>JARQOD010000006.1:205474651-205494636 GCA_033576555.1 Oophaga sylvatica | reverse complement strand
CTCAAATGACAATATACTTACATCACACTCAACTTGGTTCCGTGAGACTCTCCAGTGGCCGAATGTCCTCTGTCCGACTGTCAAACTGTCCCAACAAATCTGTAAGTATAAAGCCGATTTTAGCCTATATACTTGTTATGTCCGCTAAAATGACAATATACTTACATCACACTCAACTTGGTTCCGTGAGACTCTCCAGTGGCCGAATGTCCTCTGTCCGACTGTCAAACTGTCCCAACAAATCTGTAAGTATAAAGCCAATTTTAGCCTATATACTTGTTATGTCCGCTAAAATGACAATATACTTACATCACATTCAACTTGGTTCCGTTTAACACTGGCCGACTGTTATGTCCTTGTCTTCTGTGGCAGACTGTCACACTGAATCTGTAAAAAGGCCAGCAACAATACAAGAGATAACCATTTGACAATATACTTATCACTCAACAGCAGACTGTCAACCTGGCACTGTCTCCTCAACTATTACACTGATACCCCCCAGATAATGTTGCATGCACCCCATGGAATTTATACACCTTTGTATACTCCATTTACTTTTTATATACCCCATTGTCTATGTATGCACACCATGTACTTTCTATACCTTCGTATACACCCAATTGACTTTTTATATACCACATTGTTTATGTATGCACACCATTTACTTTCTATACCTTTGTATACACCCAATTGACTTTTTATATACCACATTGTTTATGTATGCACACCATTTACTTTGTATACCTTTGTATACACCCAATTGACTTTTTATATACCACATTGTTAATGTATGCACACCATTTACTTTGTATACCTTTGTATACACCCAATTGACTTTTTATATACCACATTGTTTATGTATGCACACCATTTACTTTGTATACCTTTGTATACACCCAATTGACTTTTTATATACCCCATTGTCTATGTATGCACACCATGTACTTTCTATACCTATGTAACCCAGTTGTATACCTATGTATACACTACAATACCTTTGCATCACATGACCTTTTTGAAAACCATTTTATGTTTTGAGTAATATTTAAAAAGCAATACACCCCTGTGCATTATAACAATTATAAAAATATATGAAAAAATACTACGGACATTTTTGTTGGAGATTTTTTATTTGTTTTTTTTTTTTTGTTTTTTTTTTAAAGTATGAGCTTTAACACTCTTTATTTAAAAGATTAAATCACAGTAATGTCAAAATAACACTTTATTACACATGCATGCACACACACACTTCAAAAAAATTGTACAGCATGTAAAATGTATTAAAAATGACTATTGTGTTTAAAAAAATGTTTAAATGAACAAAACACTATCAAACATGCATGAATACCCACCCACACAAAAATAACACTACATCAAGAAAAGTAATGTTGTTTAAAAAAAAGGAGTTAAAAATACATGCTGGCAAAAAAAATACATGAATACAATGCATGAAAATCACACACACACACACACACACACACCACACACACACACCACACACACACACACACACACACACACCACACACAAAAACACTACAGCATGAAAAGTTAAATGTGTTGCAACTAAAAAAATGTGTTTAAAAAAAAAAATGTAGGACACATACTCAAACATGGCAGCAATCACATATGAAGGCATTATACAGTCTATACTCACACCAAGTGTTTGCAGGATTCAGCTGGGCTATCAGACTTTCAGGCAGGGTCTTGTGGCTTGGGTCTTGTGGCTTGTGACTTGATTCTAGCCTCTGGACTCTTGCTTGCTTGGTCTTCAGGTTTTTAGCTCAGCAGGATCTTCAAGAGCAGGTCTGGTCTTGTCTGGCTGCTAGTCTTCATGTGTGGCAATGAGTCACCTGGCTTGTTTATATTGGTTTTGGCCTGTCTGGAAATGTATCCAACTTGGAGCATGCGCAGTCCAAAAAGGCGGATCCGCCGTGTGTATCCGCCAAATGGCGGATATTGGCGGATCCGCCACTCATTGGCACACATTGTAAAATTTTGGCGGATTTGGCGGATCCGCCAAAATCTGCCAACTTCCGCCATTTCAACGCAGACAAAAAACGTTACATTGTCCGTCCAATCGAGACAGCGGACGCCAAATATTTGGCGGATCCGCCAAAAAGCGGAGTCAGCGAACGACCATCCGCCACGATCCGCCAGTAATATAAGTTTATGGGGAAATTGCGGATCCGCCAAAAGAAAATGGCGGATCCGCCAATTTCAAATTTTGGCGGATTTTGACTGACGTCGCACGACTGAAGTGTGAAAGAGGCCTTACACCCACAAACTTAAATGTATTTTATCTGAATTTTATGTGAAATACCAACACTAAGTATCAAGTATTGTGAAGTGTAAAGGAAATGATAGTTTTTCAAATATTTAAAAAATTTAAATCTATAAAGTGTGAAATGCATTTGTATTCAGCCCCGTTAAGTCACTACTTTATAGGACTACCTTTCATTGCAATTACAGTTGCAAGTGTTTTGGGGTAAGTCTCTACCAGTTCTGCACATCTAGAAGCTGAAATATTTGCCCATTCTTGGATGGATGCGTCTGTGAACAGCAATTTTTAAGTCTTGCCATAGATTCGCAATGGGAATTAGGTCTGGACTTTGACTGGGTCATTCAAACACATTACTATACTTTGATTTAAACCATTCCTTTGTAGCTTTGTAGTTTGTTTAGTGTTGCTATCATGCTGGAATGTGAACCTACGCCCCAATCTCTAGTTTTCTGTAGTCTCTACTCTTAACAGGTATTCCTCCAGGATTGCCCTGTATTTAGCTCCATCCATCTTCCCATCAACTCTGATCAACTTCCTTGTCCATGCAGAAAAAAAACATCCCCACAGCATGGTGCTGCCACCACCATGTTTGACGGTGTGGATGGTATTTTCAGGGTGATGTGCAGCGTTAGCTTTTTGCCACACCTAGTGTTTTGCGTTTAGCTTAAAATGCTACACTTTGGATTCCAGAACACCTTGGTGACCAGAACACGTTTGTCCACATACTAGCTCTGTCTACGCCATGGCTTATTGCAAACTGGACCTCTTATAGCTTGCTTTCAAAAATTTCTTTCTTCTTGCCATTTTACATAAAGGCCATATTTGTTGGGAATATGACTAAAATGTATTATGTAGCCTCTCTAGAGTGACTACGGCCTCATGGCTGTTTCCCTAATTTGTGCTCTCCTTACTTGGAATGTCAGTTTATGTAGACGGCCATGTCTTAGTAGATTTGCAGTTGTACAATACTCTTTCCATTTTAGGATGATGAGTTGTATAGTGCTCCTTGAAATGTTCACAGTTTGTGCTATTTTTCTTTATTTGTGTTACTTTTCTCCACAACTTTATCCCTGACCTATCTGGTGTGTTCCTTAGGTTTCAAGATGCTGTTTTATCCTTAATGTTATCAAACAACCCAGAGCCCTTCACAATACAACTGTAGCTATACTGAGAATAAATTATGCCCAGGTGGACTCAATTTAGTAATTATGTGACTTCTGAAGGCAATTGGTCACTCAGGATGTTATTTAGGATTATGAGACTACAGGGTGCAAATTACAAATGCATGACACAATTTTCAAATAATTAGGAAACCATGTATCATTTCCTTTACACTTCACAAATACTTGGCATATCACAGAAATTCCCAATAAAATACATTTAAGTTTGTGGGTATAACATGGAAAAATGTGGAAAAGTTTACAGGGTATGCATATGTTTTCAAGGCCGCATTAGATGTGCCAATTCTGGCGCTTTGCCTGGCTCATCCCACTTGCCCTGGTGCGGTGGCAAGTGGGGTAATAGTTGTGGGGTTGATGTCAGCTGTTTTATGGTCACTGACATCAAGCTCATGGGTTAGTAATTGAGAGGCGGACCTCAAATTTTACCTTTTAGGTTCTACCATCCCTATTTGTAAACCAAAGCCAGAAGTTAGCAAAAAATGCAGAAGTGGTGCACATGTTTCTATTATACTTTTCATCTAGCTGTTACATTCCTGGTTTTGGTTTAAAAATACTGAGGTAATAAACTCACTAAATACTCAATGTTTACACGTTACCATAATACTGCTAAATAGCTAACCATTTGTTCCCTCCACTAATGACTGACTTGTTCCACATTAGCCCATCACAGCACAGATTTTAGGTTGATCTTTGTAAGGCTATATTTACATGATATCATCCAACCATTGTGTGTTTCTTTTAATACAGTGTAAGGAGACCGTAGGACACCTAAAGGATGGGAAATACGCCTTGGGTAATGTTATTGTACATATAGGACTAGAAGGGATTAATCGGCCATGACAGGTTGATTGTGAGAGACTGAAGAGTTGGAAGAGATGGCTGCACACCATATCTCCACTTTGTAAGACCTGTCTGTCTCTCACTTGTCTGTGTATGGAGGTGTGCAGATCTCCTGGATTGAGTGCCTTTGCTAAAGGACTTGGAAGCTGGAATCTAAGGCTCATATCCATCACCGTAAAAAAAGATCTGATATCGGTCTAGAAAAGTGGACCAAGTGTTGTGCGATTTTCTTGCTAGTACAATGTGATTTTTAGCATCTAGAATCCAAATAACATACAATTAACATGCTAATGTGATCCTATTGCAATGTGATTTTAATAAGTAAAACTCATATTGTCAAACTACTGTGTTTTCTTTTTTTAAATCATATTGACAACCCAAAACATCCAAATAACCCTGATCAAAAGTTCACATACCCTGATGATCTTGGCCTGATAACATGCACAGAAGTTGACACAAATGACTTTGAATGGCTACTAAAGGTAACATCTTCACCTGTGACCTGTTTGCTAGTAATCAGTGCATGTATATAAAAGCTGGGTGAGTTTCTGGGATCCAGACAGCTTCTTGCATCTTTTATCCAGCCACTGACATTTCTGGATTGTGAGTTATGGGGAAAGCAAAAGAATTGTCAATGGATCTACTCGAAAAGATAGTTGAACTGTATAAAACAGGAAAGGGATACAAAAAGATATCTAATGAATTAATAATGCCAGTCAGTAGCGTTCAAACTGTGATTAACAAATGGAAAATCATGGGCTTTGTAAAAACAAAACCACGGTCAGGTAGAACAACAAAAATTTCATCCACAACTGCCACTAAAATTGTTCAGGATGCAAAGAAAAACCCACAAATAACATCAGCTAAAATACTGGACTCTCTGAAAACTAGCGGTGTGGCTGTTTCAAGATACAAAATAAGGAGGAACTTGGAGAAAAATGGGCTGCATGGTCGAGTCGCCAGAAGAAAGACATTACTGCGCAAATGCTACAAAGTATCCCACCTACAATATGCAAAACAGCACAGAGAAAAGCCTCAATACTTCTAGAACTAGGTAATTTGGAGTGATGAGACCACAATTGAACTTTTTGGCCACAAACATAAATGTTACATTTGGAGAGAGGTCAACAAGGTCTATGATGAAAGGAACACCGTTCCTACTGGAAAGCACAGAGGTGGATCACTGATTTTTTGGGGATGTGTGAGCTATAAAGGCACAGGCAACTTTTTCAAAGTTGAAGGAAAGATGAATGCAGCACGTAATCAGCAAATACTGGAGGCAAATTTGCAATCATCAGCCCGGAAGTTGCGCATGGGACGTACTCGGACGTTCCAACATGACATTGATCCAAAACACAAGGCCAAGTCGACCTGTCATTGGCTACAGCAGAACAAAGTGAAGGTTCTAGAGTGGGCATTTCAGTCTCTTAACCTCAATATCATTGAGCCACTTTGGGGAGATCTCAAGTGTGCAGTCCATGCTAGACAGCCCAAGAATTTATAGGAACTGGAGGCTTTTTGCCAAGAAGAGTGTGCTGCTATACCATCTAAGAAATAGGGAACCTCATCCACAACTACCACAAAAGACTTCTAGCTGTCATTTGTGCTGAAAAACGGCAGATTTAAGAAAACCCGGCATAGGCTTTTATTTTTGGAGTGAATTACAGGATGGTAGTGGGGCAGTTCACTACCTCCAGCTAGGTCTTACAAGTGGCCCATGGCCACAGATTCCATTTAAAAACCTGCAGCAAAGGTTTGGGTGTATGTTTGCAAGCTGCAAAGCAGGCGGCTCTGCAACATCCGGCTTGTGTGAAGCTAACACAGAGGCAACGGAAGCTACACGCCTGGTGCCCATCAGCGTGACATGGTGGTGCGATCGCTCACGGAAACCGGTTTTGGAGATAGACTGTTTTGATGCCACAGCTGGAGGATACTGTTTGCCATTACTTTGTGAGTTTTTGGAAAATAAAGATATTTGCGTTGAATTTTACTGGATCACTGCCTCATTAGAGCACAGTGTGAACACCGCCGCACCACAATATACAGTATCTGCTACAAATTACTGTTATGATAAAAAATATAAGAATTGTTAACAATCTTCAGTAAAGTTCATCTTTCAAGTTTGCACGGGACCTCCGATGTATGCTTCTTTTGTCCGTGGCCTCATACCTTGCAGGCATCAACATAACTCTCAGTCTCATATACCCGTCATCTCACCCTTTATAATTGCCACCTCACCTAGGGATTGTTAGAGCCATCGGAGTCACCATGACTAGTGTTGAGCATTCCGATACCGCAAGTATCGGGTATCGGCCGATATTCGCGTTATCGGAATTCCGATACTTAATTCCGATACTTTTTCCATATCGTATACCGGAATCGGAAGTTCCCATAATTCTTTGAGAGGCAATGTGATTTTAGTCAGCCAATGAGGAATCCTACGAAGTGTGGGCACATCCTGTAATGCTGCGGTCATCTTAACTAATGGCATGGCTGTGATTGGCTGCTGAAATGATGTCAGAATGCACTATAAAAGGCGCCGCCGCCATTTTAGCGTCACTGTGCTGTGAACTCAGTAAGGGACAGAACGCTACTCTGCTCACTCTGAGGGACAGTTAGATATTGCGATTTTGTGTACTACTGTGCTTGAGGCAGGCTAGTTTACCAACCGCTGTGTAAAGCTTCATTTTGCCAGTGTTGTTTTAACAGCTCTGTGCAAGGTGTGTGTGTGTGACAGTGCAGGTGACGCTGCAGTTTGCTCTGCATCCACCGCTGTTTGTAGGCATCTGCACGTGTCACTGACTCTTTTTTTTTTTTTTTTTTTTTTTATTTTGTGGAATTGGTGCAGCTCCATTATATTGAAAAAAAAAAAAATCTATTAGTGTGACGTGCTTCCATCCGTATACAATACATTGGTTGCAAACACTATAGAACTACACAAAGGAGCTTTTCACAGATTGTGGACAGTTGTGTTTCAGTGTTCACTTGAGTCTGTGTTTTTTACTTTTTTTAGTGCAGATCACGCTCCAGTTACATGTTTAAGCACTGCTGCTTGTACTCTGCTGAGCGTGTCTCAGTGGCTCATCCTTTTCATTTATCTCCAATTGGTTCTGCTACATTCCATTTAAAATAAATCTAATCTATTAGACTAATAGATTAGATTTATTTTAAATGGAATGTAGCAGAACCAATTGGAGATAAATGAAAAGGATGAGCCACTGAGACACGCTCAGCAGAGTACAAGCAGCAGTGCTTGAACAAGTAACTGGAGCGTGATCTGCACTCAAAAAAGTAAAAAACACAGACTGAAGTGAACACTGAAACACAACTGTCCACAATGTGTGAAAAGCTCCTTTCTGTACTTCTATAGTGTTTGCAACCAATGTATTGTATACGGATGGAAGCGCGTCACACTAATAGTATTAGTGTGACGCGCTTCCATCCGTATACAATACATTGGTTGCAAACACTATAGAAGTACAGAAAGGAGCTTTTCACAGATTGTGGACAGTTGTGTTTCAGTGTTCACTTCAGTCTGTGTTTTTTACTTTTTTGAGTGCAGATCACGCTCCAGTTACATGTTCAAGCACTGCTGCTTGTACTCTGCTGAGCGTGTCTCAGTGGCTCATCCTTTTCATTTATCTCCAATTGGTTCTGCTACATTCCATTTAAAATAAATCTAATCTATTAGTGTGACGCGCTTCCATCCGTATACAATACATTGGTTGCAAACACTATAGAAGTACAGAAAGGAGCTTTTCACAGATTGTGGACAGTTGTGTTTCAGTGTTCACTTCAGTCTGTGTTTTTTACTTTTTTGAGTGCAGATCACGCTCCAGTTACATGTTCAAGCACTGCTGCTTGTACTCTGCTGAGCGTGTCTCAGTGGCTCATCCTTTTCATTTATCTCCAATTGGTTCTGCTACATTCCATTTAAAATAAATCTAATCTATTAGTGTGACGCGCTTCCATCCGTATACAATACATTGGTTGCAAACAATATAGAAGTACACAAACGGGCCTTTCACAGCTACTGAACATGGGTTTTTAATTTTTAAGTAAAATATGTATTTTTTCAAATGACACAAATATAAGTAATGTTGAAGAGGAATAGTCCTACATCCATTGTTTGCACAATATTACAGGTGTACATCATGTCCCTTAATCAACAATGTATTATTATATTTACTTGTATGCTTTTATTTAAAAGCCAAGAACACAGAAGGATAACCTTCGCACTGCAGCTGTTGTCAAAGTTCAACCCACATTATGCACTTCCAACATTGCAGCATTTGAGGCATGATGTGAGTTGGATTGGTCAAAGTTATGGAGTGAGAAGGTTCACCATCAGTACCCTATAGCATAAGTATGCTTTTGTGTTAGCATTTGTGTTAGACATGTGGATATCTGCCATAATATGTCACAATTATTTAGTTACAGATTTGTTACCAACACTAATCATTGAATGGTTTTAAATTTGACGTTTCACTTGTTTACAGCTTAGAAATAAGGGTGTAGCCTGATATCTATGTGTAGCACTAGCCACTTTAACATGTCATGTTTTTTTAAACATGTGTAGCTAGGTAGCAGTAATTTTTGCCGGACACACAGCAGGGGAACAGCAGGCGTTACTGAACCCCACTATTACTATAGCTTGTGTATTGGTCTGTGGACACGACACTTCTGAGCAGCAACTGGCAGTGTTGTAGCCCAGGGAGTATAGCTCAGGTGGTAGAAAGATGAACATAACAGGAGACATGGAAAACGTTGTCAACCAGTTAGTTAATCTGAAACCGGACAGGCAAATTCAGGCGAGATCCATGCCTAGTTCATTTTCAGAAAAGTAAGCCGTTCTACATTATCGTAGGATAGTGGCATGCAACGGTCTGTTAGTACACCACCTGCAGCAGTAAAGACGCGCTCCGATAATACACTGGCAGCAGATCAAGCCAGCACCTCCAATGCATACTGGCTAAGCTCTGGCCATGTATCCAGCTTAGAGACACAAAACTTGAATGGGGAAGAGCCATCTGAGAGTACACTGAGAGGGCAAGACATGTAGTCTGTAACCATCTTACGGAAATGTTGCCTCCTGCTGACTGGAGCCGTCTCGGATGGTGTAGACATTGGTGGCGCTGCCACAAAACTTCGACACATTTGGAACATACTGTTCTTGCCCTGTGCAGAGGCGCTGCTTGTGCTCCCTCTTGTTGCAGAGCTGTCTCCACTGCCTCGACGCACAGAGCTGCTTTGTAAATCAGTAGCAGCAGCAGTGCTCTCGGCTGGAATGGAGAACATTATGGATTGCACCAGTGTGTCTTGGTACTTCCGCATTTTACGCTCCCGGTTCAACGGTGTGATGAGGCTTTGTAAGTTGTCCCGGTAGCGAGGGTCTAGGAGGGTGTACACCCAATAATCAGACGTGGTGTGAATGTGTTCGATGCGGCGGTCGTTTCTCAGCCACTGCAGCATGAAATCAACCATGTGCTGCAGACTCCCAACTGGCCAAGAAACGTTGTCCCCTGCAAGAGGCGTCATCTCCGCCTGCTGTGCATCACCCCACCCTTGGTCTACATACTGACTAGAGCATTGTCTACCTCCCTCTGGAGCGATGTCTTCCTCCTCCATTGACTCCTCCTCACAAAGTCCTTCAAATACATATAAATTTACAAAATTTAAAACTCAAAATTTAAAAACTTTGTATCATAATTCTGTAACATCAGTTTATGGAAACACAATAGCATTACAAAAGGATAGACAAAAAATGTACATTATGTGCTTTGTAAATACATTAAAAAGTTTGTAATGGTTATGAAAATATAGACAGCGACTCTGGAGGTTCAATTGTTGATACAGCATGGTACTTTGAAAGTCCTCCAGCCCTTTGTGAGGAACCACGTTGCGCTGACTGTCCAGAAGGTGATGGAATTTGTGACTCCTCATCCTCCACCTCATGCCTTAGTGCTTGCAGTGTTTTTTGAAGCAGGCAGATAAGGGGGACAGTCAGGCTGACTAGTGCATCATCTGCACTCGCCATCCGCGTTGACTCATCAAACGCACGCAAAACGTGGCAGATATCCTTCATAGAGTTATTCGCCACTCATTACACTGGCAGTGGCTGCCCATTCATTATAGGATCCAATTCTAATTACTGGTTCTCACCAACATAGCTCTCCACAGCGCAGCACCCCCCTACATCTCCTCCCTTATTTATATTTATCGGCCTAACCGACTGCTGCACTCTGCAAACGACCTTCGACTAACCTCTGCACTAATCCGTACCTCCCACTCCCAACTCCAAGACTTCACCCGCGCTGCGCCAATCCTCTGGAATGCTCTACCCCAACAAATTAGGACTATCCGCAATTTGGATGGTTTCAGGCGCTCCCTCAAAACACATTTGTTCACAGTGGCCTATCACATTCACTAATCAAAGTCATTCTATGTGTAATTCTGTGTGTGTAGCCCATTCACTATCTCCATGCATCCCTCACTTCCTTAAAATGGCTGGACCATCATTGTAAAAACACCATTGTATATAAACACCTGTACTTTGTATCTCCCACACCTCATTGTAGATTGTAAGCTTTCACCAGCAGGGGCGGCTGATTTTGCTTTAATTATTGTATTGTTAACGTTGTTACTTATGACTCGTGTTTTGAAACTGTTAAACTGTAAAGCACTGCGGAATATTATGGCGCTATATAAATAAATAATATTATTATTCTTATTATAGAGGCCCACTCAGTAGTGGTGAAGTGTGAACGCCGCAAATTGCGAGTTGACTGCGCCTGATGCAGCTGATACTCCATTACTGTTGGCTGCTGCTCACACAACCGCTCCAACATATGTAACGAGGAATTCCACCTGGTGGGTACGTCACATATAATGCGATGTTCATGAAGGTGAAATCTGCGTTACAGAGCTGCAATCAGCGATCTGGCCATGCTGGAACGTCGCAAGTGAGCGCACTCTAGGCGGACCTTGTGCAGCAGTGCATCAAGATCCGGATAGTCCCTCAAAAAACTCTGCACGACCAAGTTGAGCACATATGACAGACATGGTATGTGAGTGAGGTTGCCAAGGCCCAGAGCTGACACCAGATTTCGGCCATTGTCACACACTACCAAGCCTGCCTGTAGATTCTCTTCCAAAAACCACACGTCGCTCTCCTGCTTTATGGCATTACAGAGCTCCTGCGCTGTGTGGCTAAGATTCCCCATGGAAATTAATTTCAGGATGGCCTGTTGACATTTGGACACGGCTGTGCTCATATCGGTCGCAACAGGTAAACGTTCACGGGTCCATGTGGAGGTTAGACCGTGACGGCTCCTGCAGCGATGATTCTGAGGAACTGGAATAGGAGGAGGAATCAATGTGTACAGACTTGATTCCTGCAATCCTTGGAGTTGGCAGAACACGTACAGCGCCACTCGCAAGATCAGTACCCGGCTGCACAACATTGACCCAATGGGCAGTGAGGGAAAGGTATTGTCCCTGGCCATGGGTGTTAGAACCCTCTTGTTAGGTTTTGTTTCAGTTTGCTGGTCACATGACCTTTTTTCCCTATTTAGTCTGGCTCCGCCCTTCTGGCTTTGCTTGACTTCATTGTATTATCTAGTGTTAAGCTAGCCGGGTGCTTAGGTGCCTTAATCTGTGAGTTTTGCTTGATGTTAGGATCACAAAGTATTTATTTTTCTGTTTAATTATCCATGCTACAATTTATGTTAGGACTAGGAGGTGTCCACCTTTTCTCCCAGTCCCTAGATCTTGTAGGGATTACTCCCTCGCAACTATAGGTCTTCGTTCACACTAGATGAGGACTTTAGCGGGTCTGGTCGCAGGATCAGGTTCCCCGTTACATCGTAGGGATTCAGCTTAGTTGTATTGTAGGGACAGAATTCCCTTCTTTCCTTACTGGTTGTAGCAGATCATAACAATGGGTACTGGTCCACGCATCGGTGGTCAGGTGGACCTTGCTACTGAGGGCTTTTAGTAGCGCATGTTTAATTTTTCCCTCAACATGCTTTTGCAGACCAGGGACGGCTTGCCTGCTGAAATGAAATCGGCTTGGCACATTGTATTGTGGGATTGACAATGATATTCAGTTACGGAAACTGTCTGTCTCCACCAGCCTGAATGACAGCATTTCAAGGGACAGGAGTTTTGCAATGCCAGCATTCAGAGCCTGTGCTCGTGCATGGTTTGCGGAGTATGGCCGTCTTTTATCCCATGCCTGTGCTACCGCTGGCTGTTTTGTGGCCGGGGAGTGTGAGGATGACAGGGAACTTGCTGCTGTGTGTGGAATAACAGTTTGTCTCTGGACAACAGTGGCCGAGGTTCTTCCATGGCGATCCTGTGAGGAAGCATAACCAGCTGTGTGTGAGCTCGATGAAGAGGCTTCAACACAACCTGAAGATGTAGGTGCTGCTGTAGGTTGGCCTACATCTCCAGTGTGTCTTTGTAACTCAACTACGTGCTTTGTCCGCACATGTTTACACATATTGTGGTATTGAGGTGACTGACACTTTTAGCTATTTTAAATTTTTGATTACACAGCTTGCATTTCACATAGCAAATATCATGTGCAAGTGTGTGAAAAAAGGACCACGCAGTGCAAGTCCTGGGAGCGCACGTTTTGACTTTTGGAAGACAACTGCTCCGAACAGGTGCCAAACTGGAGGCTACAGGCAACCGAGTCTGCAGCCTAACTCTCCCTCCTGTTTGTACCGTTGGGGCAATGTCTTCCTCTATCTTCCTTCTATC
This sequence comes from Oophaga sylvatica, assembly GCA_033576555.1. Lineage (NCBI taxonomy): Eukaryota > Metazoa > Chordata > Amphibia > Anura > Dendrobatidae > Oophaga > Oophaga sylvatica. The sequence continues at coordinate 205,481,566 of JARQOD010000006.1, read as the reverse complement.
ACTAACCATTTCTCTAGGCCTCTCCCAGCTTTCAACCAAAGTACTGGTTCTCACCCACAAAGCTCTCCACAGTGCAGCACCCCTCCTACATCTCCTCCCTCATTTCTATCTATCGGCCTAACCGACTGCTGCGCTCTGCAAACGACTTTCGACTAACCTCTGCACTAATACGTACCTCCCACTCCCGACTCCAAGACTTCTCCTGCTCTACGCCAATCCTCTGGAATGCTGTACCCCAAGAAATTAGGACTATCCACAATTTGCATGGTTTCAGGCGCTCCCTCAAAACACATTTGTTCAGAGCGGCCTATCACATTCACTAATCAAAGTCATTCTATGTATTCTGTGTAAGTGTGTGTGTCTCTCTAGCCCATTCACTATCTCCATCCCTCAGTCCCTTAAGATGGCTGGAACATCATTGTAAATGCACCATTGTATATAAACACCTATACTTTGTATCTCCCCCATCTCATTGTACATTGTAAGCTGTCACGAGCAGGGGCGACTTATTTAGCTTAAATTATTGTATTGTTAACGTTGTTACTTATGACTTGTGTTCTGAAACTGCTAAACTGTAAAGCGCTGCGGAATATGATGGCGCTATATAAATAAATATTATTATTATTCCTCTGAGCTGCTCCCACCACCTTCCTGTTCTTCATGCCATGTTGGGTATTGGACCTCATCATCTCCACTACCCTCTTCCAACACCTGCTGTTGGGTGGTCTGGCCAGCACCATGCTCAACAGAAACTGGCACCTGGGTCTCATCATCATCATCAGATGCGTTCTGCGGTGTGCTGACCATCGGCACTGTCTCACCCGCCTCTTCAGATTCAGAGAGACACAGCTGTTGCGCATCACTGCATACTCCCTCTTCTTCACATTACAGAATGCTGCTTGGCTGGGCCCCTGTTTGCAAGCCAATAGATTCTGAGAACAGAAGCAGACACTCAGCTGGCTCCTGTACAGAACTCTCTGACTGCCTGGGCAATTTGCCAGGCGGTGAAGAGACAGATGGTTGCCCAACAGTGCTGTGGTCCTGAGAGGAGGTGGAAGCAATTGAAGTCGATGCATTGGCTGAGATCCAAACAACAACGGCTTCAATTTGTTCTTCCCGCAGCAGGGGGTACTCCGAGCTCCTACAAAAGTGCGCATAAAGGAACGCTCACGGCCCGGGGAAAACTGGTGGATGCTGTGTCACTGGGGGCCGCAGCAGCCACAGAATCCCCACGTCCTCTCCCTGAAGAAACTCCACGACCACATGCCTTACTCCCTGCCTTCTTCATCTTGGTAGATTGATAAAGAAAGTCTGAAAAGTTATAAGGCCTAAGTGTGGTTATTCCGCAGAGACTGCAGTGAACACTGCACACAACTGTTCAGTAGGTGTGAAAGGCCCCTTTGTGTACTTCTATAGTGTTTGCAACCAATGTATTGTATACGGATGGAAGCACGTCACACTAATAGATTTTATTTATTTGTAATAGAGTGGAGCAGCAACAATTAGAGAAAAATTTCAAGGATGTGCCAGTGACACACGCTCAGCAGACTACAACCAGCAGTGGTTGAAGAACTAACTGGAGCGTGATCTGCACTCCAAAAAGGAAAACCTCAGACTACAGTGAACACTGCACACAACTGTTCACTACCCAACGCGTCTCAGCAGGAAGGCAGTCTGTGCGTCAAAACAAAGGCGCAAGCATACATCCACGTACCCTGTTTATAAAGCTATATAAAAAAAATTATGTAGTAGTGACGCACACTTTATTGAGGTACAGTATTACATCGCCATTCACCATCTGTGGCTATGCAGTCTCATCTATATATACCTTATCTATCCGTTGTCATGCTTGCAAGTCGACAGTCAGGCATAAATAGCAATTTTCACTATGCACTATGCACTTTTTAAAGGTTATGTTTGTTAATAAACATGATTATTGCCACATATTATGAGTATTACATGATGGAAATTGTATAATTTTGTATAAACTGTTTAGTGACATTATTCAGCAAATGTAACATTTTAGTAATGTCACAGATAACTTGTAATGCTGATGATGTTTTGAAGTCAGACATTCATTGTCTATACAATAAAAATGGTGTACATACTGTTACTTATCCATCATTAATGGATTCAGATATGTACTTGTATGCTTTTATGTACAACCGTATAGCAGATTCCTTAACTAATTTATTTTGTGGTTTGCATTGCTGTTCAACATGTTAATGTATGTGTTTATGTTTGTCAATTCTTTATTTATCTAGATATTAGTTTAAATGAAATCATCATCTTATGGTAGTAAAGGTTATCTTTCTCTTGTTTGAAGTATAGACATTTAAAATTGACAGGTAACAAGGAAATTACTTGATCTAGTATTTAAACATCCTCCTTGACCCTGGGCTCCAACACCGCCAGTTGTTGCTCGGAAGTGCTGTTAGCACAGTCAACACTTGCTCCTGTGTTACTGGGGTTCAGTAACGTCAGCTGGTCCTCGGTTGTGCCATTGGCTCTTTTCCTTCTGCTGCCCCTCCGGGTTCCAGTACCGTCAGCTGGTTCTCCGCAGTGCCTTTGGCCTAGGTGCCTCCATCTTGGTATCCGAGTTCCAGCAACGTCTGCTGGTCCTTGGTAGTGCTTTGGAGCACAGGTACCTCCTGCTTAGTAACCGTGTCCCAGTAACGTCAGCTGGTCCTCGGTTGTGCCATTGGCTCTTTTCCTTCTGCTGCCCCTCCGGGTTCCAGTACCGTCAGCTGGTTCTCCGCAGTGCCTTTGGCCTAGGTGCCTCCATCTCGGTATCCGAGTTCCAGCAACGTCTGCTGGTCCTTGGTAGTGCTTTGGAGCACAGGTACCTCCTGCTTAGTAACCGTGTCCCAGTAACGTCAGCTGGTCCTCGGTTGTGCCATTGGCTCTTTTCCTTCTGCTGCCCCTCCGGGTTCCAGTACCGTCAGCTGGTTCTCCGCAGTGCCTTTGGCCTAGGTGCCTCCATCTCGGTATCCGAGTTCCAGCAACGTCTGCTGGTCCTTGGTAGTGCTTTGGAGCACAGGTACCTCCTGCTTAGTAACCGTGTCCCAGTAACATCAGCTGGTACAAGATTGTGCTACAAATACAAGATACGGAACAAGAGACACAAGAACAATAAGCAGAAGATCTAAAAGCAGAAGAACATGAAGTATAAGACCAAAATGAAGAGCAAAATATATGCTCTAAATTCTAAGCAGAAGAAGACTAAGCAGTGTATGGGGGTGAGTCCGTTCCTCCTCGTGGTGCCCCTGGAAAATGCCTGCTGCTGCAGGCTAAACTGAACACGGACAAATACTGTTGTAATTTAAATCTTTTGTGACAGCAAGAACGGAAGGATGAAAAATTCATACTTTGACAGATTACAAGTACAGGATTCTCTGTCACAAATAAGAATATGATGAAGAAGATGAAGTAGAATATGAATAAGAATAATAGTTTAATAAGAAGAATATGAGTAATGTTAACAAAAAGATGAATAGCAAGAAGTTTAAGAAGAAGATAAAGAAGGTGAAGATGAAGAATAATTTGATGAAAAAGATGATGCTGCAGAAGATTATGAAGGAGAAAGTGTGTGAAAAGTTAAAAAGGTGAAGATGAAGAGCATGGAAGTTGTGTAATATACATATTTGCCAAAATATAAAAAACGTTAACATTGTCAATTTCTTCGTCAATCCGAACATCTTTAAAAAAAAAAATATTTATGCTATTCCATTTGATTGGGTTAAACATCTATGCCTTTAATGTCTCCTCAACCTTCCACAATACATTCTACATTACTCTTTCTTGTTTTCCTTCATGTACAATTAACCAACAAGGCAAGAATGGGTTTTTTTTAATTTCGATATTTTGTTCCCATAGACTTACATGGGACTTCCGGTATCGATATCGGGTATCGCCGATATTTTAGTGATATCGGCGATACCATTCCGATTCCGATACTTTAGGATATCGGAAAGTATCGCTCAACTCTAACCATGACTAAACCATCCTCCGAGATACTAGGCTCTGCATCTGACAAGGTGGTGCGACACATGCTCGGAGATTTAGTTTGTGTCGCCGTAGCTGCATGATTTGCGGAATGCCTAAACACCCAAAAACAATAATCCGCAGCCCTCCGGAAAAACCTCTCAGGCCAAATACTACAACAACCAAAAAAAAAAAAAGAAAGAAAATTGGACTAAAGAATAATAATATAATATGACCATATAATAAGTCCACAAAAATTGAGAGGATTTAAATGAATATAATAATTTATTTAGATAAATAACAATACACAGACAATAGGTATAAAGGTGAGATAAATACAGCAAATTGTTGGCAAATAATAAAGAATGTTGAATATCAGACCAGACAGAATAACTGTCTCTTTGGAAACTGCCGCAGTGTCACAACATATAGGATAATCGAGAATCCAGGATATGTACTGATATATGAGAAATAGCAAGTAACAGATTCCGATAGGAACAATACAAAAGTATAGAAAAAATACCAGTATATATCCTGTCCTCCGTTAATAAATTCGAAATGCCAAACTCGATAGATATCAAGTGTGTGCTAAAAAGCCTCACAAAAATTCTAGCCCCATATATTAGGTCTTAGAGTGAAGGCAGAAAAGGCAAGGAAAATATAGCTATACTTAAATAAGTTATGTCGCTATTTACCTTGTGACATGTTGTAAACAGCTGCGGCAGCGCCAATGAGACAGCTGGAAAGCCCTGACGTGCGTTTCACCGTCACCAGTTTCTTCAGGAGGCATGTGCGGAATGCCTGTTTATTAGGAAATCCCACATGTATTCAGGCTATCCAGCAGCTGCAAAACATGCAGCTGCGGCGACACAAACTAAATCTCCGAGCACGACTCAATACTCAGAGGACACCCGAGCATGCTAGGAAAAACCCGAACGAGTATACTCGCTCATCACTACTAGTGACGGATCTCTGTTAAGTTTGCAAGATATTTAAAATGATTTTCATTATACTTTATGTGGAAAAAAATCACTTTGAAATGCTAACAGATTTTTTTTAATTGCTTGCTGCTTATTTTTGAGTAGGCCTAATAATATTTTATCAAAATGTGTAACGCTCATAAAATTAAACATTGTCTTTAATTGAAATGAATGAGTTGTATTGTTCTTACATTGTAATCTTAGGATAATAAAGGAGATACAACCTGCAAATCCTGATAAGATTGTGGTCTCCAAGGTTGTCATTTGATTTAATTTATCTCTTCATATCCTGACACACCAGTATACCTCCAAAAATTGCTATTTGCAGGAGATAAGCCAGTTCAGTCAAAATGAAAGCTCCAAATAATTATTGACAAAGCTCTAGTAATCATTGGCTTCTCTGCAGAGATTGCCTGGACAGAAGAACTGTGATAAATATATCCATACAAAAGGCTGCGTGTCCCTGTGCTCCTGGCTTCATACTAATGATGAATGAATATCTGTACAGTAATAATGATCATGCAAATAACAAAATACATCCATATTTTCGCTAAATAAAAATGTGCCAGTGCCGGACACTGATGTGCAAAACTTGTGTATCTGTCAGGATCCAATCTTTTTAACACACATGTACATTCATATTTACATTAGGCACATTATAATAAAATCTGCACATGCTAATATATAATATGCATGCTCTTACACATTATGGACACAGATATATAGTACAAACATACACACGAGCACATAGAAAATATACACATAACACATGCACATATATATACACAATGACATTTGTATTATGCCCATTGTAATGCAGCTGTAGCACACTGTGCAGTGATGAGGCAGTGACCCAGCAAAGTTCAAAGCAAAACGTCTCTTTAAGTGACCCAGCAAAGTTCAAGCAAAACGTCTCTTTAATGTTCAACTCAGGAAAACACAGCACACGATATCCTCCGGATCGCAGCCGGGCACATATCCTCTGGATTACAGTCACTAAACACGCCAGTCCACCTCTGACCTGTTGCCGTGGGGTACTGCACCGCTGTGTTAATGTGCTACTCACAGCCTTACAAAGTACACAATATCCTTCAGTTTACAGTCACTAAACACGCCAGTCCTCCTCTTGAGGCCAGTTGCTGTGGGCAACTGCACCACCGTATTAATATTCTACTCACAGCATTACACAGCACAAGATATCCTCTGGATAGCAGCCGGGAACCATATCCTCCAGTTTACAGTCACTAAACACGCCAGTCCTCCTTTGGGCACAGGACAGTTTACCTCCAGTTCACTGTGGGCACAAGACAGTCCACCTTCGAGACGAGTTACCATGGCGACTTCACCACTGTGTACGCTGTGGGTGTCAGGCTCTTCAGCTGCCTGGCTCCGCTGGCCTGCATTCCCTCACACAGGTGGAGCTGTGCAAAGCTTCCTGCTCTGTACTCCTGCCAACACCAGACTGACACTGAACCTTACACACCCAAACCTTATACTGCAGGGTTTTTAACTAGCAACCTGTGTCCTTGGGCCACATGGAAAACCCAGGCGAGGAATGAAACAGACTGCAACACTACCATCTGCAGTCTGTTTCAAAACACCAAAACCCAGAGCAGGGTTTCCTAAATCTGCCTTGGACAACTAGCATGTCCAAGACCTATACTCACTTTAGTCTGCATTGCAACCACAGCTATGCCTGTGACTGCAATGCATTCTCAAGGCCTCAATACTCCTCCGTGTGCATCCTGGGGGGAACATACAGAAACAGGCATTAAACTTTTAAATTTCAGACATCACTTGTTATTGGTGGTTTTGTTTATGTGTAGCACTGATTGGTGTAATTGGTGATGGGAGTGTCTGACTATTTGATATAAGGGGGAGTTATATGTTCATTTTCCCATGGAGAAATGCATTTGATAAAATGATCCTATATGCCATATCCCCTGATGAA
>JARQOD010000006.1:205413131-205474551 GCA_033576555.1 Oophaga sylvatica | reverse complement strand
GGGTAGATTGTGATCTCAGGTGTTTTAAATTTAAAAATTTGGTTTTTTCAGGTTTTTTGGGATTGCAAAAAGTGCCCTTCCTATCCTTTTTTTTTAATTTGGGGGCCCCAACGTTTGCTCTACTATTTTCTGTCTGTGCAGTTTTCTTCTTTTAACCCCTTAAATTTTGGGGGGGTTTTCTATTTTTTTGGGGGGTCTGCCGGGGCAGAATTTTTTCCTCTTTTATTTTGGGGTGTGTTTTTTGGGGCTGTGCGAGGCGTCTAGGACAAGGGCGCCCCCGGCTGCCTCTAGTTTTGGTGTTATCAGGGTCTGCTCTATAGTTTCCAACTGCTCTGGTTATTTCCTTTTTTGCCTGCTTCCTCAGCCCCCAAAATCATAACGTCCCCACCCCCCAAACTAAAAATTTAAAGGGGTACTCACAAAGGGAAAATATTGTAAAGAAAAAGTTGTCAGAAGTTTCGAGATTTTTTTTTTTTTCTGTTTGTTGCATTTTTTTTTCCCTCTGTATTCTGGTGCGGGGGTTTTTTTTTTTTTTTTTTTTCTCTAAATGGGTTTGCACGTTGTCGGGCCGTGTGGAAAAATTGCCACAATTGGGGAATTGTACCTATCTTGTGGTTTGGCTTTTGGGGGAACCGGGGTTTCCCATGTCAGTTTTTTTTTTAGGGGTCGAGCAAGTTTCTGAATTTCAAAAATAACTGTAAATTGTTTTTTCCCTTAAAAAACTAATCCTCGGGAACGCAGCGCAGCAGGTTCAAATTTTCATCTTCCCCTGCCGGGGCCCTCAGGTTTTGGGTTTTCCCCCCACACCTGGGGATCTGTTTTGATGTGTTTTGGTTTTTTGGGGGTTTGGGGTTTTTACGAGGGCCAAATGCATGATCAACTAAAAAACTTTGTTGGGGAAAAAATCGGGGGTTGAGGACGTGGTTTTACGTCAGAGATTCGTGGTGGGCATCCGACCAAATGGAATGACGCGCTTTGGAGCTCTTTTTCGGAAGGGGGACTGTCAATAATGTAAAGGATTTATGGTGGGTTTTCCTTTTCCCCCTCTTCTCAATGTTCTATTCATTGCGATTAAATTTGCTGACGTTGGTGAGCGGAAAGGTATCGGGGAATAATGGGCCTTATGAACCTGCTTCTAAATCCATCATGTGTTTGAGTGGTTTTGGGGCACAGCGTCATGAATTTCGAAAGGCAATGGGTTATGTTTCAAACTTGGTGATGCCTCTCTGCTATTCTTCTGCCCTAAGGGGGAAGAGTTTTGCGCCATTTTTGGGTATGTTCAACTAAGTTTTTGTTAACTGTTCCCCTGATATGCTCTCTGTCCTCATTTTTGCTCGGGGGTTTTTTTCGGAGCAGCTATTAACCTATGGATTTTGATTTTGCTAAACGTTTTGGGTTTCCCCTTGATCCCCCTACGGAAGTTTTCCCCCAACTGGGGTTTTTTCTTACCCCCTTTGGCTGAAAATAAACCTCAGTTCTCTCTAAGGGATAATGAGGGTAAACCCTGATCTCGGAGAGTTGAAAATTTTTGGTTCTGTATAACTGATGACATTTCGTACTGGGTTTCCCTTGGTTACAGTCTCATAATCCTGTTTTTGGATTGGAAATCTGTGTTGTTACCAGTTGGGGCTGTCAAGTGTTAATACCAACACTCCTGTTTTTTCTGCCTCCCCCAGGCTCCAAGATTTCCTGACTTTTTGATTGTTTTTTCTGTGTTTTAGCGAAAGTAAATCTGCATTCCTTACCTCCCCATAAGGAGCTATACTGCGTATTGAATTGTGCCTGGTATAAATTCCCTAAAAGGTCGCCTTTTTAACTTGTCTGTAACCTGACATGACGCTATGCGGTCTTATTATCAAGGAGTCATTGGAGAAGGGTCATATCAGACCATCCTCTTCACCCTTAGGTGCCGTTTTTTTCTTTGTGGCCAAAAAGGATGGTCATTAAGGCCGTGTATTGATTATCGTCTCTTGAACAATATTACTGTGAAATATCAATTATCCTTACCCTTGATCTCTGATCTGTTTCCAGGGTGAAAAACGCTACTTGGTTTACCCAAACTTGACCTCAGGGGGCATATAATCTTTTTCGCATTAAGCACGGGGATGAATGGAAGACGGCATTTAATACCCCTGAAGGGCATTTTGAGTACCTTGTGATGCCCTTTGGGCTCACTAATGCTCCTTCTGTCTTACAGTCCTTCATGAATGACATTTTCAGGGATTTTTGTGGATAAATTTCTGATTGTTTATTTGGATGACATTTGATTTTTTTCCAATGACTGGGACTCTCATGTAAAACATGTTCGGACTGTGTTCCAGATTTTGAGAGAGAATGCTCTTTGTGAAGGGATCAAAGTGTCTTTTTGGCGTTCAGAGGATCTCATTTCTGGGTTTCATTTTGTCCCCATCTGTTATTGAAATGGACCCGGTCAAAGTTCAGGCTATCTGTGATTGGGTCCAACCTACTTCTTTAAAGGCTCTTCAAAGATTCTTGGGGTTTTGCCAATTTTTATCGTAAATTTATTGGAATTTCTCTGTTATTGTTAACCATTAACTGATTTGACCAAGAAGGGTTCTGATGTGGTGAATTGGCCTCCTGAGGCAGTCTCTGCATTTCAGGAACTTAACAGAGATTCACTTCTGCTCCTGTTCTAAGGCAGCCCGATGTTTCTCTACCATTTCAGGTGGAGGTTGATGCCTCATGAAATTGGGGCTGGTGCCGTTTTGTCCCAAAGAGATCCAGAGACCTCTAAAAGTAACCCTTGTGCCTTTTCTCTCGAAAATTTTCTCCACTGAACGTAATTTGACGTGGGTATTCGGGAGTTATTAGCCATAAGTGGGCTTTTGAAGAGTGGAGACATTGGCTGGAGGGAGCCAAACATCAGTGGTGGGTCCTTACTGACCATAAGAATCTAGTTTATCTGGAATCTGCCAAGCGACTTAATCCTAGACAGGCCAGGTGGGCCTTGTTTTTCACACGTTTTAATTTTGTGGTTTCTTTCTTCCTGGCACTAAAATGTTAAGGCGGATTCCCTCTCGAGGAGTTTCCTGGCGGACTCTCCTGAGTTATCTGATCCTTCTGTTATTTTGAAGAGGGTGTTTTCTTTCCGCCATCTCGCCCAATTTGAGACTGGCTCTGGAGGGTGCCAGGAAGATAAGCCCGAGCGCTGCCCTGTTGGGAAATTGTTTGTCCCGGACCAGTGGAAAAAGAGTGTAATGTCTGAGATTCATTGTTCCGCGTTGGCCGGTCATCCCGGAATTTTTGGTACCAGTGACTTGGTTGGTCGGTCCTTTTGGTGGCCTACCTTGTCTCGTGATGTCAGGGAGTTTGTGCAGTCCTGCGGGACTTGCTTTCGCTCCAAGCCTTGCTCTGTTCTAGTGGTTTGTTGATGCCATTACCGGTGCCCAAGAGACCATGGACCCATATCTCTATGGATTTCATTTCCGACCTCCCTGTTTCTCAGAGAATGACCGTCATCTGGGTGATTTGCGATAGGTTTTCCAAGATGATACATCTTGTGCCATTACCTAAGTTGCCTTCCTCCTCTGAATTGGTGCCTTTGTTCCTTCAGCACGTGGTTCGTTTACACGGTATTCCTGAGAACATTGTGTCTGACAGAGGAGTCCAGTTTGTTTCCAGATTTTGGAGGACCTTTTGTTCTAAAATTGGTGTTCAATTGTCTTTCTCCTCGGCGTTTCATCCTCAGACCAATGGTCAAACTGAGAGAACAAACCAGACATTGGAGACTTATCTAAGATGCTTTGTGTCTGCTGATCAGGATGACTGGGTCTCTTTTTTGCCTTTGGCTGAGTTTGCTCTTAATAATAGGGCTAGCTCTGCCACTTTGATGTCTCCATTTTTCTGTAATTCTGGGTTTCACCCTCGATTTTCTTCTGGACAGACGGAGGCTTCTGTCTGCCCGGGTGTTGACTCTGTTGTGGAGCGTATGCAACAGATTTGGGACCAGGTAGTGGAGAGGTTGTCCCTCTCTCAGGAGAGGGCCCAGCGGTTTGCTAACCGCATAGGACTGATGGTCCTCGGTTTAAAGTGGGGGACTTGGTCTGGTTGTCCTCAAGAAATATTCCTATGAGAGTTGCATCTCCTAAATTTAAGCCTAGGTTCATTGGACCTTATAAGATCATGGAGATTCTTAACCCTGTTTCTTTTCGTTTGCTTCTTCCAGGGACATTTAAGATCCATAACGTGTTCCACAAGTCCTTGTTGAAGAGGTTTGTTGAGCCAGTGGTTCCTACTACTGTGCCTCCTGACCCTGTTTTGGTTGAGGGCAATCTGGAGTATGTGGTTGAGAAAATATTGAATTCTCGTTTTTCTAGACGGAAACTCCAGTATTTGGTTAAATGGAGAGATTATGGTCAGGAAGACAATTCTTGGGTGTTGCTTCGGACATCCATGCTAGGAGACTCATCCGTGCGTATCATAGAACTCATCCTGACCGACCTGGTTGCTCAAATGAGGGTTCGGTGACCCCTCCTCAAAGGGGGGGTACTGTTGTGAATAGGCTGGAAATGAGTTCTGAGCAGAAGCTCCCTCTGGTGGTTACAAACGGTACTGGACTGTCCAGTGAAGATTGTGAGGATTGGGAATCAGGTGTTACTGACTGGTCTTATATAAGGGAGTCACCTTCCCATCAGGGTTGCCGGTGATCAATTGTTCTGGTCTCAATCCTTGATTCCTGTTTCCTTGGTAGCCTGCTGTGTCGTGTCTGAATCTCCTGCTAACAGATAAGACATTTTCTTCTTTTTGTTTTTGTGCTTGATTTTTGCATTTTGTCCTGCACTTCTGTGGGGGCCTTCAGGGTCCCCTCTGGGGGCTTTTGCCTCTCAGTTCAGTTCAGCCACTGATGTTTGTACATTTGCTTTTTCCAGTTTTTTCAGTGGCTGCTGTTTTGTTTTTGGTTACACCAGAGAACTAATTTAGGTGGTAGAGGTCGTGTGATCTCAGGTGTTTTTGAAATTAGTAGAGTTGGTGCTTTTCAGGGTTTTTTGGGATTGCAGTAAGTGCTCTTCCTATCCTTTTCTATTTAGTAAGTTTGGGCCCCAACATTTGCTCATACTATTTTCTGTCTGTGTCAGTATTTCTTCTTATCTAACCGCCATTACATGTTTGGGGGCTTTCTATGTTCTTTGGGGATCTGCTCCGGGGCAGATAGCTTTCCTCTTTCTATCTTTAGGTGTAGTTAGTTTCTCAGGCTGTGACGAGGCGTCTAGCACCAACGTAGGAACGCTCCACGGCTGCCTCTAGTTGTGGTGGTTAGTCAGGGTACTGCAATCTCATAGTTTCCAACTGCTCTGGTGTATTTCCTTTTTTGCCTGCTCTCCTCAGCTACCAAATCATAACACATCATGTTATATAGAATCGTAACATATAAATCCAACCTATGATGTACACTAACTGATATGGATATATGGAAGCTGTTTATAGAAAAGCCGATACATCGTAATCCCTGTTCAAGCCTTTCGGTTCTAATGTTTGGAACGTGAAGATCCAGACAGCTTCCCTTTTTTTTGAGGGTTTTAACCCTATTAAAGCCTCGCCTGTTAGTATCTATTTGTTCCAAAACTTGGAATCTGAGTTGAGAAATGCTGTGATTATGTTCCTGAAAATGTTAAGGAAGTGGAAGATGTGTTTTCCTACACCGAATGTTAGACTTATGCTGGGATATCCTATCCCTAATAGCCTGCGTTATTTCCCCTATGTAGGCGAGTCCACACGGACACTTGATTAGATATATCACATAAGAGGACTCACAAGTGAAAAACCCATTGATAGGGAAACCTCGTCCCGTATGCGGATGATATGCCTTGGGGCGATGCATATTCTGCCCCACATTGTTGCACTGCAAGCAGTTAAGGCACGGGAAAGTTCCCTGTCGCTGGGTACGTAAAATGTCTGCTTGGAGACAGTTAGACGTGAGCCTACATCCGTTCTGACCAGTTTGTCTCTAAGATTACGTGGTCGGCGAAAACAACTCAGAAAAGGGACTTGAAATTCTGGTATCTGAGGATAGCTCTTAGTCAAAATATTCCAATGCTTCCTGATGGATGAAAATATCAAGTTAGAGAAGGGGTGGTATGTAGTTACAAATGGAACACGTTTAGTATCACAACGAGCCATACTCGTAGTTCTGTTACGCTTGGCTTTAGATAGTACAGATTGCGGATAACCTCTATAGAGGAATTTGGTTTCCATTTCCTGTATCCTACATTCCCTCACCGCATCGTTGGAAACTATTCTGTTCACTCTCCCGAATTGTGATATGGGAAAAACTCCCTATCATCATCATCATTGACTCCCCATCATCATCATTGCCTCCCCATCATCATCACCTCCCCATCATCATCGCCTCCCCATCATCATCACCTCCCCATCATCATTGAATCCCCATCATCATTGCCTCCCCATCATCATCGCTTCCCCATCATCATCACCTCCCCATCATCATCGCCTCCCCATCATCATCGCCTCCCCATCATCATCTGCCTCCCCATCATCATCACCTCCCCATCATCATCACCTCCCCATCATCATCGCCTCCCCATCATCATCGCCTCCCTATCATCATCACCTCCCCATCATCATCGCCTCCCCATCATCATCGCCTCCCCATCATCATCACCTCCCCATCATCATCACCTCCCCATCATCATCATCATCGCCTCCCCATCATCATCGCTTCCCCATCATCATCACCTCCCCATCATCATCGCCTCCATCCATCGCCTCCCCATCATCATCACCTCCCCATCATCATCACCTCCCCATCATCATCATCATCGCCTCCCCATCAACATTGCCTCCCCATCATCATCACCTCCCCATCATCATCACCTCCCCATCATCATCATCATCGCCTCCCCATCATCATTGCCTCCGGGCCCCGGATCACCACCATCACTGCCTCCCCCCACCACCATCCATCACACATACAGCACCACACACAGACAGAACCGCAGCACACACACACACACCTCACCTGTCCGGCGTCCGAGCTCTCTCTGCCACACAGCCGGCCGCTGTATGATGACATCATTCAGCGGCGCTGCTGTGAGAGGAAGCCTTGCAGGCACCCCCTGGAGCCCGGAGCTGCGGCAGCAGAGGCACGGGGAGAGGTGAGTATTGCGTCGGCTGCTGTCGGGGCCCTGAGCAAGCGAGGGGGGGCCCAGTGGCGGCGTTGGCACCGCTTTCCTCTGCTGACGGGCGCCGGGGTGCCCGATTGCGAGTGGGCCCCCCCGCCTGCTCAGGGCCCCGGCACTTGCCCGAGTATGCCGGGTGCTGACGCCGGCCCTGGACTGTGCTATACATTATCTTTTTTTTTCCCCAATTTTGCCAGAAAGGGTGTGTTTATTTTGCTGAACCCTGCACTGGTTTACGCCATGATTTAAATAAGCTAGCAGAAAAAATGTTCCTGTGTCTACCTCTGTGAACAAAACCAAAGAAAAAGACAATATGTGCATATACCCTAATGAAAATAAATAAGAAAGCAAGTGCATTGAATAATTAACATAGGGTACTTAGTAAACACTGTTTTTGATCAAAAAAAGCATAAAGCTGTCCCACCGCAACAAGGTTTACTCAATTGAGACAGTACCTACACGCTCTAATGTTAAAACCTACCTAGTGTGAATAGTGGCAGAGAGTCACCGGGTTCCAACCGGACACCCAGCTTCGGAGGAACTATATATGAACTGCCCAGCTCAGTGAAAAGGGGACCACGCCCTATTTGTACTCACTACAAAAATAGTAAAGGAAAACAGTGTGGCCAGTGTGAAATGCTTTTACATCATGTTATTCAAGTCATACTCTGGCTCAGTTTTCGGTTTTACCTCTGTGAACAGCTGAGTGAGTCGACTTACTACAGTTGGTGTTTCAAATGTGGGCAACGTTCCAGGAACAAGTGTATCTGCTACTGATAACCTGCATGTCTTGGGTAAAGTTGGCAGTGAGCCAGAAAGCAAAATCAGACAGCATGGAGGGCTTGAATAAGCTTGTTAAAGCCCATGAGGAGATAAGTTTTAGCAGCATCAGCAGCACCTCCAAGAACAGCAGCAACAACAAGACCAGCACCAACAGCAGCAGATTGAGTTGCTTGCAAAAGCAGTTCGTGGAAGGCCGGCAGCCCCTTCCCCAAGTCCAGGTGATAATTCGCACGTCCAGAAGATGGTAAGACAGGCCATGCAGAAGATGACCCCGGAGAATGATGTGGAAGCCTTTCTGATGGTTTTCGAGAGGGTGGCTGATCAAGAGAGACTTCCGCCAGAGCAGTGGGCTGAGGTGCTGGCACCAGATTTGACTGGCAAACCCCAAAAGGCATATTATGACTTAGCAATGCAGGATGCCAAGGATTACGCTAAATTAAAGACCAAAATCTTGGCACGCCTGTAAGTAACTAACTAGTAAGAGCCCAAAGAGTCCACAACTGGGCATATGCTGGTGACAAACCCCCTCGCTCGTAGATGTTTGACTTACTGCATCTAGTCCAGAAATGGTTGCAGCCAGAATCTTTGACTCCTGCCCAGATAGTCGAGCGTGTGGTGATGGATAGATTCATCCACTTGCTTCTCAGGCTAGTACAGACTTCGGTTGCCCAGGACGACCCTCGGAATGTGAATGACATGGTTGGCCTAGTGGAGAGGTACCAGCTTGTCAAGAAATCCCTAGGGAAGCAAATGGCATTCCAAGAGCTGAAGCTGCATCTATATAAACTGTGGTCCTGGTCGTACTGGACTTCAGTAAAGAATTTGTGGTCCAGACGGATGCTTCAGAAGTCAGGCTCTGAGCCTTGCTGTCTCAATAGATAAATGGTAAAGAACATCGCATCCTCTGAGTCGGATGCTCTATTCCTGTCATAAAAATTATGGTTTTGTTTAGAAAGAGTACTTAGCCATCAAATGGGCAGTTGATACGCTGAAGTATTACCTACTAGGCCGGGGTTTAAGCTAGTATTGGACCATGCACCTCTGAGGTGGTTAAGAGAAAAGAAGGGTAAGAATGCCCTGGTGACTAGGTGGTTCTTAGACCTCCAGAACTTTAGCCTCCACGTAGAATATAGATTTTCCACCTCATGTCCAGCCGCCTGGTACCAATGATCTGGACTCAGGACCAGAGTCCAGTGAATCAATCCTCTCATCTCTAGTCCTTCCAACCATCATGAATAAAGAGGACAGTCTCAGATTTGGGTCTACGCCTTGCAGTCTTGGGCATCTGCTAAATGTCCCTCACTCCAGCCAGCTCTCGGATATCTCCTCCTGCCAGAGTAGAAAGAAATGGTAAATGGATGTGGATTGAGGTGTGGCCAGGGGTGCATAATTTGTCCCTCTTTCTCTTTTTAAAAAGTTGAATGGTATGGTGAAATACATCATAAATGCAATGGAGCATTGTTCTGTCTAAAAATCATGATTTTCTTGAAAGCTGCAGACTTTTTCCTGTACCACTGCTTGAAGAAATTTCCTTCTAAAAATTGGCAGTGGGTTTAGGATTGATTTTGAGGCCACTTTCAACCTAAAAATGTCCAACTAGCTTATTTTGAATTATACCAGTCAATAGCAGTACTGCATCTCAACCTTGCTGCTGTTGAGATGAAGTGGAGATTTGTGCCTTTTCTAATTGAGAAACAGGCCCATCCATCCCATCTCTTCTTATCAGTCAATAACACCTTTGAAAAATCTGTCTTCAGATATTTTTTGAACCAGTCAGCATATGTTTCAACTTACTGTATGTGTCTTTTTCAGTGATGGTCGAGTTTCAGCCTCCCTTATATGGGACATTTCTCTGAGTTCTGAAGAAGTTGTAGTTCTGGGCACTTCAGTGTGGTTGCAGTTCTGGAATATGACAGCACTAAACGATAATGGGTTTGTGGTCGCTTCTTATTTGATTCTTAGGGTTCACTCACATCTGCGTATAAAATCAGCTAGTGCAATGTGAGAAAAAATGTCCAATGTTATTCAATAAGGCAGTGTTCATCTGCAAGTTTTTCCTCACCTGGAATTAGGGTGAGGTAAAAATTGCAGCATGCTGCCTATGAGTCCATAAAATGGTGGAGACTCACCAATGCTAGTCAATGGGTGCGAGAAAAAAATTGCATGTCGCATGGACCCATGCGTGTGCATCCGATTTTTACGTACAAATCTCATATGAAACCTGACATTTCATCTATCAAGTACAGTAAATTTACAATGTGAATCGTCAGAATATAAAGATAGAATACATAGATAGATAGGAAGATGTCAGTGAGATATTAAATCAGTGCTTTGCATATTTTTGTGTACTTGTATTAAGCAAATAAATAAATAAATAAATGAAAAAATGGCATGGGGTCATCCTTTTTTTTTACTAACCAGCTGATGGAATTCAGACATCTGGAGACTGGTGTTATTATTCTGGGAAAGGGGCCAATATCCATGGAACTTCCCAGACTATTAATATCAGGTATAGCTGTTTGCTTAGCCTTTACTGGCTATTAAAAAAGGGGGAACCAACATTTTTTTTAATAACTAGCAAAGGCTAAACATACAGCTAGGGGTTGATATTAGTAGTGTGGGAAGGACCATGTATATTGGCTCCTTGCCAAACTTATAACACTAGCCCATCCATTAAATGCATCAATTCTGTAACTTAGCTTTGAGTCTTCCCAGACTATTAATATCAGCCCCCAGCTGTCTGCTAAGATTTTGCTGATTTTTAAAAATAAGGGGTGACTCCATGTAATTTTTTTGGGGGACTGTCTTTTTAATAACAAGTAAAGGCTAAGCAGAGTCTAGAGAGTTTCATGGATAGTGGCTTCTTCACAGAATAATAACACCAGCCCCCAGCTGTCTGCTTTCTCTCAGCTGGTTATTAAAAATAAGGGGGATCCCAAGCCACTTAATAAAATAAAATATTTAATAGGTTTAATAAAGCTAAACACCCTTTACTGCCTCATGAAAGGCACTAAAGCATGCTGGTTTATTATATGTAGGGTGTTTGTGACATTAAATATCTACAAGACATCTATTCTATTTATTCTATTAATGCAACTATCTATCTATCTATCTTTCTATCTATATGTCACAACTCTGTTGTCAGATTACCAGGGCTCCTTCCCTGTCTCGAACACTAGGGGTGCCCTAGTTATCCCTGCTACCCGGATTACTTCTGATGGTGAAAACACCGGGGCCATGTACCTGGCTGAACTCCTGAATTAGCCCTATATCTGTCCCCCTGCCCCACCAGGGAATTGGGAAGTAATAGTGTATGAATATACGCAAATCAGGCAAACATGGTAGGACGAATTGGGATAAATGAAAAATACAAATCATACAAATATGCACTCACAGACAACATGGGGAACACTGAGGAGAAAAGGAATGTAAGCCAAATAGGAAAAGAAGAAGAGGATTTGCAAACAGCCAAAAAGTCCAAGCAACATCACAGAACAATACGCCAAACGCCTCTACTGACAACTGACTCCTCCACTCCACACTACTCAGTACAAGACTTAACACTTGCAATGCAAATTTCCAGAGGTGAGTATTATATAGCAGAGGGTAGTTTCCAATACTAAACAGCTGAGATCAACAAACCAGAGAGGCTTCAGAGTCTCTAAGCTGAACAGTTTACCCCTGCACTTTTAACAAAAACCTGTGTGAGCAGGTTCCGAGATGCAGTGATGGTCAGGAGGCAGAGCAATGGTTAACAGTTTTACTTAACAGGGGAATACTCCACGCAGGAAGGCCATCAGTTAAATGGAGGACAAAACAGTACAATTTTGCAAAGGATATTCAGTGTTAAGAACATCGGATAGAGTAACGTCAGTTCTGTTGAATTCTGGCTAGAAAGTCAGTAGTTCCTCAGACTATGAAGTCAATAGTGCCGACAACGGACAGGTGCAGTGTCATTTCCAATGGGATACTGTGGACAACAATGCTCCGTCTTCTGGCGGCAGTGGTCGGTCTCCGGTACCTTCGGCTGAGCCACTAGTCCATATGCTGCAGTGGCTGACAAAGGTGCGGGCCATAGTCCTGTATGAGCCCAACATGGCTCAGCAAATATAAACTGGCAAAGTCAGGGTGCAAGTGTCTGTCCCGTACCCGTTCACTCTTATGTGGCACGTGCACTGTACTCACGGACACGGAGCATACAGTGTCTTTCTCTCTGGTAGTCACCGGGCACACACTGCACGTCTCTCTCTCCTTGGTCCCCGCTGTTGGCGGCGAAGGACGCTGGCTTGCACAATGCTAGTGCTCCCAGGATGGAGTACTCCTCTATCTGGGGTGCTGAACACACGGCTCCCCTGAGAGCAGCAGACCCTCTGCAGATGGCAGGGGAATCTCCCAAATCAGCCTGTCGCAGCGCTGGTACTCGATGGGGAGAAGGGGCAGAGCGCGCCACTCACCTGACTGCGCGCTGCCCTGAATTGGCACCAAACTCCTGCGCGCACTTTTCCTTTCTATCCTGCTGTCCCCCTTGGTCAGGAGGAAGGTCCAGCTTGCTCTTGCTTCCCCGACGGGACAGGGGACGCAGCCTCAACAGTTCTGGACCCAACATGCACATACCCACGATCCAGTCGTTCCCCTTACATCTGCACTGTTTAATATGGAGACGCGCTTCTAATCAGTGCAGAAGTATGTGAAATCAGGTGCTGCAGTCTTCTGTCATGGTAAACCTGTGACAGCAGGTGAGAAAAAACGTACACTCGCATAGCACTTGCATGACCTATGAATGCTAGGTGAGAAAAAGAAACATATGACACTCCCCAACTTTTCTGGCTGAGAATGTAAGCAAGTTTATATATGCACATGTGCGCAAACCCTTATGTGTGATCACAGCAGTGTAAGATGCATGCAGTGTGCAGAGAGAATAGAGTAAAGAGAGTTGAGCCAGTTTTTTTTTTTTAGCTATCTATGCAAATCGAATCATAAACTATTCAAATTCTAGGTGACCTGCAAATTTCAGGAAATTCAACTTGAATTCTATTCACCATAGAATAATTTAATAATCTCTACAAAATACTAACTTATTTAATCTTATGAAATTTTACCATCTTATAAAGAGATTTTATCATCCTTTAAAATCTCCCATAATTTACATTGGTTTTCCAATCTTATAAAGTGATCATACACACTTACATATACATCACTTGAATAGGGCCATTATGCAGCCTCCTGCACTGTGGGTGGCAAAGCCCTAGTTTGATTGAAAACACAGTGACTTGGAAGCAGCATTATGTCTGTGCTGCATCCCCTTCATTTTAAGGATCAGTTGCAACTGTGTAAAAGTATTGTTTGTGTTTTAGTGTCTTCTGTTTTGCTTTTGAAGCACAGTATGTGAAATCTTTTTTGCAATCCAAGTGAGAAATTCTGTCTTGTCTATTGGCATACCATTTTATCCACCCTCCCAGATTCTGGTACTCACAGATCAGCAGTATCTGAGACTGATAGAATACCATATTAGTTGCTGAGCTGTGTCTTTTAGACAGTTTTCATAAATTTTTAACAAATCACATTCCAAATCTGTTCCATATCTTGGATTATACTGTAATTGTCATATTATATTTGAGGTCAAAGAAACTCACGGAGAATACCGGTATTTGTTTATGATATGTAGGTAAAGTAAGTAAAGTACCCATAAAGTTTCTGATGGTGCCATACTATAGCACTTTATCTTAGGGAGTTTAACATTTTTTGCAAAACTATCTTTATTTTCTTAATTGCTTTCTGCATTTTGAGACTATTGGACACAGACTTATTAAGTGGCCAATATTTATATCTCTTGTTCAATTAAAATAACTGGGTCCAGCTTCTTGATTAAAAATAGTGTTGGGCGAGCACTAAAATGCTCGGGTGCTCGTTGCTCGAGTCGAGCAAATTGGAATACTCGGGTACTCGGACAGTACAAGCCCAATGTAAGTCTATGGGAGACCGGAGCATTTTTGCCGCAATCCTCCCGGGGGTCCTTTCAAGGTCTAAATGCATCTGAAAATGATGGAAATGCTGCTCAAATGACATAGGGACATCATGGGGATCACCCCTGGAAGCATTCCTGACTCTTAGTTCACAGCTTTAACCCCTTAACGACCGCCGATACGCCTTTTAACGGCGGTCATTAAGGGTACTTAAACCACAGCGCCGTTAATTAACGGCGCTGTGGAAAAAGCCTATAGCGCCCCCCAGAGTCGGATTTTCTCCGGGGTCTCGGCTACCGGGGGTAGCCGAGACCCCAGAGAACATGATTCGGGTCGGTTTTTACCGACATCGCTTTTGCGATCGCCGTTATTAACCGTATAACGGCGACCGCAAAAAAAAAGCGATTTTCCCTGTAATTTCTCTCTCCTCTGATGTGATCGCACATCAGAGGGGAGAGAAATGGGGTCCCCGGGACCCCCGATCAACCCCCCGTGCCTCCCCGGTGTCCCCTCAGGCCTCCTGTACCTCCCAGATCTTCCGGCGTCTTTATCCGGTAAAGAAAATGGCGGGCGCATGCGCAATGCGCAGTGCGCCCGCCAAGCCGGATTTTCTCCGGGGTCTCGGCTACCAGGGGTAGCCGAGACCCCAGAGAACATAATCAGGGTGCCCCCCAGCCCTCCCGCTTTTGCGATCGCTGGTATTAACCTTATACCAGCGATCGCAAAAGAAAAAAAAAAGCGATCCTGCCAGTGTAAATTTCTCTCCTCTCTGATATGATCGCACATCAGAGGGGAGAGAAATAGGGTCCCCAGGACCCCCGATCCCCTCCCCCGGTACCTAGGGCTCTTCCTCGTGTCCCCTCCTGGCTCCTGCAGCGCCCCCTGTGGTCCGATCCTCCAGCATCTTCACCCTGTAAAAAAAAATGGCGGGCGCATGCGCAGT
Organism: Oophaga sylvatica; assembly: GCA_033576555.1. Classification (NCBI taxonomy): domain Eukaryota; kingdom Metazoa; phylum Chordata; class Amphibia; order Anura; family Dendrobatidae; genus Oophaga; species Oophaga sylvatica. The sequence goes on along the minus strand of JARQOD010000006.1, from coordinate 205,459,705 downwards.
GCGCCCGCCGGCTCTGCCTGGCGGCATATTCATAAACAGAATGATTCATTCATTCTGTAAAAGTACATTTTGATCACTGTGATAAACTATCACAGTGATCAAAATAAAAAAAAAACAGTACATAAACCCCCCCCTTTATAACCCCCTTAGTTAGGGACATATAATAAATTAAAGAAATTTTATTTATTTTTATTTTTTCATTAGGGTTAGGGTTATAATTAGGGTTAGAGTTACAATTATGGTTAGGGTTAGCATTAGGGTTAGCGTTAGGCTGGGATCATACTGCGTTATGGCAGTCCGTTAGACGGACGGCGTTACACCGCGGTATAACGCGGTGTAACGCAGTCCGTTAGCGCTGCCATTCACCCCCATTTGAGGGCACATTGCGACGCATGCCGTACAGCGGCATGCGTTCGCAACGTGCCGTCATTCAGTGACGGAGTCTTGACACGGGCTGCAGCGTCTGGGCTCCGTCACCGCTAGCGCAGATGAATCATCTGCTGATTCCTCTGCGCTAGCGGGTATAGCATAACGCGATCGCGTTATGCTATACCGTTACCAGCCCGTCAACGCTATATGTTGAACGGGCTGGTAAAACGTAAAATTAACCCAGCCTTAGGGTTAGGGTTATAATTAGGGTTAGGGTTACAATTAGGTTTAGGGTTACAATTAGGGTTAGGGTTACAATTAGGGTTAGGGTTACAATTAGGGTTGGAATTAGGGTTGGGATTAGGGTTAGGATTAGGGTTGGGATTAGGGGTGTGTTGGGGTTAGGGTTGGAGCTAGAATTGAGAGGTTTCCACTATTTAGGCACATCAGGGGGTCTCCAAACATGACGTGGCGTTCAAAAAGTCAGATGGCGCTCCCTCCCTACCGAGCCCTGCCGTGCGCCCAAACAGTGGTTTAACCCAACATATGGGGTATCAGCGCACTCAGGACAAATTGCCCACCAATTTTGGTGTTCTAATTTCTCTTGTTACCCTTGGGAAAATAAAAAATAGCTGGCTAAAAAAAATCATTCTTGAGGAAAAAAAAATTTTTTTTTTTCACGGCCCTGCGTTTAGAAATTTCTGTGAAGCACTTTGGGGTTCAAAGTGCTCACCACACATCTAGATAAATTCCTTAGGGGGTCTAGTTTCCAAAATGGGGTCACTTGTGGGGGTTTTCCACTGTTTAGGCACATCTGGGGCACTGCAAACGGAACATGACCCCCATCAACGTTTGCATTCCAAAACGTTATTACTTCCTTTCCAAGCCCTGCTGTGCGCCAAAACAGTTTCCCCCCCACATATTTGGTATCAGCGTACTCAGGACAAATTGGACAACAACTTTTGGGGTCCAATTTCCTTGTGAAAAATCAAAAATTTGGGACTAAAAAATAATTTTTGTGGAAAATTGATTTTTTTTTTTTTTCACACCCAGGCATTATAAACTTTTGTGAAACACTTGGGGGTTCAAAGTGCTCACCACAGATCTAGATAAGTTAATTAGGGGGTCTAGTTTCCAAAATGGGGTCACTTGTGGGGGTTTTCCACTGTTTAGGCTCATCTGGGGCACTGCAAACGGAACATGACCCCCATCAACGTCTGCATTCCAAAACGTTATTACTTCCTTTCCAAGCCCTGCTGTGCGCCAAAACAGTTTCCCCCCCCCACATATTTGGTATCAGCGTACTCAGGACAAATTGGACAACAACTTTTGGGGTCCAATTTCCTTGTGAAAAATCAAAAATTTGGGACTAAAAAATCATTTTTGTGGAAAATTGATTTTTTTTTCACACCCAGGCGTTATAAACTTTTGTGAAACACTTGGGGTTCAACGTGCTCACCACAGATCTAGATAAGTTACTTAGGGGGTCTAGTTTCCAAAATGGGGTCACTTGTGGGGGTTTTCCACCTTTTAGGCACATCTGCGGCACTGCAAAAGGAACATGACCCCCATCAACGTCTGTATTTCCTTTCCAAGCCCTGCCGTGCGCCCAAACAGTTTCCCCCCCCCCACATATTTGGTATCAGCGTACTCAGGACAAATTGGACAACAACTTTTAGGGTCCAATTTCCTTGTGAAAAATAAAAAATTTGGGACTAAAAAATCATTTTTGTGGAAAATAGTTTTTTTTTTTTTTTCACACCCAGGCATTATAAACTTTTGTGAAACACTTGGGGGTTCAAAGTGCTCACAGCAGATCTAGATAAGTTCCATAGGGGGTCTAGTTTCCAAAATGGTGTTACTTGTGGGGGTTTCCACTGTTTAGGCGCATCAGGGGCTCTCCAAACGCGACATGGTGTCCAATCTCAATTCCAGCCAATTTTAGTTTGAAAAAGTCAAACGGTGCTGCTTCCATTCCAAGCCCTGCCGTGCGCCCAAACAGTGGTACCCCCCCATATATGGGGTATCAGCATACTCAGGACAAATTGGACAACAACTTTTGTGGTCTAATTTCTCCTGTTACCCTTGGGAAAATAAAAAATTGGGGACTAAACGATCAGGTTTGTGGAAAAAATATGATTTTTATTTTCACGCCCGGGCGTTATAAACTTCTGTGAAGCACTTGGGGCTTCAAAGTGCTCACCACACATCTAGATAAATTCCTTAGGGGGTCTAGTTTCCAAAATGGGTCACTTGTGGGGGGTTTCCACTGTTTAGACACATCAGGGCCTCTACAAATGCGACATGGCGTCCAGCCAATTCCGCTTTGAAAAAGTCAAACGGAGCTCCTTTCCTTGCGACCTCTGCCGTGCGCCCAAAAGTGGTTTACCCCAACATATGGGGTATCAGCATGCTCAGGACAAATTGCACAAAAACTTTTGGGTTTGTTACCCTTGGGAAAATAAAAATTGGGTGAAAAGATCATTTTTGTGGAAAAAATATGATTTTTTATTTTCACGGCTCTACGTTATAAACTTGTGTGAATCACTTGGAGGTTCAAAGTGCTCACCACACATCTAGATAAGTTCCTTAAGGGGTCTAGTTTCCAAAATGAGGTCACTTGTTGGGGGTTTCCACTGTTTAGGCACATCAGGGGCTCTCTAAACGCGACATGGCATCCAGCCAATTCTGCGTTGAAAAAGTCAAACAGCGCTCCTTTCCCCTTGCGACCTCTGCCGTGCGCCCAAAAAGTGGTTTACCCCCACATATGGGGTATCAGCATGCTCAGGACAAATTGCACGAAAACTTTTGCGGTCTTATTACCCTTGGGAAATTAAAAATTGGGGTGAAAAGATCATTTTTGTGGAAAAAAAAAAAAATTTTTTTTTTTTTTTACGGCTGTACGTTATAAACTTCTGTGAAGCACTTGGGGCTTCATAGCGCTCACCACACATCTAGATAAGTTCCTTGTGGGTCTATTTTCCAAAATTGGGTCACTTGTGGGGTGTTTCCACTGTTTAGGCACATCAGGGGCTATCTAAACGCGACATGGCATTCAGCCAATTCTGCGTTGAAAAAGTCAAACGGCGCTCCTTCCCTTGCGATCTCTGCCATGCGCCCAAAAAGTGGTTTACCCCCACATATGGGGTATCGGCGTATTCAGAAGAAATTGCACAACAAATTTTGTGGTTCATTTTTTCTTTTAACACTTGTGAAAATAAAAAAACTTGGTTCCGAAATAAAGCTTTTGCAAAAAAAGTTAAATGTCAATTTTTTCCTTCCACATTGCTTCAGCTCCTGCGAAGCACTTGAAGGGTTAATAAACTTCTTCAATGTGGTTTTGAGCACCTTGAGGGGTGCAGTTTTTAGAATGGTGTCACTTTTGGGTATTTTCTATCATATAGACCCCTCAAAGTGACTTCAAATATGATGTGATCCCTAAAAAAAAAATGGTGTTGTAAAAATGAGAAATCGCTGGTCAACTTTTAACCCTTATAACTTCGTAACAAAAGAAAATTGTGTTCCCAAAATTGTGCTGATGTAAAGTAGACATGTGGGAAATGTTATTTATTAAGAAATTTGTGTGACATATCTCTCTGATTTAAGGGCATAAAAATTTTAAATTTGAAAATTGCTAAATTTTCAAAATTTTCGCCATATTTCCATTTTTTTCATAAATAAACACAAGTCATATCAAAGAAATTTTACCACTAATGTGAAGTACAATATGTCACGAAAAAACAATTTCAGAATCAGCGGAATTCATTAAAGAGTTCCAGAGTTATAACCTCATAAAGTGACAGTGGTCAGAATTGTAAAAATTGGCCCGGTCATTAAGCTTCAAAATGGCTCTGTCACTAAGGGGTTAAACAATGTTGTCAGAGTTTCATGCCATTTTTACCGATGCACCAAAAAACATACCAAAACGAAACCAAAACTGATTTTGCTGGGAAATATGTTAAGGTACATCCTTTCCAGGTTAATGACTTGTATATAAAGCAAAATAATTAACCCCAGACCAAAATGTTCCTCCACCACTTGGGCAATGTTCAGACGCATAAGCAGACACATCTTGTTTCATTTATGAAGGAAGGACTCAAAGTCAGAGAGCCTATTTTTACATGGGCATCAGGCAGCATTAATCTGCTTAAAGGGCCATTATTAACCCCTTTATGACCGCCAATATGCCTTTTAACGGTCATAGTTAAGGGTACTTAAACCACAGTGCCGTGAATTCACGGCTCTGTGGAAAAAGTATACAGCGCCCCAAGAGTCGGATTTTCTATGGGCTCTCGGCTTCCGGGGGTAGCCGAGACACCAGAGAACATGATTCGGGTTGGTTTTTACCGACTCCGCTTTTATGATCGCCGTTATTAAACATATAACGGCGACCGCAAAAAACAAAGCCATGATTCTGCTTTATCTTTCTCTCTCCTCTGATGTGATCGCACATCAGAGGAGAGAGAAATACAAAATGAGAACAGAGGGCAGCACAAGCCCCCAAAGGCAAGACTGCAAGAAGCAAGGGAAATCCAACCAGAGAAAAAAAACAGAAAGTCACTTATCTGAATGATCGCAGGAAAGCAAGCTGAAATTCCAACAAAGACCTGGAAGCAACAATTGATTACCGGCGAGGATCATGGGAGTTCAGCTCACTTGTATCAAGCCAGTCATCTCCACCTGACACCCATTCCTTAATTGGTTAAATACCCTCAGTAACCACCGTAGGGAGCCTCAGCTCCGATGTCGTCTCCAAGACATTCACAACAGAGAAAGTTGGGAGGTAACTTGCGCTAGAGCAGCGTGGCAAGTATGCATTACATGCATCTGCTGGCTAGTAGATAGCGTATCCATGCGCTCGACTACAGACCGAAAAAAGCTGTGGTTTGGAGAACTTCTTGCTTCTGAATGCATGGCTTGCAGAAGTGTCTTTATCTCCAGAATGCTGGTGTTGAGCTGATTAAAGCCTGGGCCATTTGCTCTGACAAGACTTTAAGACAGTTCTGGAAAGATGCATTCAAATGCAAGAATTTGGGCGCATAGCTCCTTTCCTGACCCCTCTGCCGCTGCCGCCCAGTAGCCACAGGTGTAGTAGAGGAGGCAGCGGCAGAAGGGTGGGGTAAAGGGAAAGTTATCTCCTGACCAGTAGACTCGTGCAATGCAGGCGGCCACGATGCTCCAGAACTGGCGGAGGGGATAGAGGGCTCACGTGTCAGGGAAGGCTGGGAGGGTGCAGATGGGCTGGTGTGGTCGAAGTGTCCCTCGGTGGTGGACTCCTGAGTGATCGCTCCAGAGGGGTCCAACTCTGCAGGCTTCCGAGTGCTGGTCACCATGCTGTGGAATAAAGAGAAAAAAAATACAATTAATATAGTGATATTGAATGGCCCTGGCTGAAAAAAAAACCTAGTTAGACATGTTAACTTTTTTTTTTTACATGGGGTGTGTCATATTTACCTTCTGGTGACCATTGTTTCCAGGAGGACCGACAAGGCTCATGCGTACTTGTACTTGCTCCTGCGCCCTCCAGATCCACTCGGGGCCCGCATCTCTTTGTTGAACTCCTTCTTGAAGTATTATAGGGCAGCACGGTGGCTCAGTGGATAGCACTACAGCCTTGCAGCGCTGGAGTCCTGGGTTCGAATCCCACCTAGGACAAAATCTGCAAGGAGTTTTTATGTTCTCCCCGTGTTTGCGTGGGTTTCCTCCGGGTACTCCGGTTTCCTCTCACACTGCAAAAAACATACAGATAGGGAATCTAGATTGTGAGCCCCATCGGGGACAGACGATAATGTGTGCAAACTGTAAAGCGCTGCGGAATATGTTAGCGCTATATAAAAATAAAGATTATTATTTATTATTATTATTTATTTATCCCTCACAAACCGCCACCGTTTCACAATTCTCTCCCCTGAAACGAGAAAGCACAAATTGCTTAGTATACAACATTAGGGTTTCCCAAACTGCAGTCCTCATGGCCCCCACGGGTTATGTTTTCAGGATTTCCATAGTGTTGCACAAAAGGAAATCCAGAAAACATGACCCGTGGGGGCCACCAGGACTGTAGTTTGGGAAACACTGCTTTACATCTAGCAACTGGAACTGTATATATTTACGCTCTTCAGTCTGGTCCCGAGCATCGAGGTCCTCCCAGCGGTCCACGAGTAGTGAACATATTTCCTCCCTCCCAGAGCCGACGGTCACAATGAGATCGGCATGGCGGCGGTCCCCCATGTTCCACAGTGGCTCCCTTTCTCTGACCAGATAGATGAGGAGGTCAACGTCCATCCCCCCCCCTCACCGTCAGAGTCGGGAGCACGCTGTGAAGCCTGTAAAGAAAAAGAGAAAAAAAATACATTAGCCTCCAAACTACCAAGAAAAGTAAAAAAAAAGAGGGAAAAAAAATGAAAACAAAAATGTAAAAAAAACAAGCAAAAGAAAAAAAACAAATGTACAGTTATACTTACACGATGGAGACTGCAGCGTCGCTCATGCCGACGTCCCTGGGAGGCACTGCGAGGACCTCTTAATGGAGCACCAGATTCAGAAGACTATATAAAAAAAAAAATATGTGCTTGGATGTAGGCATATGTGTTGGGTGCAGTGTGATGTCTGTACTAAATTGTTTTCTATGTTGTGTGTAGTGTGATGCTGTGCTTCTGCGATGCATGCAGGAAACTTACGAATTGCGAGCCCACTCCGGGTATCTCTCCACCCCTTCGTTCTTCTTCTGGGAGCTCCTCTTCAGCTTCAGTTTCCTGGTATAAATAAAAAATAAGGCAATTAATAGATATGAATTGTGAATTAACCAAAAAAAACAAACCTTTTTTTACCTGTAAACGCTGACGATGTGAGGGAAGGCTCCCAGAAGAAGAAGACGTGGTGTCCTGCTGCTGCTGCCGGCCGGACTGCATTATTGGTGGTGCTGCTGCTGCTGTTATAGGGCGGCCTCTGCTGTGGAATAAAGAGAAAAAAATGCCATGAATATATTGATATTACATGGCCCTGGCTGAAACACAAAAATTGGTTAACATTTTTTGGGGAATGGGGTGTGTGATATTTACCATCTGGTGTCTGCTCCCGTACTCTCCTGCTGGTCCCCGGACTCCATTTCTTGTTCTTCTCCTGCTGCTGCTGCTGCATTCTCTCCGGCTTGCTCCTCTTTGCTTGGATGGCTGCATGGTTATGGCTGAGGGTCCCACTGGCATGGTTTATATATGTTTGCTGTGGGCAGGGCTACTCTGAACATGCTCAGACAAAAAAAACGGATCCGGCCACCGGATCCGGCTTTTACCGGATGCGGCACATTGCGGCGCTCATAGACTTTCATTTGGACAAAAACGGCGCTTCCGGCTTTTTCGCCGGAGACAAAAAATGTTACAGTTGCTGTTTTTTCCAGACGCCGGAATGAGACAATTAGCCGGATCCGGCAAAAACCAGACGAACTGCAAGGCCATGCGGCGCGATCCGGCGCTAATGTAAGTCAATGGGAAAAAATAACGGATCCGGCATTAGATTTTGCCGGATCCGGTTTTACGGAAAAATGCCAGATTGAGCCGGACGGTGAAAAACGGATGTGTGAAAGAGGCCTAAGGGGTTAAACAGTGGGTCTCCTAAACTTTTATAGCCTATGCTGTGAGTGGATGGGCTGCCAAGAATTACGACGCACCCCAATACCCCTTTCACAGATGTCCAGGAGGGCTTCCATAAAAAATGTTGCATTGAATGCAAGGCCTGCCTTGCTACCAAGTCATATGCACCCCAATAAGCCTTTGAACCCAGGTACTGGATGGGCCCAGGAAAATCCATTTCACATTATTCATTTTGTCCTCCCATTCTGTTTTCTTATGCATTGATTGCAAGGCCTGCCCTTCTACCAAGTCATATGCACCCCAATAAGCATTTGAACCCACATACTGGATGGGCACAGGAAAATACACTTCACATTATTCATTTTGTCCTCCCATTCTGTTTTCTTATGCATGGACTGCAAGGCCTGCCCTTCTACCAATTCATATGCACCCCAATAACCCCAATCCCCCCTTGGAAAAAACATGGAGGATGGTCTCTTAACAAAATATCCCATTAAAAATGAGCGGTTCGCCTAGACATGGAATGGCCATACACTAAGTATATGGGCTGGCAAACATTTTGCCCTGTGGGGTACACCTCAACCTTTTCCATAACAAGTATTTAACACCCAGCAAAAACACCCACCCTTGATAGGATTTTGACACTGGCTGTAGCAGCACGGAACACATTATCCCTGGTGATCTAGTGGCGGTGGATGATGAGCCGTGGAGGAAGGTCTGATTAAAAACTAGGCCCAATTTAAAGGAGCGGGTCTACCACACTTGGAATGCCCATACACTTATGGGCTGGCAAACATTTTCCGCTGCGGGGTACTCCTCAACCTTTTCAATAACAAGTATTTAACACCCAGCAAAAACACACACCCTTTTTAGGATTTTGACACTGGCTGTAGCAGCGCAGAACACATTAACCCTGGTGATCAACTGGCAGCAAATGATGAGACGTGGAAGAAGGCTTGATTAAAAACTAGGCCCAATTTAAAGGAGCAGGTCTCCTATACTTGGAATGCCCATTCACTAAGTGTATGGACTGGCAAACATTTTCCCCTGTGGGGTACACCTCAATCTTTTCCATCACAAGTAGTTTACGCCCAGCATAACCACCCACCCTTGTTAGGAATTCGACACTGCCTGTAGCAGCACGGAACATGTTAACCCTGGTGATCTACTGGCAGCAGATGATGAGACATGGAGGAAGGCCTGATTAAAAACTAGGCCCAATTTAAAGGAGCGGGTCTCCTACACTTGGAATGCCCATACACTAAGTGTATTGGCTGGCAAACATTTTCCCCTGTAGGATACACCTCAACCTTTTCCATAACAAGTATTTAACATCCAGCATAACCACCCACCCTTGTTAGGAATTCGACACTGCCTGTAGTAGCACGGAACACGTTAATCCTGGTGATCTACTGGCAGCGGATGATAAGACGTGGAGGAAGGCCTGATTAAAAACTAGGCCCAATTTAAAGGAGCTGGTATCCTACACTTGGAATGCCCATACACTAAGTGTATTGGCTGGCAAACATTTTCCCCTGTGGGGTACACCTAAAAGTTTCCCATAACAAGTATTTAACACCCAGCAAAAACCCCCACCCTTGTTAGGATTTCGACACTGGCTGTAGCAGCACGAACACGTTAACCCTGGTGATCAACTGGCAGCAGATGATGAGATGAGGAGGAAGGCTGGATTAAAAACTAGGCCTAATTTAAAGGAGCTGGTATCCTACACTTGGAATGCCCATACACTAAGTGTATTGGCTGGCAAACAGTTTCCCCTGTGGGGTGCACCTCGACCTTTTCCATAACAAGTATTTAACATTCAGCATAACCACCCACCCTTGTTAGGATTTTGACACTGGTTGTGGCAGCATGGAACACGTTAACCCTGGTGATCAACTGGCAGCGGATGATGAGACGAGGAGGAAGGCCGGATTAAAAACTAGGCCTAATTTAAAGGAGCTGGTATCCTACACTTGGAATGCCCGTATGGGCTTGCAAACATTTTCCCCTGTGGGGTACACCTCAACCTTTTCCATAACAAGTATTTTACGCCCAGCACAACCACCCATCCTTGTTAGGAATTTGACACTGCCTGTAGCAGCATGGAACACGTTAATCCTGGTGATCTACTGGCAGCTGATGATGAGACGTGGAGGAAGGCCTGATTAAAAACTAGGCCCAATTTAAAGGAGCGGGTCTCCTACACTTGGAATGCTCATACACCAAGTGTATGGGCTGGCAAACATTTTCCCCTGTGGGGTACACCTCCACCTTTTCCATAACAAGAATTTAACACCCAGCAAAAACCCCCACCCTTGTTAGGATTTTGACACTGGCTGTAGCAGCACTGAACACGTTAACCCTGGTGATGTAGTGGCGGTGGATGATGAGACATGGAGGAAGGCCTGATTAAAAACTAGGCCCAATTTAAAGGAGCGGTTCTCCTACACTTGGAATGCCCATAGACTGGCTGGCAAATATTTCCCCCTGGGGTAGATATCAACATAGTGTGTACATTTTTTTTAGGGCATCATAAACATCTTGCAAAATTGTAACGTTGTTTCCTACTCAGTTGCTCCTGGGAAGGTGCAGGTTTTTAGTAAAAATATGGCGGATGAATCGTTGCATGAAGTGATCAGGGCATGGTGATGAGAGGAATGGGAAAGTACATGATTAATAACAGCAGTGGCTATGGGAGGTATGAGAGCCAGGATTCAGCCTACAATGATTCGTCGTTTAGCCACCATCAATTACCAGAATTGGTTTCATGCCCATCAGAAGATCGGTGTAACAGATGCGCACATGAGACTCTGCCTAAGAAATGCACGTCAAAAATATGTTGCCAAACACGCAATGTCTGTATAAAGAGCAAAGTGCAACATGTTCGTGAGATGCTGAATTACAGAAAGCAGATCAGTGTCGGAGGAAAACCAAACAAAGTGATGGATGCTGGTAAAAACTAAGTTTAAACCCCTTCACCCCAAGGGTGGTTTGCACGTTAATGACCGGGTCAATTTTTACAATTCTGACCACTGTCTCTTTATGAGGTTATAACTCTGGAACGCTTCAACGGATCTTTGCGATGATTCTGAGACTGTTTTCTCGTGACATATTGTACTTCACATTAGTGCTAAAATTTCTTCAATATAACTTGCGTTTATTTTTGAAAAAATGCAAATATGGCGAAAATTTTGAAAATTTTGCAATTTTCAAACTTTGAATTTTTATTCCCTTAAAACAGAGAAATATGTCACACAAAATAGTTAAGAAATAACATTTCCAACATGTCTACTTTACATCAGCACAATTTTGGAAACAAAATGTTTTTTTTGTTAGGAAATTATAAGGGTTAAAAGTTGACCAGCGATTTCTCATTTTTACAACAAAATTTACAAAGCCATTTTTTTTAGGGACCACCTCACATTTGAAGTCACTTTGAGGGGTCTATATGGCAGAAAATACCCAAAAGTGACACCATTCTAAAAACTGCACCCCTCAAGGTACTCAAAACCACATTCAAGAAGTTTATTAACCCTTCAGGTGCTTCATAGGAGCTGAAGCAACGTGGAAGGAAAGAATGAAGATTTAACTTTTTAGTCACAAAAATGATCTTTTACAAACTTTTTTTATTTTCTCAAGGGTGAAAGGAGAAAATGGACAGATAAAGTTGTTGTGAAAATTCTCCTGAGTACGCCAATACCCCATATGTGGGGGAAAACCACTATTTGGGCACACGGCAGAGCTCGTAAGGGAAGGAGCGCCGTTTGACTTTTTCAAACCAAAATTGGCTGGAATTGAGATTGTCGCGTTTGGAGAGCCTCTGATGCGCCTAAACAGTGGAAACCTCCCACAAGTGACACCATTTTGGAAACTACGCATCAAATGAAACTTAGCTAGATCTGTTGTGAGCACTTTGAGCCCCAAGTGTTTCACAAAAGTTTATAACGTAGAGCCGTAAAATTAAAAAATCATATTTTTTCCACAAAAATGATCTTTTCACCCCAATTTTTATTTTCCCAAGGGTAACAAGACTCCAAAAGTTATTGTGCAATTTGTCCTGAGTACGCTGATACCCCATATGTGGGGGTAAACCACTGTTTGGGTGCATGGCAGAGCTTGGAAGGAAAGGAGCGCCGTTGGACTTTTTCAACGCAGAATTGGTTTGGACGCCATGTCGTGTTTGGAGAGCTCCTGATCTGCCTAAACAGTGGAAACCCCGACAAAAGACACCATTTTGGAAACTAGACCCCTCAAGGAACTTATCTAGATGTGTGGTGAGAACTTTAAACCCCCAGGTGTTTCACTAAAGTTTATAACGCCCGAGCATGAAAATAAAAAAATCATATTTTTTCCACAAACATGATCTTTTAGTCCCCAACTTTTTATTTTCCCTAGGGTAACAGGAGAAACTGGACCCCAAAATTTGTTGTCCAATTTGTTTTGAGTACGCTGATTCCCAATATGTGGGAGAAAACTACTGTATGGGCACACGTCGGGCCTCGGAAGGGAAATAGTGACGTTTTGGATTGCAGACTTTGATGGAATGGTCTGCGGGAGTCATGTCGCATTTGGAGAGCCCCTGATGTGCCCAAACAGTGGAAACCCCCCACAAGTGACCCCATTTTAGAAAATAGACCCCAGAAGGAACTTATCTAGATGTGTGGTGAGCGCTATGAAGCCCCAAGTGCTTCACAGAAGTTTATAACGTACAGCCGTAAAAACAAAAAAAAACATTTTTTTTTACAAAAATGATATTTTCGCCCCAATTTTTTATTTTCAAAGGGTAACAGAAGAAAGTTGACCCCAAGAGTTATTGTGCAATTTGTCCTGAGTACGCTGATACCCCATATGTAGGGAAAACTGCTGTTTGGGCACATGGCAGAGCTCAGAAGTGAAGGAGCACCATTTGACTTTTTCAACGCAGAATTGGCTGGAATTGAGATCAGACGCCATGTCACATTTGGAGAGCCCCTGATGTACCTAAACAGCGGAAACCCCCCAATTCTAACTCCAACCCTAACCCCAACACACCCCTAACCCTAGTCCCAACCCTAACCATAACCCTAACCACAAATCTAACCCTAACACACCCCTAACCCTAATCCCAACCCTAACCTTAATCCTAACTTTAGCCTCAACCCTAACTTTAGCCGCAACCCTAACCTTAACCCTAACCCTAATGGGAAAATGGAAATAAATCCATTTTTTTAATTTTATTATTTTTTCCCTAACTAAGGGGGTGATAAAGGGGGGGTTTGAATTACTATTTATAGCAGGTTCTTATGATTGGCAGCTGTCATGCTAAAAGACGCTTTTTATTGCAAAAAATAGTTTTTTGCATCACCACATTTTGAGAGCTATAATTTTTTGCATATTTTGGCCCACAGAGTCATGTGAGGTCTTATTTTTTGCGGTACGAGTTGAAATTTTTATTGGTACCATTTTTGAGCACGTGACTTTTTTGATCGCTTTTTATTTAAATTTTTGGGAGTTTAGAATGAACAAAAATCAGCAATTCATGAATTTCTTTTGGGGGGGTGTTTATACTGTTCCGCATGTGGTAAAATTGATAAAGCAGTTTTATTCTTTGGGTTAGTACGAATACGGAGATACTTCATTTATATCATTTTTTTATATTTTGGCGCTTTTATACAATAAAAACAATTTTATATAAAAAATTATTATTTTTGCATCGCTTTATTCTGCGAGTTATAACTTTTTTATTTTTTTGCTGATGATGCTGTATGGTGGCTCATTTTTTGCGGGACAAGATGATGTTTTCAACGGTACCATGTTTATTTATATCGGTCTTTTTCGTCGCGTGTTATTCCACTTTTTGTTCGGCGGTATGATGACAAAGCATTGATTTTTTGCTTTGTTTTTTTTTTAAGGGGTTCACTAAAGGGGTTAACTAGTGGGACAGTTTTATAGGGGAGGTTGTTACGGATGCGGCGATACCAAATATCTGTACTTTTATTGTTTTGCTTTTTTTATTTACAGGAAGAAATTAATTTATTGGGGAATATTTTTTTTTTCCTTTATTGTGGATTTTTTTTTTACACATGTGATTTTGATTTTTTTAAACTTTTTTACTTTGTCCCAGGGAGGTACATCACTGTATTTTATCAGATCGCTGGTCTCACAGTGTGCACAGCACTCTGTCACACCAGCGATCGCACAGGCAGTGCTGCAGGCTTCCCTGCAGAACCCGGCGGCCATCTTGGATCTGGGGTCCTGCAGGGAAGAGGCCTTCAGAACAGCGCGGTCACATCACGCTGTTCTGAGGGCCTCAGGGGAGCACGCATGGAGCCCCTCCCTGCTCGATGCTCCCTGTGCCCCCGGTACAACGCGATCATGTCTGATCGCGGTGTGCCAGGGGTTAATGTGCCGGGAGCGTTCTCATGTCTACTCCGCATGAGATGTTTGAAAGATGATGTTTTCTGATTTATCCATGTCAACTTTTTGAAAGCGAGCAGAAAAGAAGGATAATATAGCGGGAAGACGTGTGATTTTGGTCAGTAAGGAGGTGATATCAGGTACAGATAAGTAGATCTGCGTGTCATCAGCTGTCCCAGGTGTAGATGGAGAAGAGTAGAAGTCCTAGAACAGAGCCTTGGGGAACACCGAAAGACAGGTGTTGAGGTCAGGAGGTGGTGTGGAAGAGGAAGACAATAAATGTCCACCTTATAGTCTTGTTGTTTTTTAAAAGACAAAAAAACCTGACTGGCACTTCCAGACTAATGTGAACTTGTTGCAAACCAAAGGGAGCTACCCCCATGTAAAACATACAAAAAAAGGCTGCACTCAAGCATACTGAAGCATGACAACATAGACTACATGAAATTTTGAATAGCAATATGGCTTTGGAGTATAAGTACCATTGGTATCTAGGGTAACGATCCAACGGCACTTTTTTTCTCACACAAAAAGAGTGCCGTTGGATCGTTACCCTAGATACCATGGTCCCTGTAGGATTGAATGAACAATTGAGTTTTGCATCCTTCTTATAGGTGTGCTTTCTTTTTTGTTCTCTGTATCAATGATCACTTTTTATTGCATTGTTTTTAATTTTTCTTTTTCTTTGTGTCTTTTTTGTGTTTCAATTTATAAGAAATGACATGAATATCTGAATATGGATGCTTTTTTGTCCTGCCATTCCTCTGATGTGGACCCACAAGTTTTATACCAGCATATTTGACTATGAAGAATATCCCCTTTTTGATGACACGTGTGATATTATACTACTATATACATTTTATTGTTTTTCTACAATTGTTATATATATTAATTGTGTCATTTTATGATTTATTTGTACTGGGATAACGATATATGTGATGCTGTATTATTCAATATATCCTAATGTTCTGTCTATAATTGTTATACATATTCATTGTGATTCTATGATATAATTGCATTGGGATATTTCCCTCATGTGGAATGTGATTGGGCCCCTGTTATCATTCGTTTATATGTGCCCTTTCTCTTGCGTGGCAAGACTTTCCCTTGTTAAGATTGTGCCTGCCGTACGTTATTGGTATTGCGCACGTCAGAGACGCTGTCATAGTCTTTTTACTACATGGGGAGGACTTTCCTGAAACCAAGATGGCGCCCGCCATACTTCTGATCGTCAGTGCGCATGTCTTGGACTCTGGCCTCTCCTCCGTCATCTCCTCAGGAGTCTGTGTTTAGCCTGATGAAGAGACCTGAGTAGTCTCGAAAGCTTGCAATTTGTTACCATCTTTTCAG
The DNA here is from genome assembly GCA_033576555.1 of Oophaga sylvatica. NCBI lineage: Eukaryota > Metazoa > Chordata > Amphibia > Anura > Dendrobatidae > Oophaga > Oophaga sylvatica. Next base: position 205,443,998 of record JARQOD010000006.1, on the reverse strand, counting down.
TTAGCCATTAAAAGGTATCAACCACTGAGGACTCAACTCTAAATATTTTTCTATCTACTGGCTAACACGGTACAAAGATATACATCTTTACTGTATCAAAATGGAGGATACCAGAATGTACCGCATCTTTATGGAACTAAAACCACTTCTGAAGAAACGCGCACAAATGGACAGCGACATTTTTTCTTATCTAAATGCAAAAAGGAGAATTTAATTCCCAAAGGACTCTGGATTACAAACCCAATTCTTCACACCTACAATACCCATTATGCAAAAAACCTTTGCCACAGGACTTCTGAGAGACTTAAGGTACTGCCACACTTAGCGATCTCGTTAGCGATCACGATAACGACGCAAGCTAACGAGATCGTTGGTGTGATCTCTTTTAGGTCACTAGTAGCTGCCAAACGGGAGATCTCATAAAGGACACATCAGCGGTCAGCGATCTCTTTAACGACTTTGGCGGTCGTTAGGATGTCATTAGCATGTACTGAGCGCTTCTGATTCATAAGAATTTCCAGCATCGCTCCTGCTCTCTGCGTCCTGCTAGCCTGCTTTGCAACTTCTGCGATCCTCTCTGTGACGCAAAAGAGAACTTACAGATATTGCGATCCACTCCGTGATGCTAAAAACTCATGCGTCACAAACGAGGTCGCTCGTCGTTCGCAAAAGGTGCCAAACACAGCGATATAGGCTCACCAGCGGGACGCCAACGATCAAAAAACGGTCCAGAACGCTAGTGAACGATCAGCGACATCACAGCAGGGGCCACATCGTTGCTACATGCCACACACAACGAGGTCGCTAACGAGATCGCTAAATAGTGATGTTTTAGCGATCTCGTTAGCGATCTCGTTAGAGATCTCGTTTAGTGTGGCATACCCTTTAGGAACCATCTGCTACAGCATCAGGAGTAACGTCCAAGGGCAATTTGAAAGTCTAAGGAAAACACTTACAGAAAGCACAGAGCAAAAATTACAACAATACTACAACAAACTACGGACCTTTCTGATTCATAACAAGGAAAAGAAACTACACAGATTGCGCCTCAATTCAGGACTCTATACAAACAGATCCAAAACAAAGCCAAAACCTGACAACCTGTACAACCACTCCATTCCAGACACAAAAGCATCTAACTGTGTCATCAATCTCTCGGATTACAAACCCAACAAGGTGGAACTGGCCGTGCTTTCTAGAGGACTCTCATTTTGTCCCACTAAGGCCCTGGATAAAACTGAACTCTGCAGTGATATGGAACATTTTTTCAGGAGACTACGCCTGAGGGAATACTTCAATGATACAGAAGATTCAGAAAACACTCGGACTGAAGGAAAAGGGATCCCAACAACCAAGAAGAGGTCAGACTGGACACCTCCTCCTGGACGCAACCCACATTTGGATAAATATATAGACTCATTCAGATATTTGATAAAATCCACCATCATAGACACCAACAGGAGACAAGCATCCAACATCAGTGCCCAGGAGAGAAAGGCTATACAGTCTCTGAAAACCAACAAAGAAATCATCATTAAACCTGCTGACAAGGGAGGTGCAATAGTCATGATGAACACATCAGACTATATGAAGGAAGCAAACAGACAACTTACGGACACACGCTACTACAGAAAACTGGAGTCGGACCCTACACAGGACTATTACAAGGAACTAAGCAAGTTGGTATCTTGTCTGCCTGACAAATCCTTAAGAGCCGATGACCTGATACCAGAGAGTCCAAGAACAGGGACATTCTACATGCTTCCCAAAATCCACAAAGCTGGAAATCCAGGGAGGCCGATTATTTCATGTGTGGACACCCTTACTGAGCAGGTATCTGGATGGGTAGAGGGCATTCTTAAACCCCTGGTAAAGGATACACCCAGCTACATTCAGGACACAACTGACCTACTGAATAAACTAGCGGCAATAAGTCCCCTACCAAAAGGAACCATCCTGGCCACCATGGATGTGGAATCTTTGTACTCTAATATCCCACACCAGGATGGATTAAATGCCTGCAAAGACTTCATGGAAAACACCGAGAATGATGCTGATTTTGTGGTGAAACTCACAAAATTCATCCTCACCCACAATTACTTTGAATTTGACAACAAGATCTATTTACAGGAGACTGGCACAGCGATGGGAAGTAAAATGGCTCCACAGTATGCAAATCTTTTCATGGCCAAGCTTGAAAGCGACTTTCTGTCCTCATGTCCCATCAGGCCTCTGGCCTACTACTGCTACATTGATGACATTTTAATCATCTGGACGAAGTCTGAGCAACAGCTAAAGACGTTCCATGAACAGTTAAATCAATTTCATCCCACCATCAATTTAACACTCAACTACTCCAGCACTGAAATTAACTTTTTGGACACCATCATTAAACTCAAGGACAATGAAATAGAGACATCCCTGTATCAGAAGCCAATCGACAGTCCAACATACCTTAAATGGGACAGTTTCCATCCAAAACACATAAAAAACTCCATTGTCTACAGCCAAGCCATCAGATACAACCGTATATGTTCCAACCCCATGGATAGAGATGAACAACTTGGTCGCCTTAGAAAGACCTTTTTAAATCAGGGCTACCATCCAAGAACAATTGAAAACCAAATTACAAGAGCCACCAGAATATCAAGGAATCACCTGCTACATTACAAAACTAAAGAAGAAAATAACCGGGTGCCTCTAGTGGTCACCTACAATCCAAATCTGGAGGTGCTAAGGGGAGCTGCACGGAAACTACAACCTCTACTACAAAAAGATGCCCGATTACAATCCATATTTCCAGACCCCCCCCTACTGTGTTTTAGGCAGCCCCCAAATCTAAGAAGCATCATTGTCAGAAGTTCCCTGTCCTCCCCAACAGCTGCAGGAACCTTTCCTTGCAACCAGAAGAAATGCAAAACCTGTCCATTTATAATGACCACGGACAAGATAAAGATCCCCAACTTCCATCGGGACTACAAGATACCAGGTACTTTCAGCTGCATCACATCTAATGTGGTGTTCCTAATTATATGTACTAAATGTCCAACTGGGGGTCTGTATGTTGGAGAGACCGTGCAAAAACTGAGAACAAGGATGAAGTCACATCGCCACACAATAAGAGAAAAAAGAATGGATCTACATGTGGCAAAACATTTTCTTCCCCTGGTCATAGCATGTGGGATATGAAATTACTTGTATTGAAAGGTAGTTTCTCATCTCAGAGACAAAGAAGAGTTTGCGAATACAAACTGATGGTGACCTTTGACACTCTTAATGCTGGAATGAACCTGTCACACGGATTTATGATGTTTTACATCAATTAAGGAATTTACTCCAAAGACCCTGTGAAAACATCACAAAACATTACCAGACCCCAATCAGAGGGCAATAAAACTTTCACACTCCTTATCTATGAACTGTTCCAATATTTATGTTCAGCTCTATCTCCCATAATGACAGTTCTGCTTTACGTCACTTGTCTTATCTATTGCATTTTCCTGTGTCCTTTGTGTATAAATATGTGATTCTTCAGATTTTGTATTAGTTTAGCCTGATGAAGAGACCTGAGTAGTCTGAAAGCTTGCAATTTGTTACCATCTTTTCAGTTAGCCATTAAAAGGTATCAACCACTGAGGACTCTCAACTCTAAATATTTTTCTATCTACTGGCTAACACGGTACAAAGATATACATCTTTACTGTATCACATTAGGTCAGGGACTCACCAGAATTGAGACCACCTTGACGATAGTTGGTGGGCTTTAAAATGTTTAGCCAATGTTTATACTAAGCGTCTCAAATTTTTCCTTATACTCCAAAGCCATATTGCTATTCAAAATTTCATGTAGTCTATGTTGTCATGCTTCAGTATGCTTGAGTGCAGCCTTTTTTTGTATGTTTTACATGGGGGTAGCTCCCTTTGGTTTGCACCTAGTTCACTTTAGTCTGGAAGTGCAAGTCAGGTTTTTTTGTCTTTTGAATGTTAGCTTACTGACCGAGCACTCCGCCCCCACCAGGTGGTGATTTTAATTACACCAGGTCCCTACTTTACCCATAAATGCAGGCATTACTGACAGAGGTGCATATTCACCCAGAAATTCAGATATCAGCCTAATAGAGGTATGTTCACATTAGGTCAGGGACTCACCAGAATTGAGACCACCTTGACGATGGTTGGTGGGCTTTAAAATGTTTGGCCAAATGTTTATACTAAGCGTCTCAAATTTTTCTTATACTCCAAAGCCATATTGCTATTCAAAATTTCATGTAGTCTATGTTGTCATGCTTCAGTATGCTTGAGTGCAGCCTTTTTTTGTTTGTTGTTTTTTAAAGACTCTGCCGATAACCCCAAAAAGGCTGTTTGCACCACCGTCCATGCTTGAATCAGCAGGGGTAGCAAAACTACCAGCCTTACCACCACCAGCATGATCAGGCACATGGCAGCAAAGCACCCGACTTTGTTGTTTGAACACCAGGCTCCATGAACAGTGTCTGCGGGTGATACCACTGCATCTACCGCTGTTGTGCGCGCAAGCCAATCCCCTGTCCATGGTGCATGCAAAGATGCCTCCTGCCCTGCATCTGTAGTTGCACACAAACTCAACTAGCACCATTAAAAATCACGTCCACGTCCTTGTCCCAACGCAGCGTTCAGTTGTCCATACCCCAGTCCTTGGAACGCAAGCGGAAATAAGCAGCCAACGCCACAGCACTAAATTCACACATTTCTCGACTGTTTGCGATGGAAATGTTGCATTTTCATCTCGTGGAAGACGTAAGCTTTCCGCCTCCTGATGGCGGTGATCATAACAAGGTACTCAGTCCCCACCCGCCACTATTTATCCCGGTCTGCCGTAACGACATTACACAAGCAAGCACGTATCCCACAACATTACCCGGGCCCTCAACAATGCTGTTATAATGAAAGTGCACATAACCATGGACACGTGGACAAGTGTTTGTGGGCAGGGATGGTATATCTCGCTGACGACACACTGGGTTAGCGTTGAATAAGTCATAAGCCAGTCAGACATTGGGAGATGATGTCACAGATGTATGGAGGAGACAGTTTCTGGAAAGGCTTTGTATGTCATAGTTAGGCTTTTGAACTGTAGCCTATGGGCAATTGGAAGGCAGTGAAGGGCCTGGCAGAGAGGAGAGGCTGGGGAATAATGGAGGGACAGTGGAATTACCCTGTCAGCAGAGTTTAGGCTAGATTTTATAGATTTGAGTGGTGCAAGGGTGCTAGAGGGAGGCCAGAGAGTATAAGGTTTCACTAGTCGAGGTGGGAGATCATGAGGGCGTGTACAAATATTTTTGAAGTTTCTTGGAATGTACGGATCCAGGAAATATTTTTGAGTTGTAGTGGGCCCGAGGAGGCAAGGACTTGGATATGTAGCTTGAAAGAGAGGGCAGAGTCTAGGATCACCCCAAGGCCACGAACAACCGGGTCTATTTTTCACTGTGTGTCGTCCCGGCATTACACAGGCACGTGTCCCACAACATTACCCAGGCCCTCCACAATGCTGTTATTTGCCAACTCAACCTAACCACAAACATGTGGACAAGTACTTGTGGTCAGAGAAGGTACATGTCACTGAGGGCACACTGAGTTAACAAAGTGGAAGCCGGGACCCAATTCAACCTTGGTATGGTGCACGTCCTCCCAACCCTAGTATTGCGGGGCCTATGTCAATCTGGGTTGCCCCCACAGTCTACAGATCCTGCACCTCCTCCTTCGCCTCCTCTTCAGCCTCCATCTCCAAAAGTAGCACATCAGTCAAACGCAGGAAGCACTGCAGCACTGCCTCATCAAAGCGGCAAAAGGCTGTGCTGAAGCTAATATGCTTAGGTGATAAAATGCACAATCATGAAGCGTTGTGGACAACTCTGAAAGAGCAGGCAGATCTGTTGCTGACACCGTGGAACCTGGTGGCTGCTCTGTGGTGAGGCGACCTCAGACATGTGCCATGCCTGGCAAATGCGCTTAACCTCATTGGTCAACATTTTCTGAAAAGCGACACGGAACAGCCAGATATGCTCGGAAAAGTACAATGCTCTGCGTACCCATTTTAGAAAGTCAGCTACAGCTTCATCCACCCTTGCTGTGCTTCAGCAGCGCTTGCAGCTTCTCCCTCACCACCTGGTGTGGGATATCACCAGGCGTTGGAACTCTACACTGCAGATGTTGGAAAGGATTTGTGAGCAGAAGAGGGCATTTGGTGACTAGTCTATCAGCTTCAACAAGGTTGTCGGTATTCAGTTCTGACTTCACACATAAGACCTTAGGAGTGCACATGAATGTCAGACATATGTACCATCCTCCAAAACTTTGAGGAATCCAACAAGATATTGAGAGTAAATGACGCCATCATTAATGTCTCCATCCTCCTCTATGTGTTCTAATCTGAATATTTATAGTTCTTTATATAGCGCAAACATATTAACAGTTTAACATTTTGAAAAACAACAGTCCTAAGTAACAACGATAACAATAATACAATAATTAAACCAAAATAAAATGACCATGCTTGTGACAGCTTACAATCTACACTAATTAACAATGATAACAATAATTAAACCCCCAAAAAAACAATCGTGCTCGTGACAACTTCAAATCTACAATGAGGTGGGTGAGATAACAACTACAGGGGTGTATTTACAATAATGTATTTACAATTATATCACTGAGCTTAGTCGAAAGTCAAGGTGGCCTGAGGACAAGTAGGAGGAGGAGAGCATGGTCAGTCGTCCTCTTGTTGGGGACACGGAAGTATTGACTGTTAGCAGTCTTGCACCCATAGCTGAGTTTATGTTCCGCTTCCTTTCCCGTCACCCTCACGTTCTCAAATTTTTGGGTGACGGGCAATACTGATTGGTGACACTTCTAGACCCACGCTACCAGGAGAACTTTCTATCTCTTATTCCAGAGGCAGACAGGTGTACTAAAATGTTGGAGGACCAGAGGGCCCTTCTTGCTGGATTATTAAAAAAAATCCCATATGAAAAAGCTGGCAACAGAGGTCACAGTTTGTTGGCCAAGCAAGGAGTACAGGTGAGAGAGACACAAGTCCAATCCAGCAGAGGCAGTGGAACACTGGCAAAGTTCGGGGAGAGTTTTCTCAGACACTCCCATCGCCCTGGCCCTGAGGCGCTATGGACTCTCACAAGGAGAGAAAATTTAGTGAAAATCCCGAGGGAGTTACTTGCTGACCGTACCAACATACTCTGTGCCTTATAATTATTGGTTATCCATGCTGAACATGTGGCATGACCTGGCTCTCTGCACTACGCACGTGTGCTGTACTCACGGTCAAGGAGCGCACAGCGCCTCGCTCTCTTGCGGTCGCTGGGCTCACGGCGCCTTACTAAATGGCAGTACCGCTTTTAGTTACGGGAGCGTCCTTAGCAGAACCAGTGCTCTAAGGACGGAGCACGCTGCTCAGCCTACTATGTGCTGCTTGTCCATGCCAAAAATCTATGCTGTCGTGTCCGCTTTGTATTAAGCTGGCCCCCTGCCTGTAGGTCACTGGATCTGTCTGTCTGCTGCAGTTCACTGCAGCATCGGCGCTTTGGATGCATAGTGCACTTTCCCCCTTCATGCTCACACGCTCAAAGCTGGGGACTCACTCGTGCTTTTTGTTTTTTTCCCACACCTTCGGCACAGGTTTCCTGTGTAAACACACCCCCTATTCATGGGTAATGGGATCTGTCCGTTCCCATTTTCCTTCCCCCGGGAAACAGGGGACGCAGCTTTGACAGTTCCGGACCCGGCGCAGCACAGGTACCCCAGCCCAGTCATCCTGAATCCGTGCATATCTGGCCAATCTGTTCTTTAATGCAAACATCATAGAAGGCATGTTCTTGCAATTTTCCAGAGAAAATTGTACATTACGTCCAGAACAGTGTCACTTTGAAGGACTTTGTGGCTCATATCAATCCACAACATGACACTAGTAGTCTCATACTTCTAATTTTTGGTGGAAAATCATTTCCCCAGTGATAGGTTGTGTATGTTCTGACTTATGTAACATCATTTGGGTGATAATAATTATTCATACCTATTTGCTTCACAATATATTCATCTTTTTCTTTAGGGCTTCCGAATATAATGTTGTAAAAGTGAAAAAAAGTTGGTGAAGTGTGTTTAAACTCAAATGTGAAAATAATTGTCATCTTTAATATTACTCCATTCCATGTGCGGCTAAACAACTAAGAAACCAACAGCTCCATCAATACCACGTGCTTTTCCAATTAATTCATCATGCTTGTAAAGTAGAGGTGAAATTACGGATCAAGATAACATCTCGGGACTGTAGGCAACATGACACTGTGGCACGAGCCACTGGGATTTAGCTAACAATTTCACATACTTAGTGCACTGCAGAACAGAGTTGTCAGAAAAACAAGATTTTGATTCAATAACATGTTGGATGGATTGTCAAGTTGAAACACCCATATAGTATTATTATAATTATTATGTATAATATTAGCGCCATTTATTCCATGGTGCTGTACTGTGAAGGGGTTACATACAAAGTAATAGATATCGTTTACAGTTAAATTTAAAATGACAGACTGGTACAGAGGGGAGAGGACCTTGTCGTTGCTGACTTACATTCTGTGGGATAATGGGGAAAAGACAGAAGTTCGGGGGTGCAGCACCTCGGTTGGTGGGGAGGCGGCATCTCGGGTGGTGGTGTACAAGTCACATCTACGACACCACACGCTCTCCAATTGGCACCTCTTGAAATGCAGGCAAAATGTCACAATCTCTAGCTTCTGTTACAGAAAATGCAGGGGCTCCATTTTGACATCTTCGTCCGACAAGTTCAGTATTAGTAGATGATGGCTTGTCAGAATCCAGCCCAGAAACACCAGGCTTCAGTAATTGCTAGTTCTGGCCCCGTGCTCGTCCAGGTGCTCTTCCTCCAGCTATTCAATTCATGATTTCATCTAGAACATTTCGCCTTCGTAATCCAGAGACAGAGTACAACACCGCCCAAGCGTTCACCCTCTGCTCTTCAGACTTTCTGTCTGCGCAGTGACAGACTATATGCAGAAGATGATGATGGTGGAAGTAGTTGGAGCATTTAAGACAGTCATGAAACAGCCATAACAACTTGAAACAGTAGTGTTTTTACCAAGATACCACACTGTTCAATATTTGGGCTATATTTTTACACCAAAATAGTGTAGAGAACTAAGGTAACAGACAGCAAATACAGTGGAATGTAGGCCTGAATAGCTATAATTTAGGATCTACAAATACATCAGACATCTGACAGCGATACCACACTGTTCAATATGTGGCCTGAATTTTTTAATTTTTGAAAAAGTCTTTAAAAAAATAACAGACTCTGGAAGACCTAACAGTTGGACTGGCAACTTTCATCATGTTGGTGTTATGGGAAACCGTTGCCTGCCTTCTCTTTGCAACCACCACATGGCTTCTTCCTGCCTGAAGGGGTGCTATACCTCCCTCCCCCTGTGTGCTGCTGTCTTCGCTCTGCATGTCCTCCTGCTAGGTGGGATCAGTTACTATAATATCTACCACTTCATCTTCCACTTTCGCACCATGGTCCTACTACTGACTTTCCAGAAAATGTGTCTCATCATCGTCCATTCTTTGGACTGTGGCTTCAATAATGCTGTCTTGCTGTGGTCCCCTAGGACTTCGAAAACTAAGGTCCAGCGAGAAGATGTGGGTGTTTTTGTTAGCCCAATTTCAGCTTGCCCACGGCCTCTGCCTCAACATGCACCATGACCATCAAGGCCACTTCCCCGTCCCTTGCCACATGCCTTGCCCATTGTAAGTGGACTCGAATATTATACAAGTTTACTACAAATGGCTGAATTCGGAGCAAATTTGTATGTGATAAGTGTGCGGGAAAACCACACTTTAAAATATGTGGACTGTAGTTACAAATGGTTTTTTGATTAGCCAATTGTTGCCACAAAGTACCTTAACAGACAGCAAAACACTAGAATAGGTATGCCTACAATGCCCAAATTTGTAGCACACGGATGTATGATGTGTGTCACAGATATACCACACTGTAAAATATGTTCGCTGTTTTATTTAAAAAAGCAACCACAGTGCTGTATATAACTTGAGTAACAGACAGGAAATCACAGGACTACCGGTCTAAAATGAACCAATTTGGAACACATGGATGTATGAGGCGTGTTACAGATCTACCACACTGTAAAATATCTGGCCTGTTTTTTTAGCAAAGCAACATAGTGCTGTATATAACTAGAGTGACAGACAGCAGGAAAAATTGAATACCGGCCTAAAAGGCCCAAACTTAGAGCACGCAGATATCTGAGCTGCCACAGAGATACCACACTGTAAAATATGTGGGCTGTTTTATTTAAAAAAGAAACATAGTGCTGTATATAACTTGAGTAACAGACAGGAAAGGACAGGACTACTGGCCTAAAATGCACCAATTTGGAACACACAGATGTATGAGGCGTGTCACAGATATACCACACTGTAAAACATCTGGCCTGCTTTTTTTTAACAAAGCAACATAGTGCTGTATATAACTAGAGTGACAGACAGCAGGAAAAATTGAATACCGGCCTAAAAGGCACAAACTTAGAGCACGCAGATATATGAGCTGGCACGGAGATACCACACTGACAATTCTGTGGCCTGTATTTTTTGCTTTTTTATTCTAAATAGTGCTGTATGTAACATGAGTGACACCCAGGTGAAAAAAAGAAAACTGGCGTAAACTGGCCAAACTTTGAGCATGCACAGATACAGTCAGGGCCAGAAATATTTGGACAGTGACACAATTTTCGCGAGTTGGGCTCTGCATGCCACCACATTGGATTTGAAATGAAACCTCTACAACAGAATTCAAGTGCAGATTGTAACGTTTAATTTGAAGGGTTGAACAAAAATATGTGTTAGAAAATGTAGGAATTGTACACATTTCTTTACAAACACTCCACATTTTAGGAGGTCAAAAGTAATTGGACAAATAAACATAACCCAAACAAAATATTTTTATTTTCAAAATTTTGTGGCGAATCCTTTGGAGGCAATCACTGCCTTAAGTCTGGAACCCATGGACATCACCAAACGCTGGGTTTCCTCCTTCTTAATGCTTTGCCAGGCCTTTACAGCCGCAGCCTTCAGGTCTTGCTTGTTTGTGGGTCTTTCCCTCTTAAGTCTGGATTTGAGCAAGTGAAATGCATGCTCAATTGGGTTAAGATCTGGTGATTGACTTGGCCATTGAAGAATGTTCCACTTTTTTGCACTCATGAACTCCTGTGTAGCTTTGGCTGTATGCTTGGGGTCATTATCCATCTGTACTATGAAGCGCCGTCCAATCAAGTTTGCAGCATTTGGCTGAATCTGGGCTGAAAGTATATCCCGGTACACTTCAGAATTCATCCGGCTACTCTTGTCTGCTGTTATGTCATCAATAAACACAAGTGACCCAGTGCCATTGAAAGCCATGCATGGCCATGCCATCACGTTGCCTCCACCATGTTTTACAGAGGATGTGGTGTGCCTTGGATCATGTGCCGTTCCCTTTCTTCTCCAAACTTTTGGCTTCCCATCATTCTGGTACAGGTTGATCTTTGTCTCATCTGTCCATAGAATACTTTTCCAGAACTGAGCTGGCTTCTGGAGGTGTTTTTCAGCAATTTAACTCTGGCCTGTCTATTTTTGGAATTGATGAATGGTTTGCATCTAGATGTGAACCCTTTGTATTTACTTTCATGGAGTCTTCTCTTTACTGTTGACTTAGAGACAGATACACCTACTTCACTGGAGAGTGTTCTGGACTTCAGTTGATGTTGTGAATGGGTTCTTCTTCACCAAAGAAAGTATGCGGCGATCATCCACCACTGTTGTCTTCCGTGGGCTCCCAGGTCTTTTTGGATTGATGAGTTCACCAGTGCTTTCTTTCTTTCTCAGGATGTACCAAATTGTAGATTTTGCCACTTCTAATGTTGTAGCAATTTCTTGGATGGGTTTTTTTCTGTTCTTGCAGCTTAAGGATGGCTTGTTTCACCTGCATGGAGAGCTCCTGTGACCACATGTTTCCTTCACAGCAAAACCTTCCAAATGCAAACACCCCACCTCAAATCAACTCCGGCCCTTTCATCTGCTTAATTGAGAATGACATAACAAAGGGATTGCCCACACCTGTCCATGAAATAGCCTTGGAGTCATTTGTCCAATTACTTTTGGTCCCTTTAAAAACAGGGTGGCACATGTTAAGGAGCTGAAACTCCTAAACCCTTCATCCAATTTTAATGTGGATACCCTCAAATGAAAGCTGAAAGTCTGAACTTCAACTGCATCTGATTTGTTTTGTTTCAAATTCATTGTGGTAATGTCTAGAACCAAAATTAGATAAATGTTGTCTCTGTCCAAATATTTATGGACCTAACTGTATGAGCTGGCACGGAAATACCACACCGAAACATGTGTGACCTTTTTTTTTTGCTAAATACTGGTGTATATAAGTACAGTGACAACCAGCCCAAAAAAATGAAACTGGCATAAACTGGCCAAACTTTCAGCACGCACAGATATGAGCTGCCACGGGGATACTACACCGTAACATGTGCGGCCTGATTTTTTTTTGGCTTAGCTAAATACTGGTGTATATAAGTACAGTGACACCGAGCACAAAAAAATAAAACTGGCGTAAAGTGGCCAAACTTTCAGCACGCACAGATATGAGCTGGCACAAGATACCACACTGTAACATGTGTGGCCTGTTTTTTTTTTTTTTTTGGCTAAATACTGGTGTACAGTCACACCCAGGACAAAAAAATAAAACTGGCGTACACTGGCCAAACTTTCAGCATGCACAGATATGAGCTGGCACGGAGATACCACACCGTAAAATGTGTGGCCTGTATTCCAATTACACCTGGGGCTAGCTATATACAGCCAATATATCATACAGGTAGCAGCAGAAGCACCAGAACACAGGAAGGGAATGGACCCTCTTATGTATGCAGTGATCTATTTACACACATACAGTGCCTGCACGCCTTGCACTGATGTGTATAGAGCGAAGTACACTCCCCTGCCTTCCTAACACTGGAACCTATACACTCCGGAAGAAGTCCTTAGAAGGACTGTTGGTTTATCTGGATTTGAGTAGTTTAGGATGGTAGACCACACACTAAGAAATCGCCAAATCTGACCCTATCTTGGCAGCAGCTCTCCCTTCACTATCTCAATCCGGAGCTGAATCCGGCGAGCAGGGCAACGTCCGGTCTCCTATACCCCTGATGATGCTGTGCAGCCAGCCAATCACTACACGACCACAACAAATTTGGCTACGGCGTTTCATTGCCTGGCAGACAATCCCTGCATTGTGATTGGGCCTGTAAAGTCCGCCAAAAAAGCTGGGTGGAGACTCGAGTTCCCGCGAGCACGTTCGCTCATCACTAATTAAAAACATTAGAAATGAGGAACACTTGCTGCCAAAATGTAGGAGAATGTTGGCAGATGTTCAGTGCAGGAGTACATTGTTCTAATTAATTTACATCTTGATAAGCTAACACAAACTAAATAGAATCTGGCTGATTTCAGCTCCAACTTTGTTTAATTGCTTTTCTTACATTTGAATCCTTTAATGATTTGTTTGTTGAAAAGGATGTTCAGAAAATTTCTGTGAACGTCAGCAGTTTAATTTATTAATGAGATCAGGTCGTTTCTAAACTATGGTTATTGATTAGTCAGACTTTTCAAACAATGAGATAGTGATAAAGGAAAAAAAAATGTTAAAAAGCAAATTAATATTGTTCTGAAATACAGGGCCATGAAAAAAGTATTCATACCCTTTGAAGTTGAAAAAGGTAGCACTCACTGAAGTTGTAAAAAGACTTTTATTTCACATCCTTAAAAACATGGAGACCGGGAGAAGTGTGGAGGGCAGGATGAATGGACAATGGAAGTTTTGCGCTAACTGCGATTCAATGGGACCTGTTGGAATGGGTTTGAGATGAGTTCTGAGCAGAGGCTCCCTCTGGTGGTTACAAGCGGTACTAGTGAAGATTGTGAGGACTGGGAATCAGGTGTTACTGACTGGTCTTATATAAGGGAGTCATTTTCCCATCAGGGTTGCCGGTGATCAATTGTTCTGGTCTGAATCCTTCATTCCAGTTTCCCTTGTAGCCTGCTGTGTCGTGTCTGCATCTCCTGCTACCAGATAAGAATTTTTCTTCTTTTGTGTTGTTGCTATATTTTTGCATTTTGTCCTGCACTTCTTTGGGGGCCTTCTTGGTCCCCTCCGGGGGCTTCTGCCTTCTCAGTTTAGTTCAGCCACTGAGTTTTGTTCTTTTGCTTTTTCCAGTTTTTTCAGTGGCTGCTGTTTTGATTTTGTTACACCAGAGAGCTAATTTAGGTGGTAGAGGTCGTGTGATCTCAGGTGATTTTGAAATTAGTAGAGTTGGTGTTTTTCAGGGTTTTCTGGGATTGCAGTAAGTACCCTTCCTGTCCTTTTCTATTTAGATAGTTTGGGCCCCAGCGTTTGCTCATTCTATTTTCTTTCTGTGTCAGTATTTCCTCTTGTCTAACCGCCATTACATGTTTGGGGGCTTTCTATTATCTTTGGGGTTCTGCTCCGGGGCAGATAGCTTTCCTATTTCTATCTTTAGGTGTAGTTAGTTTCTCAGGCTGTGACGAGGCGTCTAGGACCAACGTAGGAACGCTCCACGGCTGCCTCTAGTTGTGGTGGTTAGTCAGGGTACTGCAATCCCATAGATTCCAACTGCTCTGGTGTATTGCCTTTTTTACCTGCACTCCTCAGCTACCGAAACATAACAGTATCACCGGCCTAAAAATTGAAAATTGTATGGTACTCACAGAAGGGAAAAAATATTGTGATAGAAAAAAGGTTGTCAGAGTTGTCAGAGATATTTTTCTGTTTGTTGCATTTTTTTTTTCCCTCTGTATCTCTGGGTGCTGGGGAGGATCTTTTCTCCCAATGGAGTTTGCACAGTTGTCTGGCCGTGTGGATCAGCTTGCCACTGAGGTTCGGAGTATTGCTATCTATCTTGCTGGGTTGCCTGTTGTGGAACCTAGGATCCCCATGCCAGATTTGTTTTTAGGGGATCGAGCTAAGTTTCAGAATTTCAAAAATAATTGTAAATTGTTTTTTGCCTTAAAATCTAAGTCCTCAGGAAACGCAGCGCAGCAGGTTCAAATTATCATCTCTCTCCTGCGCGGCGATCCTCAGGATTGGGCTTTTTCCCTGATACCTGGGGGATCCTGTTTTGAGTGATGTTGATGCGTTTTTTCAGGCTTTGGGGTTATTGTACGATGAGCCTAATGTCACTGATCAAGCTGAAAAAGCCTTGTTGGCATTAAATCAGGGGCTTGATGACGCTGAGTTATACTGTCAGAGATTCCGTAGGTGGGCAGTCCTGACCAAATGGAATGACGACGCTTTGGCGGCCCTTTTCCGGAAGGGTCTGTCGGATAATGTAAAGGATGTTATGGTGGATTCCCTGTCCCCTCTGGTCTCAATGATTCTATGTCATTAGCGATTCAAATGACAGACGTTTGCGTGAGCGGAGAAGTATGCGTGGAGTGGTGTTGCCTTGTGAGCCAGCTTCTGAGCCCATGCAGTGTGATGGAGTGGTGTCTGGGGCACAGCGTCATGAGTTTCGAAAGCGCAATAGGTTATGTTTCTACTGTGGTGATGCCTCTCATGCTATTTCAGTCTGCCCTAAGCGGGGAAGACGTTTGCACGCTCAGTTGTCATGGGTAGTGTTCAGACTAAGTTTTTATTAACTGTCACTCTGATATGCTCTCTGTCCTCATTTTCTGCTCAGGCTTTCGTTGATTCTGGAGCAGCTATTAACCTGATGGATTATGATTTTGCTAAACGTTGTGGGTTTCCCTTGATACCCCTACAGAAGTCTATTCCCCTACTGGGGATCGATTCTACCCCTTTGGCTGAGAATAAACCCCAGTTTTCTACTCAGGTGATAATGAGGGTTGAACCTGATCACCAGGAGTGCTGCAAATTTTTGGTTCTATATAATCTGCATGACATTATCGTGCTGGGTTTCCCTTGGTTACAGTCTCATAATCCTGTTTTGGATTGGAAATCTGTGTCTTTAACCAGTTGGGGCTGCCAATGTGTTAATACCAACACTCCTGTTTTTTCTGCCTCCCCCCAAGCTCAGGATGTTCCTGACTTTTTGTTTGATTTTTCTGATGTGTTTAGCGAAAGTAAATCTGCATCCTTACCTCCCATAGGAGCTATGACTGCGCTATTGAATTAGTGCCGGGTAGTAAATTCCCTAAAGGTCGCCTTTTTAACTTGTCTGTACCTGAACATGACGCTATGCGGTCTTATATCAAGGAATCATTGGAGAAGGGTCATATCAGACCATCCTCTTCACCCTTAGGTGCGGTTTTTTCTTTGTGGCCAAAAAAGATGGTTCATTAAGGCGTGTATTGATTATCGTCTCTTGAACAATATTACTGTGAAATATCAATACCCGTTCCCTTGATTTCTGACCTGTTTTTTCCCGGGTGAAAAACGCTACTTGGTTTACCAAGTTTGACCTCAGGGGGGCGTTATAACCTTATTCGCATTAAGCACGGGGATGAATGGAAGACGGCATTCAATACCCCTGAAGGGCATTTTGAGTACCTAGTGATGCCCTTTGGGCTCACTAATGCCCCTTCCGTCTTCCAGTCCTTCATGAATGACATTTTCAGGGATTTTGTGGACAAATTTCTGATTGTTTATTTGGATGATATCTTGATTTTTTCTAATGACTGGGACTCTCATGTGAAACATGTTGGGGACTGTGTTCCAGATTTTGAGGGATAATGCTCTGTATGTGAAGGGATCAAAGTGTCTTTTTGGCGTACAGAAGATCTAATTTTGGGATTCATTTTTCCCCATCTGTTATTGAAATGGACCCGGTCAAGGTTCGGGGCCATCTGTGATTGGGTCCAACCTACTTCATTAAAGGCTCTTCAGAGATTTTTGGGTTTTGCCAATTTTTATCGTAAATTTATTGGTAATTTCTCGGTTATTGTTAAACCATTAACTGATTTGACAGAAAGGGTTCTGATGTGGTGAATTGGCCTCCTGAGGCAGTCTCTGCATTTCAGGAACTTAAGCAGAGATTCACTTCTGCTCCTGTTCTACGGCAGCCTGATGTTTCTCTGCCATTTCAGGTGGAGGTTGATGCCTCTGAAATTGGGGCAGGTGCCGTTTTGTCCCAAAAATATCCAGAGACCTCTAAAGTAACCCTTGTGCCTTTTTCTCTCGAAAATTTTCTCTACTGAACGTAATTATGACGTGGGTAATCGGGAGTTATTGGCCATTGAAGTGGGCTTTTGAAGAGTGGGAGACATTGGCTGGAGGGAGCCAAACATCAGGTGGTGGTCCTTACGGACCATAAGAATCTGGTCTATCTGGAATCTGCCAAGCGACTCAATCCTAGACAGGCCAGGTGGGCCTTGTTTTTCACACGTTTTAATTTTGGGGTTTTCCCTTTTTTCTTCCTGGCACTAAGAATGTTAAGGGGATGCCCTCTCGAGGAGTTTCCTTGCGGACTCTCCTGAGTTATCTGATCCTTCTGTTATTTTGAAAGAGGGTGTAGTTCTTTTCCGCCATCTCGCCCAATTTGAGACTTGCTCTGGAGGGGTTGTCAGGAGGATAGGCCCGAGCGCTGCCCTGTTGGAAAATTGTTTGTCCCGGACCAATGGAAAAAGAGTGTGATGTCTGAGATTCATTGTTCCGCATTGGCTGGGCATCCCAGAATTTTTGGTACCAGAGACTTGGTTAGTCGGTCCTTTTGGTGGCCTACCTTGTCTCGCGATGTCAGGGAATTTGTGCAGTCCTGCGGGACTTGCTCTCGCTCCAAGCCTTGCTCTCGCTCTAGTGGTTTGTTGATGCCATTGCCTGTGCCCAAGAGACCATGGACCCATTTCTCTATGGATTTCATTTCCGATCTTCTGTTTCTCAGAGATGACCACCATCTGGGTAATTTGTGATAGGTTTTCCAAATGATACATCTTGTGCCATTACCTAAGTTGCCTTCCTCCTCTGAATTGGTGCGTTGTTTCTTCAGCACGTGGTTCGTTTACACGGCATTCCTGAGAACATTGTGTCTGACAGAGGAGTCCAGTTTGTTTCCAGATTTTGGAGGACTTTTTGTTCTAAACTGGGTGTTCAATTGTCTTTCTCCTCGGCATTTCATCCTCAGACCAATGGTCAAACTGAGAGAACAAACCAGACATTAGAGACTTTCTAAGATGCTTTGTGTCTGCTGATCAGGATGACTGGGTCTCTTTTTTGCCTTTGGCTGAGTTTGCTCTTAATAATAGGGCTAACTCTGCCACTTTGATGTCTCCGTTTTTCTGTAATTCTGGTTTTCACCCTCGATTTTCTTCAGGCAGACGGAAGCTTCTGTCTGTCCAGGTGTTGACTCTGTTGTTGAGCGTATGCAACAGATTTGGGACCAGGTAGTGGAGAGGTTGTCCCTCTCTCAGGAGAAGGCCCAGCGGTTTGCTAACCGGCATAGGACTGATGGTCCTCGGTTTAAAGTGGGGGACTTGGTCTGGTTGTCCTCAAAGAATATTCCTATGAGAGTAGCATCTCCTAAATTTAAGCCTAGGTTCATTGGACCTTATAAGATCATGGAGATTATTAATCCTGTTTCTTTTCGTTTGCTTCTTCCAGGGACATTTAAGATCCATAACGTGTTCCACAAGTCCTTGTTTGAAAGGTTTGTTGAGCCAGTGGTTTCCTGCTACTGTGCCTCCTGACCCTGTTTTGGTTGAGGGCAATCTGGGAGTATGTGGTTGAGAAAATATTGGATTCTCGTTTTTCTAGACGAAGACTCCAGTATTTGGTTAAATGGAGAGGTTATGGTCAGGAAGACAATTCTTGGGTGTTGGCTTCGGACATCCATGCTAGGAGACTTATCCGTGCGTATCATAGAACTCATCCTGACCGACCTGGTTGCTCAAATGAGGGTTCGGATGACCCCTCCTCAAGGGTAGGGTACTGTTGTGAATGGGTTTGAGATGAGTTCTGAGCAGAGGTCCCTCTGGTGGTTACAAGCGGTACTAGTGAAGATTGTGAGGACTGGGAATCAGGTGTTATGACTGGTCTTATATAAGGGAGTCATTTTCCATCAGGGTTGCCGGTGATCAATTGTTCTGGTCTGAATCCTTCATTCCAGTTTCCCTTGTAGCTGCTGTGTCGTGTCTGCATCTCTGCTACCAGATAAGAATTTTTCTTCTTTTGTGTGTTGCTATATTTTTGCATTTTGTCCTGCACTTCTTTGGGGGCCTTCTTGGTCGCCTCCGGGGGCTTCTGCCTTCTCAGTTTAGTTCAGCCACTGAGTTTTGTTCTTTTGCTTTTTCCAGTTTTTTCAGTGGCTGCTGTTTTGATTTTGTTACACCAGAGAGCTAATTTAGGTGGTAGAGGTCGTGTGATCTCAGGTGATTTTGAAAATTTGTAGAGTTGGTGTTTTTCAGGTTTTTGGGATTGCAGTAAGTACCCTTCCTGTCCTTTTCTATTTAGATAGTTTTGGGCCCCAGCGTTTGCTCATTCTATTTTCTTTCTGTGTCAGTATTTCCTCTTGTCTAACCGCCATTACATGTTTGGGGGCTTTCTATTATCTTTGGGGTTCTGCTCGGGGCAGATAGCTTTCCTATTTCTATCTTTAGGTGTAGTTAGTTTCTCAGGCTGTGACGAGGCGTCTAGGACCAACGTAGGAACGCTCCACGGTCCTCTAGTGTGGTGGTTTAGTCAGGGTACTCCCAATCCCATAGATTCCAACTGCTCTGGTGTATTGCCTTTTTTACCTGCACTCCTAGCTACCGAAAAAATAACAGGACCCGTTGAGTGTATTAGCCAAAAGGCTGTTGTCCGTTCATCCTGCTCTCCACATTTCCCCCCCGTTTTTTTCGTAAGCACCCTGTCCTTGCTATCGAAGGCGCGGCCACTGAATATAAAAGCAAAAAGAACAACAACAGGTGCTCTCAAGTTACATTCAACCCCCTGGAACTTTTCCACATTTTTTTCACTTTTCACCTGCAATCTTAAAATGTATTTTTTTGGGGATTTTTGCAATGTACCAACACAGAGTAGCAAGTATTTGTGAAGTTTTAAAGGGAAGGGGTTTTCTAATTTTTTTGAAAATAAAAATCTAAAAAATGATGATGTGCAGCCTTATAGTCTAGTCCCCCCAAATTTAAAATTTTTGAGTGACCAAATACGCTCCAGAAGTCACAACATTAGTCTTGAACCCCCTGTGTGTAACTTATTCTCAGTATAACTACAGCTGTTCTGTGAATACCTCAGGGATATGTTTGAAACATTAAAGGAACAAAAGCTCATAAAAAACCAAGGAAGACACCAGGACAGGTATGGTTTAAAGTTGTGGAGAAGAGTAGAGTTAGGTTTATAAATAAATAGCCAAAGCACTGAACCCCTATAGAGCAATTTTCAGTACAGCATCCAAAAATGGAAGGAGTATTGCATGTAAACGGAAGTGGTGGAACCCACTGTGCCATGTCCAAGGAGAGCCTGGAGGGGGCGTGACTAGTGAGCACCTGACCTTCACTAGAACCCCTGATGGTGGGGTTAGGATTGGCTCCATAGGACACAAGGTGCTATCCTGAACAGACCTCGGACGCATGGCAGTGACCCCCAAATTTTTAGAAGGCTTGGTAGGAGACTACAGCTGATACAGGCTGGAACGGCGGAAAAACAGGTAACACAGATACTGATGGGTTGGCTGGTATGAGATAGGTACTTGCTGGGGCGGACTTGTCCAGCTGGTTACAGATAAAGAACTGGCAGGTGCAGGCTGGTCCAATGATGTACAAGCAGACATGGCAGGTGATAGACAGGCCCAGCTGATGTATAGATTGGCATGGCACGTTCGGTTGAAATACAGACTGGACAAGGCAGGAACTAGCAAGGAGGTTAGGGATGGACAGGTGGAAAATAACAGAACTAGCATGTACTACCCGAGGAGGGACCTGAGAGCTAGTAAAAGTGTAGGAAACAAACTAACAACATTGCACAGACACCTTAGCAGGTGGAGGTGTCTTAAATAAATGTCTCATAGCCATTGGCTGGGGACACTTTAGGATGGCGTTCGGCCCCTTTAAGAAGCACACAGTGTGTGGACCCTGGTAGCAGCAGGAGAGGAAGGAGGAAGTGCGGGACGGGGGCCATGGCAGTGAGTGAGTCAGCGTCCCTGCCAGGGGAGAGAGGCCTTGTACAGGGATGCCGACGCTAACAAACTGCAATATATCAGTAAAAACATGGATGCTTACTGTGGGTCCATAGACATCTGATTGTACATGCACACACAGACATGGAATGGGTGAAAGTCATCCAATTTACATGAGAAATTTGTGCATGGCTGAGATTTTTTTTCACACTCATATTGGTCCAGTGAAAAAAATTGCTCATCTTTGCTGTCCAATGAATAACACTGGTGCTAGTGAAGTTTCACTTTTTTCACGGACAGCACTCGTACCAAAAACACATTTTTATTAACGAGCCCTACAGGTGAGAAAGAGAGGATAGGGAATAGGATTAGTAGCTTAGGTTTAGTTAGGAAAGGGTTTAAACAGTTCGGAGGAGTTAAAAAGGGGAATGGTGCAAAGCCTCAGGGAATTAGGGAAGGGATTTCCTGTATAGGCAGCAGAACCCGGGCAAGTATGCCCGGGCAGGATATGCACTATAGAAAGGAAGACAAGTCCCCTGGTCTTGGGGATAAAAGTTGCCCAAGTGGACGGGCTGTGTGGATGGGTGCTGGCTTAAAGGGAGCGACCCCAGGAGAAAGTTGGGGTTCGGGACAGGAAAGAAGCCGGTGTCGTGCCATGTACAGAAGCTGCAGGGGAGAGTACAGGAACCATTGTCTTATTTGCACCGTGTTTTAAATAAGTTTTCATTGTTGGAACAGAACTGTGACCTGTGGTATTTTCCTGAGATCTGATTCCTTGCAACCGGAGTGAACGTGTGGTGAAGGTAACTGACTGTACCGCAGGAATGGGACTTCACTTGTGTTTTCATGGGCAAGGTGGCCGGGGTGCTCACTGACTGTGACCTAGCGTACTTGCCCACGACTACCACTCTGTGCCACCTTGGTAAACTATAACTTTTGCTTTTCTGTCAATTTAGACATAGGAGGGCTTGTGTTTTGCAGGATGAGTTTGTACTTTGAATGACTCAATTCATTTTACCACATAGTGCACTGGAAAACGGGAACAATTTCAAATGCAATGCACTTGTGAAAAAAAAACAATTCTGGACTTTTTTTTGGAGAATTGTTTTACGGCGTTTGTGTGGTAAAAATGTTTGGCAATTTGATACTCCTCATTAGGCAGGTTTCACACGTCCTGTTAGTTCTGGAAAAAACTGGTACCGGAGATGTCAGTGTCCATTGTCCGTTGTGTAATACTTGCGGGACACGTGTGGTAACCGTTGTGCCGCATCAGTAATACACGGACGGCACCAAGGAACAAGCGCTACAGTAAGCGTTGTTCCCCAGTGCTCGGTGCTGAAGACGGCTCTCATCATTCTCCACTGCTCGTGCTAATCGCCTGCAGAGCAGGGAAGAATGATGAGAGTTGTATTCAAGTGAGAACAATGACAGCAGGCAGTGGCTGATGGGATTATTACTCCAGAGCATGATGCTGCCAACACCATGGTTCACTGTTGGTTTGGAATTGGGCAGGTGATGAACAGTGCCTGGCTTTCTCCACACATACTGCTTAGAATTATCACCAAAAAGTTCTATCTTTGTCTCATCACACCAGAGAATCTTATTTCTCATAGTCTGGGAGTCCTTCATGTGTTTTTTAGCAAACTCTATGTGGGATTTCTTTTGTCTTGCACTGAGGAGAGGCTTCCATCGAGCCACTCTGCCATAAAGCCCCAAATGGTGGAGGGCTGCAGTGATAGTTGACTTTGTGAAACTTTCTCCATCTTCCTACTGCATCTGTTGAGCTCAGCCACAGTGATCTCGGGGTTCTTTTTTACCTCTCTCACCAAGGCTCTTTTTCCCACGATTGTTCAGTTTGGCTGGACGGCCAGGTCTAGGAAGACTTCTGGTGGTCCCAAACTTCTTCCATTTAAGGATTGTGGAGGCCACTGTGCTCTTAGGAACCTTGAGTATGCAGTGATTCTTTTGTAACCTTGGCCAGATGTGTTCCTTGCCACAATTCTGTCTCTGAGCTTCTTGGCCAGTTCTTTTGACCTCATGATTCTCATTTGGTCTGAATTGCACTGTGAGCTGTGAGCTCTTATTTAGACAGGTGTGTGCCTTTACAAATCAAGTCCTCTCAGTTTAATTAAACACAGTTGGACTCCAATGAAGGAGTAAAAACCATTCAAGGAAATCACAAGGAAATGGACAGCTGTGATTTTAAATATGAGTGTCTGAGCAAAGGGTCTGAATACTTATGACCATGTGACATTTTCAGTTTTTCTTTTTAATAATTTGCAAAAAATTTCTACATTTCTGTTTTTATCATCAACATGGGGTGTAGAGTGTACATTACAGAGAGAAAAATGCACTTTTTTGCATTTACCAAATGGCTGCAATGAAGCAAAGAGTGAAAAAATTTAAAAGGGTCTGAATACTTTCCAAACTCACTGTATGTATAAATTTATTTGACAGGTTTCCTTTAAAAAAAAGCAATAGGTTTATGAGATGCATTTCTGTCAATGTAAATAGATGTTACTTGACAGTTTTCTCTTACATTCCCAGTGATATTAATTGCCTGTCACCCTGTCTTCTTTTTGCATTGTGAAAAAAAATATATACCCTGTAGAAAGTACATTTATTACTAATGGTTCACCTGCAATGAGTATGACTTTCATGGGTTTACCAGAGAGAGGCTTCCTGAGCAGTCCAGGGCAGGAAACTAATTTGTCTAGTAGACACTACAGAGACAAAGTCCCTGGAGGACAATGCTGTGTGAATCTATTTTTTACTCTTTAGTTTACTTGAGATATGGATTTTAGAAACATTTTCACAGATTATAAACCATAATTGATCCCCACTTAAATCTACAAATTTTCTTACTTACTTTTTTATCTAAGTATTCGTATCATCAATGTTAATAGATAAAAATTTAATAATGGTGAAAAAAAGGAAACAAAAACGTTGAAGGTTACTAGTACAGCAAGAAACTACAATGTTGGACTAAAGTTACAAATGTAAAATAAATGATGGTAAGGAAATTCTTGATATTTACTGAAACTCACACAATCTATCTTACCAGCCGCCTCCCTGATTATGCCAGCTACATGTCCTGAAACACAATTTCAGAAAGTCAAATTGTATGAAATTGACATTGCATAAAAGTGTAAGAAAAATAAAGTATGCAAAATAGTGGATTGGTGTGCATGTAGCTTAATGAACGTAATATCTGTATTAGGGCTCATACCCATTTGTGGAAAAAAAAACGGTCCGAATAAATGCAATTGTATGCGATTGTTCATGCGATTTGTTGCGATTTTTAACCCTTCACCCCCAAGGGTGGTTTGCAAAGTTAATGACCGAGCCAATTTTTACAATTCTGACCACTGTCTCTTTATGAGGTTTTTAACTCTGGAACGCTTCAACGGATCTTCGCGATTTCTGAGATTGTTTTCTCGTGACTAATTGTACTTCATGTTAGTGGTAAAATTTCTTCGATATAACTTGCGTTTATTTTTTAAAAAAACGCAAATATGGCGAAAATTTTTAAAAATTTTGAAATTTTTAAACTTTGAATTTTTATTCCCTTAAAACAGAGAAATATATACACAAAATAGTTAAGAAATAACATTTTCCACATGTCTACTTTACATCATCACAATTTTGGAACCAAAATTTTTTTTTGTTAGGAAAGTTATAAGGGTTTAAAAGTTGACCAGCGATTTCTCATTTTTACAGCAAAATTTACAAAGCCCATTTTTTTTTAGGGACCATCACATTTGAAGTCACTTTGAGGGGTCATATGCAGAAAATACCCAAAATGACACCATTTAAAAACTGCACCCCTCAAGGTACTCAAAACCACATTCAAGAAGTTTATTAACCCTTCAGGTGCTTACAGTAACTAAAAGCAACGTGGAAGGAAAAAAATGAATATTTTACTTTTTTAGCAAAAAAATGATCTTTTACAAACTTTTTTTTTATTTTGACAAGGGTAAAAGGAGAAAATGGACAGATAAGGTTGTTATGCAATTTCTCCTGAGTACGCCAATACTCCATTGTGGGGGAAAACCACTGTTTGGGCACACGGCAGAGCTCGTAAGGGAAGGAGCACTTTTTTGACTTTTTCAAACTAAAATTGGCTGGAATTAAGATTGGATGCATGTCGCGTTTGGAGAGCCCCTGATGCGCCTAAACAGTGGAAACCCCCACAAGTGACACCATTTTGGAAACAGACCCCCTAAGGTACTTATCTAGATCTGTTGTGAGCACTTTGAACCCTCAAGTGTTTCACAAAGTTTATAAAAGCCTGGGTGTGAAAAAAAAAAAAAAAATTTTCCACCAAAAATGATTTTTTTAGCCCCCAATTTTTGAATTTTCCCAAGAAAATTGGACCCCAAAAGTTGTTGTCCAATTTGTCCTGAGTACGCTGATACCCACTGTGGGGGGGGGAAAACTGTTTGGGCGCACGGCAGGCTTGGAAAGGAAGTAGTAACGTTTTGGAATGCAGACATTAATGGGGGTCATGTTCCATTTGCGAGTGCCCCAGATGAGCCTAAACAGTGGAAACCCCACAAGTGACCCATTTTGGAAACTGGGACCCCCTAAGGACTTATCTAGATCTTTGGTGAGCACTTTTAACCCCCAAGTGCTTCACACAAGTTTATAATGCCCGGGCATGAAAAAAAAAATCCTATTTTTTTTCCACAAAAATTATCTTTTAGTCACTAATTTTTATTTTCCCAAGGGTAACAGGAGAAATTGGACCCCCATAAGTTGTTGTTACAATTTGTCCTGAGTACGTGATACCCCATATGTGGGGGGGAAACACTGTTTGGGGCGCACGGCAGAGCTCGGAATGGAAGGAGCACCATTTGACTTTTTCCAACCAAAATTGGCTGGAATGAGTTTGGATGTCATGTTGCATTTTGGAGAGCCCCTGATGGCCTAAAACAGGGAAAACCCCCCACAAATGACCCCATTTGGGAAACTAGACCCCCTAAGGAACTTATCTAGATTTTTGATGAGCAATTTGAACCCCCAAGTGCTTCACACAAGTTTATAACGTAGAGCCGTAAAATTTAAAATCATATTTTTTCCACAAAAAATGATCTTTTCACCCAATTTTTATTTTTCCAAGGGTAAATAAGACTCCAAAAGTTATTGTGCAATTTGTCCTGAGTGCGCTGATACCCCATATGTGGGGGTAAACCACTGTTTGGGTGCATGGCCAGAGTTTGGAAGGGAAGGAGCGCCGTCTGACTTTTTCAACGCAGAATTGGCTGGACGCCATGTCGTGTTTGGAGAGCTCCTGATCTGCCTAAACAGTGGAAACCCATAAATGACACCATTTTGGAAACTAGACCCCTCAAGGAACTTATCTAGATGTGTGGTGAGAACTTTGAAACCCCAGGTGTTTCACTAAAGTTTATAACGTACAGCCGTAAAATAAAAATTCTTTTTTTTTTTTTTACAAAAATGATTTTTTTCGCCCCCAATATTTTATTTTTCCAAGGGTAACAGAAGAAATTGGAACACAAAAGTTGTTGTCCAATTTGTCCTGAGTACACTGATACCCAATATGTGGGCGAAAACTTCTTATGGGCACACGTCAGGGCTCGGAATGGGAAGTAGTGACGTTTTGGATTGCAGGACTTTGATGGAATGGTCTGGGGGCGTCATGTCACATTTGGAGAGCCCCTGTGCACCTAAACAGTGGAAACCCCCCACAAGTGACCCCATTTTTGGCAAATAGACCCCACAAGGAACTTATCTAGATGTGTGGTGAGCACTTTGAAACCCCGAAGTGCTTCACAGAGTTTATAACGCACAGCCGTAAAAATAAAAAATCTTTTTATTTTACAAAAATGATTTTTTGCCCCCAATATTTATTTTCACAAGGGTAAACAGGAGAAATTGGACCCCAAAAAGTTGTTGTCCAATTTGTCCTGGTACGCTGATACCCAATATGTGGGAGAAAATACTGTATGGGCGCACGTCAGGGCTCGGAAGGGAAGTTTTGGATTGCAGACTTTGATGGAATGGTCTGGGGCGTCATGTCGCATTTGGAGAGCCCCTGATGCGCCTAAACAGTGGAAACCCCCCACAAGTGACCCCATTTTGGAAAATAGACCCACAAGGAACTTATCTTGATGTGTGGTCAGCACTTTGAACCCCGAAGTGCTTCACAGAAGTTTATAACGCACAGCCGTAAAAATAAAAATCTTTTTTATTTTTACAAAAATGATTTTTTCGCCCCCAAATATTTTATTTTCACAAGGGTAACAGGAGAAATTGGACCCCAATAGTTGTTGTCCAATTTGTCCTGAGTACGCTGATACCCAATATGTGGGAGAAAAACTACTGTATGGGCGCACGTCAGGGCTCGGAAGGGAAGTTAGTGACGTTTTGGATTGCAGACTTTGATGGAATGGTCTGGGTGCGTTCATGTCGCATTTGGAGAGCCCCTGATGCGCCTAAACAGTGGAAACCCCCCACAAGTGACCCCATTTTGGAAAATAGACCCCACAAGGAACTTATCTAGATGTGTGGTGAGCACTTTGAACCCGAAGTGCTTCACAGAAGTTTATAACGCACAGCGTAAAAATAAAAATCTTTTTTTTTTTTTTTTGCAAAATGATTTTTTCGCCCCAATATTTTATTTTTACAAGGGTAACAGGAGAAATTGGACCCCAAAAGTTGTTGCCCAATTTGTCCTGAGTACGCTGATACCCATATGTGGGAGAAAACTACTGTATGGGTACAGTTGGGGCTCGGAAGGGAAGTAGTGACGTTTTGGATTGCAGACTTTGATGAATGGTCTGGGGGCGTCATGTCGCATTTGGAGAGCCCCTGATGCGCCTAAACAGTGGAAATCCCAACAAGTGCCCCCATTTTGGAAAATAGACCCCACAAGGAACTTATCTAGTTGTGTGGTGAGCGCTATGAAGCCCCAAGTGCTTCACAGAAGTTTATAATGTACAGCCGTTAAAAACAAAAAAATAATTTTTTTTGTACAAAAATGATATTTTCGCCCCAGTTTTTTATTTTCCCAAGGGTAACAGAAGAAATAGGACAAATTGCACAATAACTCTTGGGGTCCAGAGTACGCTGATACCCATATGTGGGGATAAAACTACTGTTTGGACGCATGGCAGAGTCAGAAGTGAAGGAGCACCGTTTGACTTTTTCAACGCAGAATTGGCTGGAATTGAGTCAGACGCCATGTCACATTTGGAGAGCCCCTGATGTGCCTAAACAGCGCGAAACCACCCCCAATTCTAACAAAATGGAATAAATACATTTTTTTAATTTTATTATTTTTCCCTAACTAAGGGGGTGATAAAGGGGGGTTTGATTTACTATTTATAGCGGGTTTTATGATTGGCAGCTGTCACGCTAAAAGACGCTTTTTATTGCAAAATAGTTTTTTGCATCGCCACATTTTGAGAGATATAATTTTTGCATATTTTGGCCCACAGAGTCATGTGAGGTCTTATTTTTTGCGGTACGAGTTGACGTTTTATTTGTATCATTTTTGAGCAGGTGACATTTTTTGATCGCTTTTTATTTCGATTTTTGGGAGGTTAGAATGAACAAAAATCAGCAATTCATGAATTTCTTTTGGGGGAGGCGTTTTTATTGTTCCGCGTGTGGTAAAATTGATAAAGCAGTTTTATTCTTCGGGTCAGTTCGATTATGGCTATACCTCATTTATATCATTTTTTTATGTTTTGGCGCTTTTATAGAATAAAAACAATTTTATATAAAAAATAATTATTTTTGCATCGCTTTATTCTGCGAGCTATAACTTTTTTATTTTTTCGCTGATGATGCTGTATGGTGGCTCGTTTTTTGCGGGACAAGATGACGTTTTCAGCGGTACCATGTTTATTTATATCGGTCTTTTTGATCGCGCGTTATTCCACTTTTTGTTCGGCAGTATGATGATAAAGCATTGATTTTTTGCTTCGTTTTTTTTTTTTTTTTTTAAGGGGTTCACTAAAGGGGTTAATAGTGGGACAGTTTTATAGGGGGGGTCGTTACGGACGCGGCGATACCAAATATGTGTACTTTTATTGTTTGTTTTTTTTATTTACGGGAAGAAATGAATTTATTGGGGAATATTTTTATTTTTTTTTATTTATTTGGATTTTTTTTTTATAACATGTTTATTTTTATTTTTTTAACTTTTTACTTTGTCCCAGGGTGGACATCACTGTATTTTATCAAATCGCTGGTGTGACAGTGTGCACAGCACACTGTCACACCAGCGATCGCTCAGGCAGTGCAGCAGGCTTCTCAGTGCCTGCTCTCAGCAAGCACTGAGGAAGCCGCCTCCCTCCAGGACCCCGGCGCCATCTTGGATCCGGGTCCTGGGAGGGAGGAAGCCCTCAGAACAGCGCGATCACATCGCGCTGGTCT
Source organism: Oophaga sylvatica (assembly GCA_033576555.1). Taxonomy (NCBI): domain Eukaryota; kingdom Metazoa; phylum Chordata; class Amphibia; order Anura; family Dendrobatidae; genus Oophaga; species Oophaga sylvatica. Next base: position 205,414,374 of record JARQOD010000006.1, on the reverse strand, counting down.
GAGGGTCTCAGGGGGGCGTGCAGGGAGCCCCCACCCTGCGCGATCCTCCCATGTGCCCCCAGTACACCGCGATCATGTTTGATCGCGGTGTGCTAGGGGTTAATGTGCCGGGAGCGGTCCGTGACCGCTCCTGACACACAGTCACGGGTGCAGCTGTGATAATCAGCTGACAAACCGGCGGCGATTAGCTGCGCTCCCTCAGGAGCGCAGCTGATCGCCTATGACGTACTATCCCGTCCATGGGCAGAATGGCACGGGTTTTATGGACGGGATAGTACGTCTAATATCAGAGAGGGGTTAATCGCACCATCCATTTTCCATCAGTTTACCATCTGTATGCAATGCGATTTTACCATGACGTTTTACATAGAGCAGTTATCTCTATGTAAAAATTCATGTAAAAATTACATTGTCAAAAAAAAGTACACAAAAAGCAAATAATTATATATATATATATATACATTATATATATATATATGTATATATATATATATATTATATAGTACAGACCAAAAGTTTGGACACACCTTCTCATTCAAAGATCTTTCTGTATTTCATGACTATGAAAATTGTAGAATCACACTGAAGGCATCAAAACTATGAATTAACACATGTGGAATTATACATTACACTTTACAAAAAAGTGTGAAACAACTGAAAATATGACTTATATTCTAGGTTCTTCAAAGTAGCCACCTTTTGCTTTGATTACTGCTTTGCACGCAGAAAAGGTGAACGGCTGGACTCTACATGACTGGTTCCCACCGTGAAGCATGGAGGAGGTGGTGTGATGGTGTGGGGGTGCTTTGCTGGTGACACTGTTGGGGGTTTATTCAAAATTGAAGCGGTGAGCGGTCCAGCTCACCCCCAAACCATCTGATTGGGTTCAGGTCTAGTGACTGTGGAGGCCAGGTCATCTGGTGTAGCACCCCATCACTCTCCTTCTTGGTCAAATAGCCCTTACACAGCCTGGAGGTGGTGTTTGGGGTCATTGTTCTGTTGAAAAATAATGATGGTTCCAACTAAATGCAAACCGGATGGAATAGCATGCTGCTGCAAGACGCTGTGGTAGCCATGTGGTTCAGTATGCCTTCAATTTTGAATAAATCCCCAACAGTGTCACCAGCAAAGCAACCCCCCACCCCTACACCCCCTCCTCCCTGCTTCACGGTTGGAACCGGCAGTAGGTCCATCCTTACCTTTCTGCATGAAAGCGTAATCAAAGAAAAAGGGGGCTACTTTT
>JARQOD010000006.1:205395297-205413031 GCA_033576555.1 Oophaga sylvatica | reverse complement strand
GATCAAAAAATGACATGTGTCACAAAGGGCCCCCAAAATAAAACATCAACTTTTTCCCAAAAAAAAATAAGCCCTCTGACTCGTGGGCAAAATAAAAAAAATTTAAAGGGCTCCAAAAAGGGTGATGCAAAAATTTTAGCGGGGGAACAGCTGCAAAAAAAAAAAACCCCCCGGTTAAATAGTAAATTAAACCCCCCCTTTATCTCCACCTTAGTTAGGGAAAAAAAAAAAAATTTTTAAAAAAAAATTTTTTATTTCCTTTTCCCATTGGGTTGGGTTAGAGTTGGGGGAAAAAGTTATTTTTAAAAGGTTGGGTTTGGGGGTTTGGGGTTGGGGTGGGGTTGGGTTTTGGTTTGTTTTGGGGGTTATGGTTGGGGTTTGGGGTTGGGGTTTTAAAGGGGTGTTTTGGGGGGGGGGGGGTTGAAGAAAAAAATTTGGGGGTTTTTCCACTTTTAGGCACATGGGGGGGGGGGGCCTCCCCAAAAAGTGACTGGTGTCCCCCCAAATTTTCCACCAATTCTGCAAAAAAAAGAAAGGGGGTTGCCCCTTCCCTTCTGAGCTCGGGCCATGCACCCAACGGGTGGGTTTACCCCCACATCACAGGGGGGGACAGGTATCAGCAAATTGGGTCCAATTTCTTCTGTTCCCTTTTTGGGAAAAAAAAAAAATTGGGTGAAAAATTTTCTTTTTTTGGGGAAAAAAAATTTTGTTTTTTTCCCTTTTTATGGCTCTAACGTTAAAAAACTTCTGTGAAGTTTTTGGGGGGTTTCAAAGTTCCAAACACATCAGATATTTTCCCCTTTAGGGGTTTAAGAAAAGGGGTCTAATGGTGGCACAGGGTTGGAGGCAGGTGAGGAAGTCAAATTGTCCCAAATCTAAAAATTTGGAAAATTTAAAAACCCGCACACCTAAAATTTTCCATAAAAATTACAAATTTATTTATGACAAAGCCGGGACCCAGTTTGTAAAGCGATCAATAAGGGACGTTTCGACCTCCGAGTTTTACTCACAGTATCACTTTATGGAAAGTCAATAAAAAAAAGAATTTATAGGAAAAATAGGTTTTTGCAAACAGAGTGATTTTCCAATAATCGAAAAAATTTTACCAATGCAAGTTCAGGGGTTGGTAATGTCCCGGGGGATAAGGGGATAAAACGGCGCTCCCGCGCCTTTGCTGGGGGTTGAAAAGAAAAGGGGGCAGGGCGCCGTTTTTACCCACTTTAAAAACCCCCGGTACTTTTCAATCCATGAACTTGCATTGGTACCACTTACGTTTAATATGGCACCCTCTGTTTGCAAGAACCTTTTTTTTTTTCCTATAAGATTCTATTTTCATTGACTTTCAATAAAGCATAAAATGGAAAAACCGGGGGTTTCGAAACGTCATTTAGATTTTTTTACAAACTTGCTCCCTGCTTTGTAAAAAAAAATTTTTGTAATTTTGGGGGGAAAATTTCCTGGTGTGCTTAAAAATTTCCTTAGAGGTTTAGTTTCCAAAATTTTTAAACCCTTGGGGGGGGTTTTCCCAAATTTTTAAAAAGCCATCGGGGCTCCCAAAGGGCCACCCCCCCCGCAGCCACCCCCAATCAAAGTCTGAAATTACAAAACTCATACTATTTTTCCGAGCGCCGACAAAAACCCACACAGTAGTTTCCCAAAAACCAGGGGGTTTACGTACTCATGACAAATTGGAAGCAGCTTTTGGGGTCAATTTCTCCTTTATTTTTGGGGGAAAAAAAAAATTTGGAAAAAACCCCATTTCATTTTGGGGGGGAAAAAAATAGGATTTTTTTTTTCACCCCCCGGGGGTTAAACTTGTGTAACATTTGGGGGGGGGGTTTAAAGTGCTCACCACAATTAGATAATTCCCTAGGGGGCCCAGTTTCCCCAAAAGGGGGGGCAAGTTGGGGGTTTCCAATGCCCTTTGGGACATCAGGGCTTGCAAATGAACATGAAAAACCCTCAAAAAATTTTGCATTTTCCCCAAAGTCATTATTTTTTTTCCGACCCTGCCGTTTCACCCAAACTATTTCCCCCCCACATTGGGGGGGCAGCGTACTCAGGCAAATTTGGCAACCAAAAATTTTTGGGGGCCAATTTCCTTTTGGGAAAAAAAAAAAAAATCATTTTTTTTTGAATTTTTTTTTATTTTACACCCAACTTATAAAAATTAAATGAAACCCCTTGGGGGGTTTTTCTCTCAAAAATCTAATAATTCCTTCGGTGTCCATTTTTTTCCCAAAAAAAATTTACTTGTGGGGGTTTCCACTTTTGGCACTCGGGGGGGCTCCCCAAAAACCCACAGGGTCCCGCCCAAAATTTGTTTGAAAAAAAAAAAACGGCGCCCCCCCCTTCCGAGCTCTTTCAGCCCCAAACAGTCGTTTCCCCCCCACAAAAATTTTTGGGTATCAGCGTACTCAGGACAAATTGCCCCAATAACTTTTGAGGGCCCTTTTTAAACCCCGGGGAAAAAAAAAAATTTTGGGGGGAAAAGAAATTTTTTTTGGAAAAAAAAAAATTTTTTAATTTTATGGCTCTATGTTATAAAAAAATTTTTTGGGGCACTTGGGGGGGGTTTAAAGTCCCCACCCCAGACAGATAAGTTCCTTATGGGGTCAGTATCTAAAAAGGGGGGGGGCTTTTGGGGGGGGGGTTTCCCCCTTTTTTTAAAAGGGACATCGGGGGCATTTCCCAAAGGGCAAAAAGGGGGACCCCAAACTTTGTTTCCAGACCCTTTTTGGGGTTTAAAAAAACAAATGGCGCCCCTTTCCCTTTTTGAGCTCGCCTTTGGGCCCAAAAATGGTTCCCCCCCCACAAAAGGGTACAGCGGGACTCAGGACAAATTGGGAAAAAAATTTTTTTGGTCCAATTTCCCTGTTACCTTTGGGGGAAAAAAAAAAATTGGTGACTTTTAAAAATCCTTTTTGTGGGAAAAAATAAAAAATTTTTTTTTTTCTGCCAGGGCCTTTTTAAATTGTGTGAAGCACTTTGGGGGTTTTTAAACGCTCACCCAGATCTAGATAAGTTTTTCCAAGGGGGGCAGTTTCCAAAATGGCATAACTTGTGGGGTTTCCACTGTTTTTTACATCAGTGGTCTGGGGGAAAAGGGGAAAAAGACACCCTCAAAGGGCTGCATTCCAAAACTCATTAACCCTTTTTTTCCGGCCTCCATGCGCCCAAACAGTTTTTTCCCCCCCCAAATGGGGTGTCAAGGACTCAGGACAAATTGGAAAAAATTTTTGAGGGCCCTTTTTTCCTTTGGGGGAAAAAAAAAAAATTTTGGGGGTTAAAAAAACATTTTTGTGGAATTTTTTTTTTTTTCACACCAGGCTTTTTAAACTTAAACTGAAACACTTGGGGTTCAAAGTTTTCACAACAGATGTAAAAAAATTCCTTAGGGGGTTAGTCCCAAAAGGGGGTCACTTTTGGGGGTTTTTTCATTGGGTTAGGCACATCGGGGGGTTTTTCCCCCCCAAAGCAAAATGGCTTTTCCCGTCTCAATTCCACCCAATTTTTTGGGTTGAAAAAGTAAAAACGCCCCTTTTCCCTTTCCCCAGCCCTGCCGTGCGCCCAGACAGGGGGTTTTTCCCCCCCAAAAAGGGGGGATCAGCGTATTGGGGGAAATTTGCACAACAATTTTTTTTGGGGCCCTTTTCCCCTTTTTCCCTTTTAAAATAAAAAATTGTTTGTAAAAGATAAATTTTTGTGATGAAAAAAATAAAATTTTTTTTTCCTTACAAGTTTTTTCAGCTCCTGTAAAGCACCCGAAGGGTTAATAAACTTCTTGAATGTGGTTTTGAGTACCTTTAGGGGTGCAGTTTTTAGAATGATTTCACTTTTGGTATTATTCTAACATTTAGACCCCTCAAAGTGACTTCAAATGTGAGGTGGTCCCTAAAAAAATGTTTTGTGCATTTTGTTGTAAAAATGAGAAATCGCTGGTCAACTTTTAAACCTTATAACTTTTTAACAAAAAAATTTTGGTTCCAAAATTGTGCTGATGTAAAGTAGACATGTGGAAATGTTATTTAATAACTATTTTCTGTGACATATTTCTCTTTTTAAAAAGGAAATAAAAATTCAAAGTTTGAGAATTGCAAAATTTTCCAAATTTTCGCCATATTTCCATTTTTCCATAAAAAACGCAACTTATATCGAAGAAATTTTACCACTGTCATGAAGTACAATATGTCACGAGAAAACATTCTCAGGATCACGAAGATCAGTTGAAGCATTCCAGAGTTATAACCTCATAAAGAGACAGTGGTCAGATTGTAAAAATCGGCCCGGTCATTAACGTGCAAACCACCCTTGGGGTTAAGGGGTTAACATAAGCTTTTACATACAATAATTCTCTGTCATTTAAAGCTAGTTTTCTAACTATTAAAACAATCTTGCATACAAAATATATACCTTATTTTTTGGATTATAAGACACACTTTTTTTCCTCCAAAAATGTGGAGGAAAAGGGGGGTGCATCTTATTGTCCCATGTACCTGCTCTGGCTGTGGATGGGGAGGTGGAGGGGGCGGCAGAGGTGGAGCAGTGGATCACAGGAGGAAGATTCGGCAGCTGCAGCTAACTCCTGCTGAAGAGAAAGGAATATCATTGTATTCCATGACCATGAGCATGGAGGACAGTGAATTTCATTTCTCTTTAATAGCTATTAGCCTCAGCAGACTGCTTCCTGTAGCATGCTGGTTCGCTACTTATGGCAATGAATATTCACTGCTCTCCACTCCCATAGGTGTGGAATGCAGTGAATATTCATTCCCTGTAGTAGTTTACACACGTAAAACACCCGGTAGCTGCAAGAAGCTGATGGCTAGGCTAATATAGTACTGTGCTTGCTATTAAAGAGCACATAGTCCCGGCATCGAGAACAGTGAGTATTCCAACAGCTGTCCTCGCTTGTAAGCAGCACATGACTTCATTACCATGTGCTGCTTACAAGCAAAAATCAGCTGCTGACAACGGAACAGGACAATGTGAGTTAGCGCAGGAAGGTAAGTATAATGGTTTATGTTTTTTTTTTATTCTATTTTTCTGATGAGGGTCATGCATACCAGATGGGATGAGGGAACCATATATACCAGGATACGGATATTAAGAACAGAATTGACAATATTTTTTGCTTCCATTTTTTTTTCTAATTTCCTCCTTTAAAACCTAGGTGCATCTTATGTTCCAGTGCGCCTTATAGTCTGAAAAATACGGTAGATTAATAGATAATAAATAGAAATAATATGTCAGTGAGATAAATAATCACTGCTTTGCGTGTATAGTTTTCTTTACTTGTATTTAGCTGATAAATTAATAAAAGAAAAAAATGGCGTGGGTCACCCTTATTTTTATTTTTAGTTGAGGGAAAGCCAACAGCTGAGAGCTGGTCTTAATAGTCTGGGAAGGGAGCAATAAACATGGAGCTCCCAAGCTATTACTTCAGCTCACAGCTGTCACTTAGTCATTACAGGTTATTAAAAAGGAGGGTTCCCTAAAAAAATGATATGGGGTCTATTTTTAGTAATCAGCAAAGGCTAAACACACAGCTGTGGACTGATAATAATATGCTGGGGAAGGGGTGATATACATTGACCAGCCCTCACTGCCAAGAAATATTACATGCATCAGATGCACCTATCTGGGGCTTAGCCTCGGGTTTTCCCACATGCTCTGATGCATTGGCAAGCAGGGTAATGGTTTTGGGGTTAATGTCAGCTTTGTAATGTCATCTGACATCAAGCCAAGGGGTTAGTAATGGAGAGGTGTCTATAAAACATCACCATTTCTAACCCCATAAATTTAATTTAAAAAAAACACACACAGAGCAAAGTAATTTATTTGAAAAAAATACTCCCCGAACCTATTTTACCCATTTATTTACCTTTAACAAATCAAATATTCCAAAGGGGCTCATCGTAAATCCATTTCACTCCCATGGCGATCTCCAACTCTGCTACATCAGGAGCACTTATGTCAGTAATGTGACTGGAGTTCATCGGCTACGAACTATGTTCACCTTACTGATGTTAGCTCTCACAGCATGAGAAATTTCTCACTCTGTGAGCGGTGGCATCACTAAGGTTAAAGAAGTTCACAGGCTGGCTCACACAGAGCTTACGTGACTACTGCTGCCTGTCACCTGCCTTAACCTTAATTATATCACCGCTCGTCACTGCAGCCAGATTCTCAGGGTACTCTCCCTGTTTTCCAGCTGGCGTGATGAGTGATTACGTTACTAATGTCGCCACTCAACACACCATCCGATGTAGCAGAATTTTGAATCATTGTGGAACCTCCTTATTATGGAATTATGGTGGACAGGTGAGTACAAAACTTTGATTTATGTGGAAATACATGGCTAAAAAGGGTCAGGAATTATTTTGTTCAATTAATGGACTTTTCTCATGTATCTTTATTACTCTTGACTAAGGGGTTAGTAAGTGGTCTCTGAAAGACATCTCTCCATTACTAACCCCTGGCTTGATGTCAGCAGACATAAAATAGCTGATATCAACCTCAAAACTATTACCCCACTTGCCACGCACCAGGGCAAGTTGAAAGAGTCAAGGCTAAGGGCCAGAATTGGCTCATCTTATGGATGCGCCATTTCTGGGGCAGCTGAGGGGTGGTGTTATTAGTCAGTAGGGGCCAATATACAGGCCCCTTCCTAGGCAATTAATATCAGCCTGCAGCTGTCTTCTTAGCCTTTGCTGGTTGTTAATAATAAGCGGGACCCCACGTCATTTTTTGGGGTTGTTCCCCATTTTAATAACCAGTAAAAGCTAAGTAGACAACTGTAAGCTGAATATAATAGCCTGAGAAGCTCCAAATTTCTTGCCCCCTTCTCAGACAATTAAGAGACCAGCTCTCAGCTGACTGCTTTTCCTCAGCTGATAATAAAAGGGAGGAGGACACCATACCATTTTTTTCTTTTATTTATTAGCTAATACATGTACAGTAAGCTGGACATATGCAATGCACTAATTATATATCTCAATGAGATCTCTCTATCTATCTGTTCTATTCTATCAATTACTCTACAGCAGGTAAACTGCTATGGCCCAAAGGAGGGACTCTGGAACAACCGATGCAGATGGACAGCTGAAGAACAGAAATGCACTGGCAGGTGCGTGCTGGACCGGGTGTTAGGGGGTCACACTGCGTTCAGGCAGTCCGTTAGACGGACTGCGTTACACCATGGTATAACGCGGTTTAATGCAGTCTGTTAACGCTGCCATTGACCCCCATTGTCGGACGCATCGTGACGCATGCCGTAAACGGCATGCGTTCGCGACGTGCCGTCATTCAGTGACGGAGCCTTGGGCGCAGGCTGCAGCACATAGTGGGCGAGATGAGGAGGTGGTGTGTGAGTGGGAGACACTGAATGTCCTTGTCTGTTAGTTATGAAGAGATCCAACAAGGCCAAGTCTGTAATGTCAACAGATCAGAAAGTCTGTAGTAAGAGGGAATGGTCCACTGTGTCAAAAACAGATACCATTTCCAGGAGAAAGAGGAGGACAAACTCGCGTTACTTTCATTTGGCGGTTAGTAGGTCGTTGCTGACTTTAGTCAGGGAAATGTCAATGGAATGGTGCAGTCTGAAGTCAGATTGTAAGCTGTCAAAGAGGGAGCAAGAGGAGAGATAGGAGGACAGTTCAAAATGGACGCGTTTTTCCAGGAGTTTGGAGGCATAGGGGAGAAATGACATAGGGTGATAGCACAGAGGATGGGTCAAGGGTGGGCTTGTTGAGGATGGGTGTGATCGAGGTATGTTTCAATCAGGATGGAAAGACACCAGTTAGTGACAGGTTGAAGAGGTAGGTTAGGCTTGTGATGAAGACTGTGGCAAAGCTTGGAACGAGGTGGGATATTATTGTGTCAAGTTCACCGGGTGGTGAGGCAAAGTATTCAGCAGAGGTGACAGGGAAGGGGAACTGGTGGACGCAGGAAAGAATTGAAAATACTGAATAGCTGTTTAGGGTTGTGAGACAGGTATGATATGAGGGATGAGATGTCGGTTTGTTTTGCTGTAGTCAGAATTTTCACAGTATTTTTACAACTTCTGTTACTGGACAGGCAATTCTGCTCCCTTTCTTTGGCAGGCGTACAATGGTACGCTTTGTAGATGAGGGCCAAAAAGAACATGTGCTCCAGTAGATGGCAAGCTCTGCATCAAGTGGCCTCTGCTCCTATTCCTCCACCTTAACATCACAGACAGTATAGTCCTCAGTGGTGGCACCCCAATTACCCATTTTTCCCCCACATCGCAACTCTCCAAGCACCCAACTGACTGTTGGGGACCACAGATAGCTGAGTCTGCAGATCTCTTCACACATTGTATGCCATGGGCACAGGAAGTGTACTCTAAAGATTCAGAGTCAAGAGGAGAAAATCATCTGCACAGATGGCCAAATTTTTTCTCACTTTGATCCATGACTGGATGAAGTTAGACCTGAGCAAAAACCAAACCCTTGCCAACAGACATTAACCCCGTTGGTTGAAGGTGATCCATTTGTGATGACACTCAGATATTTGAGGTGCCCGCTTACTGTACTGTGCTGTCAAGGCAGGAAGAAGAGGATGGTGACTCTTAGGGCAAGGAGTGGGAGAACAGAGAGGATGACGATGTGGTAGTAGATCACACTTGGTTGTTAACCCAGAGGCATGCAGCTGAGTAGCTCAGCAGAGGAGAAGGAAGAAGATGAGGTTACGTAGACACAGAGTTATGCAACCACGACAACCAATGCATCCTGAGGCCCCAACTCAGGCAGTGGACAGCAGCGTTTGAGGTTCTGCAGTTGCCTAGCTTGGGTCTTTTTTCACATTGGCAAAAATCTAAAAAATCATGTTATCTGTCAACTTTTTAAGAACAACCTAGTAGAAAAAAAATGAAATAATTTCAGTACTACATGCATAACCTGGCACATGCTCGATCAACATGTGTTAATCTGGTAATATCACTGTGCTAAAATGCAGACTAGCGGGTCTTGCCAACCAACGTCCACCCCATCAACTGCATCTTTTGATTCTTCCTTCTCCTCACCATGGCAAGTGTTGCCACACAGGTCTCTGGCCGAACAACCTCCACTTGTTTACCCCCTACAGTTGTGGTGAATGAGAGTCTGTCTGCTGATACAGAATTGGACATGCCTGATGTTTTTGACTGATTTTACATACCAAGCACACCACATCTTTCTTAATCCACCATAACATCTCCGCCTGCACCTTTCTCACAGTCCAGCAGCTTGTCGTGTTCATTCTACTCCACGCTGTGTTAGCAGAGCAGCAAACCCTCGTTTGTGCAGTTGTGGTCACATAAAAGATTCTTTGCTCCTACACATGGCAAAGTTAACAGCTTGAATTTCACCATCTTCAATCTACTAATAATAATATCCTTTTTTTATTTATCGCAAACACATTCCACATAGCTTTTCAAATCAGCAGTTCATATAGCACAGTCAAATGTTACCAAGTTTAAGATAATCAAACAATTAAAGCAAAAATAACTCTGCTCTTCAGCGCTTACAATCTACAATATCTACAAGGAGGTGAGGGTGACATCAATTACAGGTGCTGATTCATAATGATTGAAATTGGAGGTAGACAAAGGCTGGTAAGGTTGAGTTTGATGGCGAATTATGTTCAGAAAAGTAAAGAATAAGCTATCTATATATATAATAGCCAATTGGGACTTCCGGACGCTGTCCACGAATCCCTTAAGGCACCGCGGAAGTGCCACTTGTGGCTGCCCAAGTGACATACATGTCTCCGCTATTCCCACACAGGCGCAGTAACAGCCACAACTGCGTGCTCTACCCCCGCATGCGCGATATCCACGCAGCTGTTACTGCGCCTGTGTGGGGAATAGGGGTGAAGTCTATGTTTTACTTGTGCAGCCGCAGTAACAGCCTTACGGCCACTAACTGCTTCTGCGCAAGTTCACCACATTCCCGATGCGATAGCATCCGGCCTATTTCTAGTATATATATACAAAGGACTTTGATTAGGGAACGTGATAGGCCTCCCTAAACACATGTGTTTTAGGGAGCACCTAAAAATGTCTAAGTTGTGGTTATACTCCTAATTTCATGGAAGAAAAGGTTTGAGGTGAGTCATCTAGGTAGGAGATTGAACTGAACCAGACAAAGTCCAGATCAGGGGTGTTACCGTCTTTGTGTGTCTCAGAGTTTGAAAGTTGTGAGAGGCCACGATAATTGGCTAGAGATAGAAGCTGAGATACAGCTGGGGAGGTGGAGCTGCTGAAGTCTCTCAGGATAAGGGTTGTAAATTCTGAGGACATGAAGTGTGGCCGACACACATAAAAGTGGTCAAGGAAGTGGGTGGGTGAGCCTGGGGGCCGGTATATGACTGCTACTCTGAGGGAGAGGGGATGGAGCACCCTAATGGTGTGAACCTCAAAAGAAGAATGACATCCAATCGGCCTGTATTTATTTATTGGGTTAGAAACAGGATTGCTGTTAGCAGCGAGGTGTGTAGGGTTAGCGTGGAGTTATCAGTGATTGTATGGCGGGATATTGTTCTAATCTGGACATGGATAAGCCGCATGCTCACTATTACTTTTCTGAGAACGAATTACTGTGAACAGCCTGCGGCCTCCTCGAATGATTCGTCGCTCAATCGTGTCATTATGTGGACGATAGGGACCAGCTGAGAGCTATTCGCTACAAATATCACAGACTTTGTTTCTGTATGACTCATGGCTTGTGATCTCTGTGATTATTGCATGGCCATTCCAATCTGTTGGTCTCGAAAATGCAGCCTTTTCGCCTTATGGATACAGACGGTTTCCGAAAGCTGATGGCCGTCGCAGTCCCCCCAGTACCAGTTGCTCAGTCATCATTACTTCATTAAGAAAGATGTGCCTGCACTACCATAACAAGTAGCAGACAAGATAACCCGTTATCCCGTTATTCTGAAAAATTCTATGTCTGCCAGGGTGCATTTCAACAATGACACCTGGACGAGCAAGCACAAACATTGGAGTTACATCTAGATGACTGGGCACTGGGAGACTCTGATGGCTGTAGGGGCAGTCGGTAAGGGCTGCTCCACAAGTTTTGCAATCCCCATGGTTTTTAGAGCACTTGGGGATAGAGAAATAAACCACTACACACCATAAGATGGATAACTAAATAACCAGACAACAGGGGTTGGAGTACTAAACTACTAAACAACTAGGGTTGTAGAACTAAACAAATTTACACTAGAACATGGAGAACTAAACTAATAAACAACAGGGATTGGAAAACTAAACTACTAAACAGCTTGGGTTGGAGAACTAAACTAGTACACATCAGGGGATGGAGAATTAAAGCAGTAGACACCAAGTTGTTGAAATCCCCAGGGCTTGCGGAACGAACCTTTGTATGTAACAGTTCCTACAGTGCTTTTGCCTCCTCCACCTCCTCTATGGCCTCCACTTGCTCCCTCAACCTTTACCTTAATTAAACACACACTCCAACACAGCAGAGAGAATGCCTCCCTACCTCTGCATTGTGCAGCCAGGGCTCACCGTAATCAGGCAGTGTTTACAATAATATGCCTTGGAGATTGCAGTCATACAGATCAAAAGTTGTGGGCAGCTATCCATGCTGAGTTTGACCAATGGCTGTCTACACTCACCTGGAGCCAGCGAAGGCCATGTGCGATAACGGTGCAGACTTGGTGGCGGCCCTACACCGTGCCAACCTTACACACATGCCTTGCATGGTTCACATCCTCAACCTGATGGTACAGCAATTCCTTTGACACTGCCCCAGCCTGCATGAGCTGCTGCAGAAACCACTGTCATGCTGCCTTCCATCATTCCTCTTCATTTGGTATAGAGATCTTTTGAACTATCGGTTAACCGGTTGATAGGCGATTTGACCACACCATGGAATTAAACTCTGCACATGTTGCAGCGACTGTGGCAGCAGAGCCAAGACCTGGTGCAGGATGACAGTTTTTTATACCCTGGCACAACGCAGTATGGACGTCATGCAATTCACACTTGCGTACTGGATACAGATGAAGTACCTTTGCACCCTTCTGTATGTTATCTTAATGGCTACTAAGACGGTTAGCAGTGATGATGCCATCATCAGCATCCCTATTACTGTCAATTATATGCTGGAGCACACTTTACATAGTGTGGGTGAGCAGGTGGTGGTGGTGGTCCTAGGGGAAGAGGAAGAAGCAGAGGAGGGTACCTTTACGGTTAACAATATCTATAAGTTTAGGTCTGTCGTCTCACAGATGTTTGCCATGGGAGGAACAAATGTAGAAGGACCATGAAAAGGACAAGAAGGAAGAGGTGATGGATGCGCAAAAGTTAGGAGATGACGATAATGATTCCCTCTATGTTGTAAGAAAGCTTGAGTGTCATACCACCACCAACACACTGTTGAAAGAGACCGACCCATGAGCACCTTCTTGCAGCACTATCTGCAACATGATTGTTACCTTATAGTTATGATTCCAAATAGTGCTGACTGCTGGGTTGGCAGTGTGTTCTATCCCCAATACAAAAGTAAATTTTGCCTGTTGCTTCCCCCCCCTGGAATGGGACGCGCCCATGCTGCAGTGTCAAAACATGCTGGAAGACAATCTTGACAGTGGTTTTCCCCAACACAGAAGCAAGGCACACAGTTTAAATCACAGTGATAGTCTTCCAACCACAGAAACGTTCAGTTGTCAACGCAAAAACATTAGCAGTCCTGTAGCACTGTAGTCCTGTGTTACAACCTCACCAAGGACAGCATCTGCAAAGAGTTGATATGTTCTACTTGTGTTTGCGAGGGTTTACTCCCAGTAATTATTTTTCTACCCACACTACAAAGACATACAGATAGTAAATATAGATTGTGAGTCCCAATGATGACAGTGCCAGAAATGTCTGTAAAGCAAATGTTGAATTATTGGCGCTATATAAGTGATAAAACCCCCCAAAAATTGAAAGTGATGTTCAGCCACACACAGGTGGCACACATCAGTTTCATAGATTACTATTGTCAGAAAAATGTAAGGATAGTAACACGGGTAGTTGACTCAAAGACGGTGGAGGACTGCCGGTATTGGAGGCCTACTGCTACAGGCAACACACATGAAGAAGACACAACGTGGAATCTACACATTTACAAAAATTTATTTGCACACACAAACAAAATGACATCAATTTCACCACAGTAGAAATAGTCTAATAGGGACCGACAGATCTTCCACTACACCCAACCCAGCAGATGGACACCCAAGCAGGACTGTTTACATTTCCACAAATTAGTGTTAACATCTCCAGCAGCAGCAACAGCAGGCACATAAGCCCCACTAAAGATATCAGAGACTGCAATTACGCGAGAACAATACAGCACACTAAAAACTACAACATCCAGTAACAGAAATTGTCAGTGATCTTTGGATAGGACGTCACGTTAGTGGTTCATTAGTGCTTTCAGAATCATTAAAACCTACCCCACATACACCTCAAACACCAAGCCTAATCCCCGTCCTCCATGACCTCACTGTTTCAAAGTCATATTGCTCAGATTCGCAACTAAAAATAATTTTTTTATTCTGCACAACCTCTGCACACAGCTGAATTTCAGTGGCACAAAATTAGAAAGTGAAATATCGCATGATTTATGATCTTACTCACAGAAGAAAGAATTGTTTCAGTGTCAATGAGGCCTGTATGGCAAAGAAGATCTACTCCAAAAAATTTCAATGTGAGATGTCCCATATATGACATCAGTAACAGATTTTTTTTTGGTGTGGATGAGGCCTGTATAACATTGAATAGATGCCCCAAACAATTTCAAAATGAGATGTCCCCTACTGTGTGTCCTTAGTAACAGAAGAATTTTTTGGGGGCCTGTTGAAAACGCCTGTACAACATTGACTAGATGCTACAAATAATTTCAAAGTGACATGTCCCCTACTGTATTACGTTAGTAACAGAAGAATTTTTGGGGGGCCTGTCGATAAAGCCTGTATAACATTGACTAGATGCTACAAATAAATTCAAAGTGACATGTTTCGTACTGTATGATGTTAATAACAGAAGAATTTTTTGGGGGCCTGTCGATAAGGCCTGTATAACACTGACTAGATGTTTGAAACAATTTAAAAGTGAGATGTCCCCTACTGTATGACCTTGGTGACAGATTAATTTTTTTCAGCCTGTCGATATTTTTGGGGGCCTCTCGATAAGGCCTGTATAACATTCACTAGATACTACAAACAATTTTAAAGTGACATGTCCCCTACTGTATGACATTAGTAACAGAAGAATTTTTTGGGGCCTGTCGATAAGGCCTGTATAACACTGACTAGATGCTTGAAACAATTTCAAAGTGAGATGTCCCCTACTGTTTGACCTTAGTAACAGATGAATTTTTTTAGCCTGTCGATTAGGCCTGCATAACATTGACTAGATGCTCAAAACAATTTCAAAGTGAGATGTCCCCTACTGTATGATGTTAGTAACAGAGTAATTTTTTTGGGTCTGTCGTTAAGGCCTGTATAACGTTGACTAGATGCTACAAACAATTTCAAAGTGAGATGTCCGCTACTGTATTACGTTAGTAGAAGAAGAATTTTTTTTAACCTGTCGATAAGGCCTGTATAACATTGACTAGATGCTACAAACAATTTCAAAATGACATGTCCCTTACTTTATTACGTTAGTAACAGAAAAATTTTGTTGGGCCTGTCGATGAGGCCTGTATAACATTGACTAGATGCTCGAAACAATTTCAAAATGAGATGTCCCCTATTGTATGACGTTAATAGCAGAAGAATATTTTTGGGCCTGTTGATGAGGCCTGTATAACATTGACTATATGCTTAAAACAATTTCAAACTGAAATCTCCCCTTCTTTATTCGGTTAGAAACATAAAATATTTTTTTTTAGTGTGGATGAGGCCCATATAATCTAGAAGATTATCCGTGGCATTGGAATGGCATCTTTCCTACAGTTGCTGCTGGTAAGGTGCAGGTTTGCTGGAGAAATATGACCGACTTGTCGTTACATGAACTGATCAGGAAAAGGGCCATGGTGACGGTGGGAGTGGGGATGTACAACAGGATCAATAACAGTGCGGCTATGGGAAGTACGTAATCCAAGATCCAGCCTACAGCGATTACTCATTTACCCAACATTAATTACCAGAGAGCATTTGATGCTCGTTAGAAGATAGGTGTAATAGATGTGCGTCTCAAGCTAGGTATAAAAGATGCTCGTGAGAAATTGGATGACAAAGATGCACAAATCTTGAAGATAGGCACAAAACAATTTCAAACTCAGATCTCGGCTGCTGTATCACGTTTGTTAAAAAAAATAAAATAAATAATTTTTCTTTTTTATTAACTGAATATTTATTGATTTTCCAATAGAAATGTACAGAATGGAATCACACCAAGATATAATACATGCAGACATACTATACGAATCAGTTAACAAATATAACAGAAGCAAATAGGAATGACAGGACAGTAAAAAATAAATTAGTTTTAATATGCAACAGCTCTGTACACAGAACAATTTCACAGCCACTAAATGAAAAGGTTGGATATAGCGGGCTGTATCACTTTTATCAACATAAAAAAATAAATATTTTAATGTTCTTGAGGTCTGCAGACAGCTTCATATCACCGCCACAAAATGACAATGTTGGATACAGCGGGCTGTATCACTTTCAGCAACAGACAATATTATAATTTTTTTTAATGCGTGTTAAGTCTGCAGACAGGTTCATATCAACGCCTCACCATGACAATGTGGTATACGGTGGGCTGTATCACATTCAGCAACAGAAAATATTATAATTTTTTTAATGTTTTAATGTGCATTAGGTCTGAAGACAGGTTCATACCACTGCCACAGCATGACAATGAGGGATATGGTGGGCTGTATCACATTCAGCAACAGAAAAACGTAGAATTTTTTTAATGTGCGTTAGGTCTGCAGACAGTTTCATATCACCACAGCACTAAATGACAAGGTGGGAAACAGCAGCCTGTTTTACATTTAGCTAGTGAAAAAAATATTAATTAGAATGCTATACTCATTCATGGAGCACAATAGAAGCAGTGCACAACACACTTGTAGGACTAGTGCCTTGCTGGCTTTGTGTGTGGACCTCAGTAATGGCCAAAAAAAATGTGCTGGAAGGTAAATTTAACAGCTACACTGGACACTAGCTAGCTACACTATCTGACTGATATACAACCGCCTAGCTAACTAGCTAAAATCTTACTGCTAACAATGCCAGCATCAGGAGCAGCCTCTCTGCGCTGTTACAGTGTCAAAATGGTGCTAAAATAAGATGTCCGCTATTTATATGGAGAGTGATGTGATTTCAGCAGCCATTGTGTCAGGACATTGTGGGTGTTTCCTGTGCCCTGAATGGCTAGCCGAAATGCGCACACATTAAGTTAGGAAAAAAAATGAATGCCGCACCTCTGAGCTCTGCAAACCCCTTCCCTTCATCAAACGTGCCAAACGCTCATGATACACGACCATAATCATTGCTAAGTGCTGAAAATACTTTTGTGGCAATAAAAATATTTTCCTGCACTTTTACTGACTGTTACTGATTTTTTCCGATTTTATAAAATTTTGCTGGTATTTCCGATCACGAATCCAGATGTGCCATATTCATGGCGAATTTATGTTTGGCGATCATTTTGTGAACAATTTTGCTCATCCCTAGATGTGACCTCCTTACCTCTTGGGCTCCTGTGAGGCTGCATCGGTTGCACAAATGATATGTCAGCCCCTGCTGTAGCACTTGCATTTGGGTGCTTAATTGCGGTATTATATGAACAATGCATTGTAGCAATATTTGAGAACCCCATGGTACCAATGGCTGTAATTTTTGATTTATTGGCTGGTCCTTATGTTTTGCAGCAATGATTTGGAAAACAGATTGGGTAACATCAAGGTGTCTCCACAGACTGGATATCAGCAAAATTTTGCAAGTATAAATTGTTTAAGAGCTTAAGAAATTTGCTTTACATATTCTTGTTTTCCATCTGGAATGCCTACTATACTTGCATTTTCCCATAGAGAATTAAATTTTCTTTTTCAAATCCTACCATACTTGATTTTTCTCATGGAGCTTAATTAAAAAAAAATTATGAGAAATTCCATTTGACCAGCGTCGGACTGGAACACCTTGGGCCCACCAGAGAAAATCATTCTTGGGGCCCACTATGTAGCTACATAGAAATAAATACAAGACCACCAATTGTGCAGTAAAACACACTAATATCAGGGTATAATATAAGGTAGTACATGTCTTAATTATGTAGCAGGAGTTGGGGTAGCCTCCCTCATAGATTATAAAGCAGCCCCCCTCATAGGGATAATGCTGCCCCCCTCATAGAGGATAATGCTGCCCCCCCTCATAGGGTATAATGCTATATATATATATATAGATGATAGATACCATATATACTCGAGTATAAGCCGACCCCCCTAATTTTGCCACAAAAAACTGGGAAAACTTATCGACTCGAGTATAAGCCTAGGGTGGAAAATGAGATTATGCCCCATATGCTGCCCCATGTATTATGCCCCACAAGATGCTCCATAGATTGTGCCCCATATGCTGCCCATGTATTATGCCCCCATAGATAATCCATAGATTGTGCCCTCATAGATGCTCCATAGATTATGCCCCCATAGATGCTCCATATATTATGCCCCATAGATTGTGCCCCCATAGA
>JARQOD010000006.1:205286199-205395197 GCA_033576555.1 Oophaga sylvatica | reverse complement strand
AACCTTTAAAAGTTAATGCACTCAATGGATGTACAAATCTTACATCCTCATCATCAACTGAGAGTTTTATTTATGACAGACATTAATAAAATACACATACTGATGCCAACTGTAACTTCAAAACCATATATGAAATGGCCAGCTTGTAAACATGGTAATAATGTCCAATAATAAATTATTACATCTAGAAAGTGCATCATGCATACTGACAATAGGTACTTAACCTGCAAGTGCTGTTGAAACAACCACAAGAGATATAAATTAATACTGGTATAAGGTATCAAGTGCATAGTTACTCATGGAAATGTTGATGTAATACTGTATCCAATTAAGTCAGCGTCAACCATTAGGCTTGTTAGTCTTTTTACATTGTTAAAGAGGGAACGTAATTTTTTGGTTTGTCATAGGTGTAGTATTACACATTAAATTATTACTGCTGTATTTTTTTTGGCGTCCTAGTGCGCAATAACGCAGCCTAACCTCACATTTGATAGTCAGCTAATTGCCACACGCTACCCCTACCCTACGCGGTGACAGTAGGAAGGTAGTGTTGACGGATAAAGCTTTGCGCAAACAGACATTCTTTTCCCCTCTTCAACCTCTACAAGCAAAAAAGGGCTTGATTTCAGCCGCAGACTTTATTGACGTACAGTAAACATCGGCATTACCCATCAGAGGCTGTCCACTGTGTGATACAGACATAGAATATACCTTTGCTATCCGTAGCCTTTGTTCACCTACACTTGCGGGCCCAACATTAAAATTGTGACAAAAAAATGCCTAATGTTTTTTTAATGGTTATTTTTTTATTGACATTATTGTGTCATCAATCACATTGATGGTCCATGCTGGACATGTCATACAGCTATAGAAAGTTACGATTTTATGAACTTAAAAAATTTAAAAATTGTCTGTGACTGTCACATAAAATTTGCGATGATGATGATGAGTGACTATTACAAAATCCATTGTCTTCACTATGTTATAGTTTAACATTGCGTTCCTTAAGCATTATTCTAAAAAAAAAAATGTACTTTTATTCTTAAATTTACAACACTATATTTTGTTACCAATTTTTTGGGTGTTGTGTTGTTCCATTTATTTTTGGCATGTGCAATATATGCGTTTAGATTTGTATTTTTTTATTTTCCTTCTTGAAATTAGAAAACAGTGTTCTTTGTACCCGTTTGCCAGTAGATAGAAAAATATTTAGACTTCAGAGTCAGCAGTGGTTCATACCTTTTTAGGGATAACTGAAAAGATGGAAAAAAAATTGCAAGCTTTCAAGGTACTCACGTCTCTTCATCGGGGAAGACTAACTAAAAAAATTAAGCATCACATATTTCTATACACAACAGGACACAGGAATATTGCAATAGGTAAGACAAGTAAGTGACGTGTATCAGAACTGTCATTATCTCACAGGGATGACACTAAATATTCAAACAGTTCCTAGATAAGGAAGAAAGTTTTGATTGCCCTCTCATTGGCGTATTTTTGGGGTTTTTCATGACCCTGGAAGGGCATAGACGCGATTCCTTAATTGATATAGAATGACATAAACCATGGATCTATTCATTCCATCCCTAACAGTGTCAAAGGTCATGATGAGCTTATTTTCTGAAACCTTTGTACGTTTCTCATATTTGAAGTTATATTTTAATAACAGTAATTCCATATCCATGATGCTAGCCCGGGCGGGCATACAAAAGTTTTTTTGCACAGCTAAATTCATTAATTTATCTGTGATTGTGTGGCGCTGATAATTCATCGTTACCGCCAGTTGTTTCTCGGAAGTGCTGTTAGCACAGTCTACACTTGCTCCTGTGTTACTGGGGTTCAGTAATGTCAGCTGTTCCCCTGCTGTGTGAACGGCAAAAAGTCCTGCTGCCTCCACCATGTTCTCTTCTCATCCCTGGGTTACAACACCGCCAGTTGTTTCTCGGAAGTGCTGTTAGCACAGTCTACACTTGCTCCTGTGTTACTGGGGTTCAGTAATGTCAGCTGTTCCCCTGCTGTGTGAACGGCAAAAAGTCCTGCTGCCTCCACCATGTTCTGTTCTCATCCCTGGGTTACAACACCGCCAGTTGTTTCTCGGAAGTGCTGTTAGCACAGTTAACACTTGCTCCCGTGTTACTGGGGTTCAGTAATGTCAGCTGTTCCCCTGCTGTGTGAACGGCAAAAAGTCCTGCTGCCTCCACCATGTTCTGTTCTCATCCCTGGGTTACAACACCGCCAGTTGTTTCTCCGGAAGTGCTGTTAGCACAGTTAACACTTGCTCCCGTGTTACTGGGGTTCAGTAATGTCAGCTGTTCCCCTGCTGTGTGAACGGCAAAAAGTCCTGCTGCCTCCACCATGTTCTGTTCTCATCCCTGGGTTACAACACCGCCAGTTGTTTCTCGGAAGTGCTGTTAGCACAGTCTACACTTGCTCCTGTGTTACTGGGGTTCAGTAATGTCAGCTGTTCCCCTGCTGTGTGAACGGCAAAAAGTCCTGCTGCCTCCACCCTGTTCTGTTCTCATCCCTGGGTTACAACACCGCCAGTTGTTTCTCCGGAAGTGCTGTTAGCACAGTCTACACTTGCTCCTGTGTTACTGGGGTTCAGTAATGTCAGCTGTTCCCCTGCTGTGTGAACGGCAAATAGTCCTGCTGCCTCCACCATGTTCTGTTCTCATCCCTGGGTTACAACACCGCCAGTTGTTTCTCGGAAGTGCTGTTAGCACAGTCTACACTTGCTCCTGTGTTACTGGGGTTCAGTAATGTCAGCTGTTCCCCTGCTGTGTGAACGGCAAATAGTCCTGCTGCCTCCACCATGTTCTGTTCTCATCCCTGGGTTACAACACCGCCAGTTGTTTCTCGGAAGTGCTGTTAGCACAGTCTACACTTGCTCCTGTGTTACTGGGGTTCAGTAATGTCAGCTGTTCCCCTGCTGTGTGAACGGCAAAAAGTCCTGCTGCCTCCACCATGTTCTGTTCTCATCCCTGGGTTACAACACCGCCAGTTGTTTCTCGGAAGTGCTGTTAGCACAGTTAACACTTGCTCCTGTGTTACTGGGGTTCAGTAATGTCAGCTGTTCCCCTGCTGTGTGAACGGCAAATAGTCCTGCTGCCTCCACCATGTTCTCTTCTCATCCCTGGGTTACAACACCGCCAGTTGTTTCTCGGAAGTGCTGTTAGCACAGTCTACACTTGCTCCTGTGTTACTGGGGTTCAGTAATGTCAGCTGTTCCCCTGCTGTGTGAACGGCAAAAAGTCCTGCTGCCTCCACCCTGTTCTGTTCTCATCCCTGGGTTACAACACCGCCAGTTGTTTCTCGGAAGTGCTGTTAGCACAGTCTACACTTGCTCCTGTGTTACTGGGGTTCAGTAATGTCAGCTGTTCCCCTGCTGTGTGAACAGCAAACAGTCCTGCTGCCTCAACTTTAATTTCCATGGGTACCTTCTGCTACCCATCCGGGTTCCAGTACCGTCAGCTGGTTCTCCGCAGTGCCTTTGGCGTAGGTGCCTCCATGTCGGTATCCGAGTTCCAGCAACGTCTGCTGGTCCTTGGTAGTGCTTTGGAGCACAGGTACCTCCTGCTTAGTAACCGTGTCCCAGTAACGTCAGCTGGTCCTCGGTTGTGCCATTGGCTCTTTTCCTTCTGCTGACCCTCCGGGTTCCAGCACAGTCAGCTGGTCCTCGTTACTTTCATTGGCTCTTGTACCTTCTGCTACTCATCCGGGTTCCAGTACCGTCAGCTGGTTCTCCGCAGTGCCTTTGGCCTAGGTGCCTCCATGTCGGTATCCGAGTTCCAGCAACGTCTGCTGGTCCTTGGTAGTGCTTTGGAGCACAGGTACCTCCTGCTTAGTAACCGTGTCCCAGTAACGTCAGCTGGTCCTCGGTTGTGCCATTGGCTCTTTTCCTTCTGCTGACCCTCCGGGTTCCAGCACAGTCAGCTGGTCCTCGTTACTTCCATTGGCTTTTGTACCATCACCAACAGGACAAAGAAGGTTAAGACAAACTACAAGATACAGAACAAGAGACAGAAGAACAATAAGCAGAAGATCAAAAAGCAGAAGAACATTAAGTATAAGACCAAAATGAAGAGCAAAATATATGCTCTAAATTCTAAGCAGAAGAAGACTAAGCAGTGTATGGGGGTGAGTCCGTTCCTCCTCGTGGTGCCCCTGGAAAATGCCTGATGCTGCTGCAGGCTAAACTGAACGCGGACAAATACTGTTGTAATTAAAATCTTTTGTGACAGCAAGAACGGAAGGATGAAAATTCAGAGTTTTACAGATTACAAGTACAGGAATGTCTGTCACAAATAAGAATATGATGAAAAGGATGAATAGGAAGAAGATGAAGAAGTAGAATATGAAGAATAATAACTGTTTAATAAGAACAATATAAGTAATGTTAACAAAAAGATGAATAGCAAGAAGTTTTAGAAGATTAAGAAGGTGAAGATGAAGAATAATTTGATGAGAAAGATGATGCTGCTGAAAATTATGAAGGAGAAAGTGTGTGAAAAGTTAAAAAGGTGAAGACCATGGAAGTTGTGAAACAGACATATTTGACAAAATAGAAAAAAGGTTAACAACATTGTCAATTTGTTCGTCAATCCGAACGTATTTCCTAAAAAAAAATAAATAATGCTATTCCATTGGATTGGGTCAAACATCTATGCCTTTAATGTCTCCTCAACCTCCCCCAATACATTCTACATTACTCTTTCTTGTTTTCCTTCATGTACAATTAACCAACAAGGCAAGAATGGGTTTTTTTTAATTTCGATATTTTGTTCCCATAGACTTACATGGGACTTCCGGTATCGGTATCGGTATCGCCGATATTTTAGTGATATCGGCGATACCATTACGATTCCGATACTTTAGGATATCGGAAAGTATCGCTCAACTCTACTCCTAACTTTTGCGCATCCATCACCTCTTCCTTCTTGTCCTTTTCATCGTCCTTCTACATTTGTTCCTCCCATGGCAAACATCTGTGAGACGACAGACCTAAACTTATAGATATTGTTAACCGTAAAGGTACCCTCCTCTGCTTCTTCCTCTTCCCCTAGGACCACCACCACCACCTGCTCACCCACACTATGTAAAGTGTGCTCCAGCATATAATTGACAGTAATAGGGATGCTGATGATGGCATCATCACCGCTAACCATCTTAGTAGCCATTAAGATAACATACAGAAGGGTGCAAAGGTACTTCATCTGTATCCAGTACGCAAGTGTGAATTGCATGACGTCCATACTGCGTTGTGCCAGGGTATAAAAACTGTCATCCTGCACCAGGTCTTGGCTCTGCTGCCACAGTCGCTGCAACATGTGCAGAGTTTAATTCCATGGTGTGGTCAAATCGCCTATCAACCGGTTAACCGATAGTTCAAAAGATCTCTATACCAAATGAAGAGGAATGATGGAAGGCAGCATGACAGTGGTTTCTGCAGCAGCTCATGCAGGCTGGGACAGTGTCAAAGGAATTGCTGTACCATCAGGTTGAGGATGTGAACCATGCAAGGCATGTGTGTAAGGTTGGCACGCTGTAGGGCCGCCACCAAGTCTGCACCGTTATCGCACATGGCCTTCGCTGGCTCCAGGTTGAGTGTAGACAGCCATTGGTCAAACTCAGCATGGATAGCTGCCCACAACTTTTGATCTGTATGACTGCAATCTCCAAGGCATATTATTGTAAACACTGCCTGATTACGGTGAGCCCTGGCTGCACAATGCAGAGGTAGGGGAGGCATTCTCTCTGCTGTGTTGGAGTGTGTGTTTAATTAAGGTAAAGGTTGAGGGAGCAAGTGGATGCCATAGAGGAGGTGGAGGAGGCAAAAGCACTGTAGGAACTGTTACATACAAAGGTTCGTTCCGCAAGCCCTGGGGATTTCAACAACTTGGTGTCTACTGCTTTAATTCTCCATCCCCTGATGTGTACTAGTTTAGTTCTCCAACCCAAGCTGTTTAGTAGTTTAGTTTTCCAATCCCTGTTGTTTATTAGTTTAGTTCTCCATGTTCTAGTGTAAATTTGTTTAGTTCTACAACCCTAGTTGTTTAGTAGTTTAGTACTCCAACCCCTGTTGTCTGGTTATTTAGTTATCCATCTTATGGTGTGTAGTGGTTTATTTCTCTATCCCCAAGTGCTCTAAAAACCATGGGGATTGCAAAACTTGTGGAGCAGCCCTTACCGACTGCCCCTACAGCCATCAGAGTCTCCCAGTGCCCAGTCATCTAGATGTAACTCCAATGTTTGTGCTTGCTCGTCCAGGTGTCATTGTTGAAATGCACCCTGGCAGACATAGAATTTTTCAGATAATGGGATAACGGGTTATCTTGTCTGCTACTTGTTATGGTAGTGCAGGCACATCTTTCTTAATGAAGTAATGATGACTGAGCAACTGGTACTGGGGGGACTGCGACGGCCATCAGCTTTCGGAAACCGTCTGTATCCATAAGGCGAAAAGGCTGCATTTTCGAGACCAACAGATTGGAATGGCCATGCAATAATCACAGAGATCACAAGCCATGAGTCATACAGAAACAAAGTCTGTGATATTTGTAGCGAATAGCTCTCAGCTGGTCCCTATCGTCCACATAATGACACGATTGAGCGACGAATCATTCGAGGAGGCCGCAGGCTGTTCACAGTAATTCGTTCTCAGAAAAGTAATAGTGAGCATGCGGCTTATCCATGTCCAGATTAGAACAATATCCCACCATACAATCACTGATAACTCCACGCTAACCCTACACACCTCGCTGCTAACAGCAATCCTGTTTCTAACCCAATAAATAAATACAGGCAGATTGGATGTCATTCTTCTTTTGAGGTTCACACCATCAGGGTGCTCCATCCCCTCTCCCTCAGAGTAGCAGTCATATACCGGCCCCCAGGCTCACCCACCCACTTCCTTGACCACTTTTATGTGTGTCGGCCACACTTCATGTCCTCAGAATTTACAACCCTTATCCTGAGAGACTTCAGCAGCTCCACCTCCCCAGCTGTATCTCAGCTTCTATCTCTAGCCAATTATCGTGGCCTCTCACAACTTTCAAACTCTGAGACACACAAAGACGGTAACACCCCTGATCTGGACTTTGTCTGGTTCAGTTCAATCTCCTACCTAGATGACTCACCTCAAACCCTTTTTCTTCCATGAAATTAGGAGTATAACCACAACTTAGACATTTTTAGGTGCTCCCTAAAAACACATGTGTTTAGGGGGCCTATCACGTTCCCTAATCAAAGTCCTTTGTATATATATACTAGAAATAGGCCGGATGCTATCGCATCGGGAATGTGGTGAACTTGCGCAGAAGCAGTTAGTGGCCGTAAGGCTGTTACTGCGGCTGCACAAGTAAAACATAGACGTCACCCCTATTCCCCACACAGGCGCAGTAACAGCTGCGTGGATATCGCGCATGCGGGGGTAGAGCACGCAGTTGTGGCTGTTACTGCGCCTGGTGGGAATAGCGGAGACATGTATGTCACTTGGGCAGCCACAAGTGGCACTTCCGCGGTGCCTTAAGGGATTCGTGGACAGCGTCCGGAAGTCCCAATTGGCTATTATATATATAGATAGCTTATTCTTTACTTTTCTGAACATAATTCGCCATCAAACTCAACCTTACCAGCCTTTGTCTACCTCCAATTTCAATCATTATGAATCAGCACCTGTAATTGATGTCACCCTCACCTCCTTGTAGATATTGTAGATTGTAAGCGCTGAAGAGCAGAGTTATTTTTGCTTTAATTGTTTGATTATCTTAAACTTGGTAACATTTGACTGTGCTATATGAACTGCTGATTTGAAAAGCTATGTGGAATGTGTTTGCGATAAATAAAAAAAGGATATTATTATTAGTAGATTGAAGATGGTGAAATTCAAGCTGTTAACTTTGCCATGTGTAGGAGCAAAGAATCTTTTATGTGACCACAACTGCACAAACGAGGGTTTGCTGCTCTGCTAACACAGCGTGGAGTAGAATGAACACGACAAGCTGCTGGACTGTGAGAAAAGTGCAGGCGGAGATGTTATGGTGGATTAAGAAAGATGTGGTGTGCTTGGTATGTAAAATCAGTCAAAAACATCAGGCATGTCCAATTCTGTATCAGCAGACAGACTCTCATTCACCCAACTGTAGGGGTAAACAAGTGGAGGTTGTTCGGACCAGAGACCTGTGTGGCAACACTTGCCATGGTGAGGGAGAGGAAGAATCAAAAGATGCAGTTGATGGGGTGGACGTTGGTTGGCAAGACCCGCTAGTCTGCATTTTAGCACAGTGATATTACCAGATTAACACATGTTGATCGAGCATGTGCCAGGTTATGCATGTAGTACTGAAATTATTTCATTTTTTTTACTCTACTAGGTTGTTCTTAAAAAGTTGACAGATAACATGATTTTTTAGATTTTTGCCAATGTGAAAAAAGACCCAAGCTAGGCAACTGCAGAACCTCAAACGCTGCTGTCCACTGCCTGAGTTGGGCCTCAGGATGCATTGGTTGTCGTGGTTGCATACCGTACCTTCCTCATCTTCTTCCTTCTCCTCTGCTGAGCTACTCAGCTGCATGCCTCTGGGTTAACACCAAGTGTGATCTACTACCACATCGTCATCCTCTCTGTTCTCCCACTCCTTGCCCTAAGAGTCACCATCCTCTTCTTCCTGCCTTGACAGCACAGTACAGTAAGCGAGCACCTCAAATATCTGAGTGTCATCACAAATGGATCACCTTCAACCAACGGGGTTAATGTCTGTTGGCAAGAGTTTGGTTTTTGCTCAGGTCAACTTCGTCCAGTCATGGATCAAAGTGAGAAAAAATTTGGCCATCTGTGCAGATGATTTTCTCCTCTTGACTCTGAATCTTTAGAGTACACTTCCTGTGCCCATGGCATACAATGTGTGAAGAGATCTGCAGACTCAGCTATCTGTGGTCCCCAACAGTCAGTTGGGTGCTTGGAGAGTTGCGATGTGGGGGAAAAATGGGTAATTGGGGTGCCACCACTGAGGACTATACTGTCTGTGATGTTAAGGTGGAGGAATAGGAGCAGAGGCCACTTGATGCAGAGCTTGCCATCTACTGGAGCACATGTTCTTTTTGGCCCTCATCTACAAAGCGTACCATTGTACGCCTGCCAAAGAAAGGGAGCAGAATTGCCTGTCCAGTAACAGAAGTTGTAAAAATACTGTGAAAATTCTGACTACAGCAAAACAAACCGACATCTCATCCCTCATATCATACCTGTCTCACAACCCTAAACAGCTATTCAGTATTTTCAATTCTTTCCTGCGTCACCAGTTCCCCTTCCCTGTCACCTCTGCTGAATACTTTGCCTCACCACCGGTGAACTTGACACAATAATATCCCACCTCGTTCCAAGCTTTGCCACAGTCTTCATCACAAGCCTAACCTACCTCTTCAACCTGTCACTAACTGGTGTCTTCCATCCTGATTGAAACATACCTCGATCACACCCATCCTCAACAAGCCCACCCTTGACCCATCCTCTGTGCTATCACCCTATGTCATTTCTCCCCTATGCCTCCAAACTCCTGGAAAAACGCGTCCATTTTGAACTGTCCTCCTATCTCTCCTCTTGCTCCCTCTTTGACAGCTTAAATCTGACTTCAGACTGCACCATTCCATTGACATTTCCCTGACTAAAGTCAGCAACGACCTACTAACCGCCAAATGAAAGTAACGCGAGTTTGTCCTCCTCTTTCTCCTGGAAATGGTATCTGTTTTTGACACAGTGGACCATTCCCTCTTACTACAGACTTTCTGATCTGTTGACATTACAGACTTGGCCCTTTGTTGGATCTCTTCATAACTAACAGACAAGGACATTCAGTGTCTCCCACTCACACACCACCTCCTCATCTCGCCCACTATGTGCTGCAGCCTGCGCCCAAGGCTCCGTCACTGAATGACGGCACGTCGCGAACGCATGCCGTTTTACGGCATGCGTCACGATGCGTCCGACAATGGGGTCAATGGCAGCGTTAACAGACTGCATTAAACCGCGTTATACCATGGTGTAACGCAGTCCGTCTAACGGACTGCCTGAACGCAGTGTGACCCCAGCCTAACACCCGGTCCAGCACGCACCTGCCAGTGCATTTCTGTTCTTCAGCTGGTCCCATCTGCATCGGTTGTTCCAGAGTCCCTCCTTTGGGCCATAGCAGTTTACCTGCTGTAGAGTAATTGATAGAATAGAACAGATAGATAGAGAGATCTCATTGAGATATATAATTAGTGCATTGCATATGTCCAGCTTACTGTACATGTATTTAGCTAATAAATAAAAAGAAAAAATGGTATGGTGTCCTCCTCCCTTTTATTAATCAGCTGAGGAAAAGCAGTCAGCTGAGAGCTGGTCTCTTAATTGTCTGAGAAGGGGGCAAGAAATTTGGAGCTTCTCAGGCTATTAATATCAGCTTACAGTTGTCTACTTAGCTTTTACTGGTTATTAAAAATGGGAACAACCCCAAAAAATGACGTGGGGTCCCGCTTATTATTAACAACCAGCAAAGGCTAAGAAGACAGCTGCAGGCTGATATTAATTGCCTAGGAAGGGGCCATGTATATTGGCCCCCTACTAGACTAATAACACCAGCCCTCAGCTGCCCCAGAAATGGCGCATCCATAAGATGAGCCAATTCTGGCCCTTAGCCTTGACTCTTTCAACTTGCCCTGGTGCGTTGGCAAGTGGGGTAATAGTTTTGAGGTTGATATCAGCTATTTTATGTCTGCTGACATCAAGCCCAGGGTTAGTAATGGAGAGATGTCTTTCAGAGACCACATTACTAACCCCTTAGTCAAGAGTAATAAAGATACACTGAGAAAAGTCCATTAATTGAACAAAATAATTCCTGACCCTTTTTAGCCATGTATTTCCACATAAATCAAAGCTGTACTCACCTGTCCACCATAATTCCATAATAAGGAGGTTCCACAATGATTCAAAATTCTGCTACATCCGGATGGTGTGTTGAGTGGCGACATTAGTAACGTAATCACTCATCACGCAGCTGGAACACAGGGAGAGTACCCTGAGAATCTGGCTGCAGTGACGAGCGGTGATATAATTAAGGTTAAGGCAGGTGACAGGCAGCAGTAGTCACGGTAAGCTCTGTGTGAGCCAGCCTGTGAACTTCTTTAACCTTAGTGATGCCACCGCTCACAGAGTGAGAAATTTCTCATGCTGTGAGAGCTAACATCAGTAAGGTGAACATAGTTCGTAGCCGATGAACTCCAGTCACATTACTGACATAAGTGCTCCTGATGTAGCAGAGTTGGAGATCGCCATGGGACGTGAAATGGATTTACGATGAGCCCCTTTGGAATATTTGATTTGTTAAAGGTAATAAATGGGTAAAATAGGTTCGGGGAGTATTTTTTTCAAATAAATTACTTTGCTCTGTGTGTGTTTTTTTTAAATTAAATTTATGGGGTTAGAAATGGTGATGTTTTATAGACACCTCTCCATTACTAACCCCTTGGCTTGATGTCAGATGACATTACAAAGCTGACATAACCCCAAAACCATTACCCTGCTTGCCAATGCATCAGAGCATGTGGGAAAAGCCGAGGCTAAGCCCCAGAATAGGTGCATCTGATGCATGTAATATTTCTTGGGCAGCTGAGGGCTGGTCAATGTATATCACCCCTTCCCAGCATATTATTATCAGTCCACAGCTGTGTGTTTAGCCTTTGCTGATTACTAAAAATAGACCCCATATCATTTTTTTAGGGAACCCTCCTTTTTAATAACCTGTAATGACTAAGTAGACAGCTGTGAGCTGAAAGTAATAGCTTGGGAAGCTCCATGTTTATTGCTCCCTTCCCAGACTATTAAGACCAGCTCTCAGCTGTTGGCTTTCCCTCAACTAAAAATAAAAATAAGGGTGACCCACGCCATTTTTTTCTTTTATTAATTTATCAGCTAAATACAAGTAAAGAAAACTATACACGCAAAGCAGTGATTATTTATCTCACTGACATATTTATTTCTATTTATTATCTATTAATCTACCGTATTTTTCAGACTATAAGGCGCACTGGAACATAAGATGCACCTAGGTTTTAAAGGAGGAAATTAGAAAAAAAAATGGAAGCAAAAAATATTGTCAATTCTGTTCTTAATATCCCGTATCCTGGTATATATGGTTCCCTCACCCCATCCTGGTATGCATGACCCTCATCAGAAAAATAGAATAAAAAAAAACATAAACCATTATACTTACCTTCCTGCGCTAACTCGCATCGTCCTGTTCCGTTGTCAGCAGCTGATTTATGCTTGTAAGCAGCACATGGTAATGAAGTCATGTGCTGCTTACAAGCCGAGGACAGCTGTTGGAATACTCACTGTTCTCGATGCCGGGACTATGTGCTCTTTAATAGCAAGCACAGTACTATTATTAGCCTCAGCCATCAGCTTCTTGCAGCTACCGGGTGTTCACGTGTGTAAACTACTACAGGGAATGAATATTCACTGCATTCCACACCTATGGGAGTGGAGAGCAGTGAATATTCATTGCCATAAGTAGCGAACCAGCATGCTACAGGAAGCAGTCTGCTGAGGCTAATAGCTATTAAAGAGAAATGAAAATTCACTGTCCTCCATGCTCATGGTCATGGAATGCAATGAATATTCCTTTCTCTTCAGCAGGAGTTAGCTGCAGCTGCCAATCCTTCCTCCTGTGATCCACTGCTCCACCTCTGCCGCTCCTCCACCTCCCCATCCACAGCCAGAGCAGGTACATGTGAACAATAAGATGCACCCCCATTTTCCTCCACATTTTTGGAGGAAAAAAGTGTGTCTTATAATCCAAAAAATAAGGTATATATATTTGTATGCAAGATTGTTTTAATAGTTAGAAAACTAGCTTTAAATGACAGAGAATTATTTATGTAAAAGCTTATGTTAACCCCTTAACCCCCAAGGGTGGTTTGCACGTTAATGACCGGGCCATTTTTACAATTCTGACCACTGTCTCTTTATGAGGTTATAACTCTGGAATGCTTCAACTGATCTTCGTGATCCTGAGAATGTTTTCTCGTGACATATTGTACTTCATGACAGTGGTAAAATTTCTTCGATATAAGTTGCGTTTATTTATGGAAAAAATGGAAATATGGCGAAAATTTGGAAAATTTTGCAATTCTCAAACTTTGAATTTTTATTTCCTTTAAAGAGAGAAATATGTCACAGAAAATAGTTATTAAATAACATTTCCACATGTCTACTTTACATCAGCACAATTTTGGAACCAAAATTTTTTTGTTAAAAAGTTATAAGGTTTAAAAGTTGACCAGCGATTTCTCATTTTTACAACGAAATGCACAAAAACATTTTTTTAGGGACCACCTCACATTTGAAGTCACTTTGAGGGGTCTAAATGTTAGAAAATACCCAAAAGTGAAATCATTCTAAAAACTGCACCCCTAAAGGTACTCAAAACCACATTCAAGAAGTTTATTAACCCTTCAGGCGCTTTACAGGAGCTGAAGCAACTTGTAAGGAAAAAATGAACATTTATCTTTTTCATCACAAAAATGATCTTTTACAAACAATTTTTTATTTTAACAAGGGTAAAAGGAGAAAATGGCCAGAAAAAGTTGTTGTGCAAATTCTCCTAAGTACGCTGATGCCCCATATGTGGGGGAAAACCACTGTCTGGGCGCACGGCAGGGCTCGGAAGGGAAGGAGCGCGTTTGACTTTTTCAAGCCAAAATTGGCTGGAATTGAGACTGGAAGCCATGTCGCGTTTGGAGAACCCCTGATGTGCCTAAGCAATGCAAACCCCCATAAGTGACACCATTTTGGAGACTAGACCCCCTAAGGAACTTATCTACATCTGTTGTGAGCACTTTGAACCCCCAAGTGTTTCACTAAAGTTTATAATGCCTGTGTGTGAAAAAAAAAAAAATTCCACAAAAATGATTTTTTAATCCCCAATTTTTGATTTTTCCCAAGGAAATTGGATCTCAAAAGTTTTCCAATTTGTCCTGAGTCCATTGACACCCCATTTGTGGGGAGGAAAAACTGTTTGGGCGCATGGCAGGGCTCAGAAAAGAAGTAATGACGTTTTGGAATGCAGACTTTGATGGGTGTCATGTTCAGTTTGCAGAGCCCCTGATGTGCCTAAACAGTGGAAACCCCCACAAGTTATGCCATTTTGGAAACTAGACCCCCTTAGGAACTTATCTAGATCTGTGGTGAGCGCTTTGAACCCCAAAGTGCTTCACACAAGTTTATAATGCCCTGGCATGAAAATAAAAAATCCTATTTTTTTCCCACAAAAAGGATATTTAAGTCACCAATTTTTTATTTTCCCAAAGGTAACAGGAGAAATTGGACCACAAAAGTTGTCCAATTTGTCCTGAGTACGCTGATACCCCATGTGTGGGGGGGAACCACTGTTTGGGCACATGGCAGAGCTCAGAAGGGAAGGAGCGCCATTTGACTTTTTCAAACCAAAATTGTCTGGAATCGAGATTGGATGCCATGTCGCATTTGGATAGCTCCTGATGTGCCTAAACAGTGGGAACCCCCCCACAAGCGACCCCCATTTTAGATACTAGACCCCATAAGGAACTTATCTAGATCTGTGGTGAGCACTTTGAACCCCCAAGTGCTTCACACAAGTTTATAACATAGAGCCATAAAATTAAAAAATCATATTTTTTTCCACAAAAATTATCTTTTCATCCCAATTTTTTATTTTCCCAAGGATAACAAGACCTCAAAAGTTATTGTGCAATTTGTACTGAGTACGCTGATACCCAATATGTGAGGGAAACGACTGTTTGGGTGCATGACAGAGCTCGGAAGGGAAGGAGCGCCGTTTGACTTTTTCAAAGCAGAATTGGCGGGACTCCATGTCGAGTTTGGAGATCCCCTGATGTGCCTAAACAGTGGAAATCCCCACAAGTGACATCATTTTGGAAACTAGACACCGTAAGGAACTTATCTAGATCTATTGTGAGCACGTTCAACCCCCAAGTGTTTCACTAAAGTTTATAATGCCTGGGTGTGAAATAAAAAAAAATTCCGCAAAAATGATTTTTTTAGTTCCAATTTTTGATATTGCCAAGGAAATTGGACCCCAATAGTTGTTGTCCAATTTGTCCTGAGTACGCTGATACCCCATATGTGGGGGGGAATACTGTTTGGGTGCACGGCAGGGCTCGGAAAGGAAGTAATGACGTTTTGGAATATAGACTTTGATGGGTGTCATGTTCAGTTTGCAAAGCCCCTGATGTGCCTAAGCATGGAAACCCCCCACACTTGACCCCATTTTGGAAACTAGACCCCCTAGGGAGCTTATCTAGATCTGTGGTGAGCACTTTGAACCCCCAAGTCGTTCACACAAGTTATAATGCCCGGGCATGAAAATAAAAAATCCTATTTTATTCCCACAAACATGAAATGTTAGTGACCAATTTTCTATTTTCCCAAGGTAACAGGAGAAATTAGACCCCAAAAGTTGCTGTCCAATTTGTCATGAGTACGCTGATACCCCATGTGTGGGAGAAACTACTGTGTGGGTACATGTCGGCG
Source organism: Oophaga sylvatica (assembly GCA_033576555.1). Lineage (NCBI taxonomy): Eukaryota > Metazoa > Chordata > Amphibia > Anura > Dendrobatidae > Oophaga > Oophaga sylvatica. The sequence continues at coordinate 205,379,629 of JARQOD010000006.1, read as the reverse complement.
CTCGGAACAGTAGTAGTGACGTTTAGTAATGCAGACTTTGATGGAGTGGTCTGCGGGTGTCATGTCGCGTTTGGAGAGCCCCTGATGTGTCTAAACAGTGGAAACCCCCCACAAGTGACAACATTTTGGAAACTAAACCTCTAAAGGAAATTATACCGCACACTCTAGGAATTCCATGCAAAATTACAAATTTATTTATGACAAAGCAGGGAGCAAGTTTGTAAAGCGATCAATAACTGACGTTTCGACTCTCCTGAGTCTTACTCATAGTATCGCTTTATTGAAAGTCAATGAAAATAGAATCTTATAGGAAAAATAGGTTCTTGCAAACAGAGTGAGTGCCATATAATCGATAAGTGGATATCCAATGCAAGTTCATGGATTGTAATGTACCTGGGTATAAGTGGATCAAAGCGGCGCTCCTGCGCCTTGCTGACATACCGCCATCAGCAAGGCGCGGGAGCGCCGCTTTTATCCACTTATACCCAGGTACATTACAATCCATGAACTTGCATTGGATATCCTCTTATCGATTATATGGCACTCACTCTGTTTGCAAGAACCTATTTTTCCTATAAGATTCTATTTTCATTGACTTTCAATAAAGTGATACTATGAGTAAGACTCAGGAGAGTCGAAACGTCAGTTATTGATCGCTTCACAAACTTGCTCCCTGCTTTGTCATAAATAAATTTGTAATTTTGCATGGAATTCCTAGAGTGTGCGGTATAATTTCCATTTCATAGATTTGGGACAATTTGTCCACTATACCTGCACCTCGTCTCTCAGACCGTGTGCACACCATTAGACCCCTTATCTTAAACCTCTAAAGGAACATATCTAGATGTGTGGTGAGAACTTTGAACCCCAAGTGCTTCACAGAAGTTTATAACGTAGAGCCATAAAAAAAAAAATCATATTTTTTTCCACAAAAATGAACTTTTCACCCCAATTTTTTATTTTCCCAAAGGTAACAGAAGAAATTGGACCCCAATTTGTCCTGAGTACGCTGATACCCCATATGTGATGTGGGGGTAAACTACTGTTTGGGTGCATGGCAGAGCTCAGAAGGGAAGGAGCACCGCTTGACTTTTTCAACGCAGAATTGGCTGGAATTGAGATCAGACACCATGTCACGTTTGGAGAGCCCCTGATGTGCCTAAACAGTGGAAAACCCCAATTCTAACTTCAACCCTAACCCCAACACACCCTTAACCCTAATCCAAACCCTAACCATAACCCTAACTACAAACCTAACCCTAACACACCCCTAACCCTAATCCCAACCCTAACCCTAATCCTAACTTTAACCCCAACTCTAACCCTAACCCTAATGGGAAAATGGAAATAAATACATTTTTATAATTTTATTATTTTTCCCTAACTAAGGTGGAGATAAAGGGGGGTTTAATTTACTATTTATACCGGGTTTTTATGTTTGACAGCTGTCACACGCTAAAGTTTTTGCATCATCACATTTTGAGAGCTATAATTTTTTCTTATTTTGACCGACAGAGTCATGTGAGGTCTTATTTTTTGCGGGACAAGTTGATGTTTTTATTGGTACCATTTGTGAGCACATGACATTTTTTGATCGCTTTTTATTATGATTTTTGGGAGGCAGAATGAACAAAAAACAGCAATTCATTAATTTCTTTTGGGGGTGTTTATACCATTCCGCGTGTGGTAAAATTTATAAAGCAGTTTTATTCTTTGGGTTAGTACGATTACAGCGATACCTTATTTGTATTTTTTTTATGTTTTGGCGCTTTTATACAATAAAAACAATTATATATAAAAAAATAATTATTTTGCATCGCTTTATTCTGCAAGCTATAACTTTTTTATTTTTTCGCTGATGATGCTGTGTGGCAGCTCGTTTTTTGCGGGACAAGATGACATTTTCAGTGGTACCATGTTTATTTATATCCGTCTTTTTGATTGTGTGTTATTACACTTTTTGTTCGTAGTCCAGTCAAAATATGACAAAAAAACCTTTACCCTGAACAAATTCCAAGAAAGCGTTTTTGTTTTTTTTTGTATTACATGTAGGTAAAAACATACTAAAAGTTTACCAAGACAGGCTTACCACAAAGGGTCCAAATGTGACGTCAAAGAATATGGCCGCCAAAGCAGTAAAATGTTAAATGCGACTCGCCTTTCAGTGTCTATCATATTTCTTTTACAATTACTACTATTATTATATTTATTATTTAATGATTTATTTATCTTCTATTCTTTTACAGAGCTGAGAATGATGGAAAGTCAAGAAACGTGCCCCTTATGCAACCATGAAGTAGAAGATGACGGAGAAAGAGTGGTGATTGATGCGATAGGAGATGAAGGGATCAATAAAGCCAGTATTGAGAGAGGTGTTAGCACTGTGGTAGCTGCTGGAGCAATGGTGCACAAGAGATGTCGTATGAACTACATAAACAAGAAGCAAATAGACTTGCATAAGAAAGCTACTTCCGTTCATCGTTCACCTGCCAAGAGAGGTACACGGTGTCTACAGGATCCTATGATAGCACAACGCAGTGTTTGTTCTGTGGACATTAAGTGGTGAAGACAAGATCTAGTAGTAATTTCGATGACTATAGCTTTGTTAAAGCGGATGGATTTGTAAGGTCCATCTTGTCACATTGCAAACAGCATAATGATGACTGGGCAATCACCATTCAAGGGAGAATCACGTACTTTGGGAAGGACTTACATGCTGCAGACTGTATCATCGTTCATGTGACATTAACTTTAGGACAAATTACGGAATTCCTATGCGTCATGGTGGTGGATCTACTACAAAGAAACCGCGGAAGGTAGGGAGGCCGATGAATATGGACCAAGAGCAAGCATTCTTGAGAATGTGTGCATTTCTCAAGGACAACGATGAAGAGCAACTGACTGTCATAGATCTTGCAAAGAAAATGACGGAGTATCTTGTAGAAGGAGACATTGCTGCCTATAGTAATAAATGGCTGAGGTATAGGCTGGAGGAGAGGTATGGCGATTCGCTATTCATAACAGAGTGTGAAGGGTTGCCTAACATTGTAACATTCCGTGAAAAGACCAGAATAATCCTGAGAGACTATTTTCGTAGTCAGGAAACGGATGAAGAAGCCCAGAAGAGAGCCATCATAGAGACTGCGGCCAAACTAATCAAGAGTGATATCAAGTTTAACATCTCATCTTCAACCGATGAATATCCGAAGACTTCTTCAATTGAATGTCAGTCTGCCTTAAATTATCTCTCACAGGAAGGTCACAAGCATTGGACAATCAGTTGTTCAGGCTGTACGTCCCAGGGCTGTAGTAGCTCCTTTGCAGCTTGGGTTAGCAGTCCAGCTCCATCATCATTTCAAGTCTCGATTTCTTGTAGACAGTCTCTCAGCCATGGGATATTGTTCATCATATTCGGAAGTTCAGCGATTCGAGGAAAACGCTGCCGCTTCTGTTGTCCAGGATGTACTCGGTGGTACCATAGACAGACTGGATACTGCACTGCTGTTCGCTGCAGACAACGTCGATCATAATATCATAACGTTAGATGGGAAGGGGACTTTCCACGGCATGAGGATGGTAGCTACTGTGACTCCAGGAAGGAAAGTCAGTCGCACTGTTCTCAGACGGAAGACTGCGGACTTGGAGATAGTTGAACAAAGCAGAGTTGATGTAAGGGAATACCGTTTTGCAAAACACACTCGCCGAAACATAAAAAAGGACAAAGTGAATACTGCTGAAGGAACGAAATTTGTCGGGAAAAAGGAGGACTTCCTTTCGAATGTGGAGAACAAACAGTCTCTTATCAATCTCGTTTCACAGCGCATGAATGACAGAGGTTGCCACGTAATACAATCAGAGGGGGATGCAGATGTGGAGATTGTTAAGGCAGCAGTGTCAATGTCATCCAACTAAAGTACTAGTCTCACTGGTGAAGATACAGATCTTTTGGTGTTGTTACTTCATCACGCTTCAATCAGCGATGGCAACAAGCTTTATTTCTACTCGGATAAAGGGAGTCCAGCAACAGAATACGACATTAAGGTTATGAAGAAGTTCCTTGGAATCCATGTCTGCAGCAGTCTTCTGTTCCTTCATCCATTCACGGGTTGCGATACCACTTCCGCGTTTTTTGGAATCGGAAAAAAACTTGGTCTACACAAGGTTTTGAAGGGAGACTCTGTCTTAAATAGCTGTGCTAAAATCTTTTCCACGCCTAGCAAAAACAGCTGGGATTGAAGACGCTGGGTGTAAAGCGATGGTGGCATTATTCGGGGGAAACCTGGAGACAATCTGTCTGCAATGAGGTATTCTACTCTCTGCAAAAAAGTTGGTTCAGCCAAAATCTTTATTACACATGAACGACTGCCACTGACCTCCTCTGCAACGAAGTATCATGCCCTTCGGAGTTACCTCCAAGTGATGCTTTGGATGGACAATGGCGAGGCCATGAACACTACTGAATGGGGATGGGAATTGCAGAACAACAGTCTAGTTCCAGTGATGATGGATACTTCACCAGCGCCAGAAACACTTCTGAAAATAATTCACTGCAATTGTTCTCGTGGTTGTAGTACACTTCGGTGCACTTGCAAAAGACACAGACTTACCTGTTCACGGGTATGCGGACCATGTCAAGAAGGGCATTATGACAATATGAGTGAGGAAGCAGTGTCTGATGATGAAAATAGTGACTATTGACCTGACACGCTTATTCAGTGATGAAGCAGGTCTTAAAATGCACTGTGTATTAATTCAATAATTTCTAGAAATGTACATGTATGTCATGACGTCATTGATGACGTCATGACCTCGCCTGTCCATGTAGTTAGTATAAAAATTTGTATAAAAATTGTTATATGAAAATATATAGTATACAAAATGCAAACTCTTCTGTAACCTACAGCTACAGCTTTGAAATAGGGAAATATTCGTTATTTTTAGTGCGATGGCTGTCATCGTCTTATGACGTCATAGTTAGGATCTTTGTGGTGATCAATTTTTGGAAAACTTTTAATATGTTGTTCCCCACATATAATAGTAATAAAAAAAAATCATATAACGCTTTCTTGGAATTTGTTCCGGGCAAACCGTATTTTGACTGGACTATAGGCGGTATGATGATAAATCATTGTTTTTTGCCTGTTTTTTTTTTTAAGGGGTTCACCAAAGGGGTTACTAGTGGGACAGTTTTATAATGAATTTACTGGGGAATATTTTTTTTTTCTTTCTTTAGGATTTTTTTTTTACACATGTTATTTTAATTTTTTTACTTTTTTACTTTGTCCCAGGGTGGGACTTCACTGTATAGTGTTAGCACTGTGTCAGATCGGCGAACAGACAGGCAGTTCAGCAGGCTTTCTCAGTGCCTGCTCTCAGCAGGCACTGAGGAAACCGCCTCACTGCAGGACCCGGAAGGACCTGCGGCCATCTTGGATCCGGGTCCTGCAGGGAGGAGACCCTTGGAACAGCTCGATCACATCGCGCTGCTCTGAAGGTCTCAGTGAAGCACTCAGGGAGCCCCCTCCCTGTGCGATGCTACCCTCTACCTGTTATGTTTTGCTACAAGCACTAAGGAAAGAAAGGGATATCTGTCCCTATAATAGAACTAAGTTCAATCCCTACGATGTAACGGGGAACCTGATCCTGCGACCAGACCCGCTAAAGTCCTCAGCTAGTCTGAACGAAGACCTATAGATGCGAGGAAGGGATCTCTACAAGCACTAGGGACTGGGATAAAAGATGGACACCTCCTAACAGAAGTTGTAGCAGTAAAAAGAAAAACAAAACAACATAGAACATAGAGGTCTGAAGACCAAGCAAAAACTATTAGAGTAAGGTAACAAAGCACCCGGCTAGCTCAAGAGTAGAAATTACAATGAAGTCCAGCAAAGCCAGAAGGGCGGAGCAGGACTAAATAGGCCACAAAGGTCATGTGACCAGCAAGATAGAAAAACCTAACAGGAGAGTTCTAACAATACTGCCCGATCACTGCACATACACCTGATGAATACACTGACGCATTTTTGGTGGACTTGTTCCCTTAGTCGTAGTCTGACAGCTGAATACACATTTTCAAACCCTCCCCTTGTGATCAAACACGTGAACATATTTTGCATAGTTAAATACAACCACAAATGCTTTATGTTATTTGGATACTATTTTCTTAGTTATCTAATACAACATACTATTGACTAACCATATTAGCAAATAGCAACCATACTATTAGAATAAATTAATCCTGCATTGCACTATTTTCATTACATTCATATTTATTATCACAGATAAATAGAAAATATCTAGGAAAATGGTCCCAAATTAATAGATATATAATAAATCACTATTAAAGTGGACAGTTTTTTCTTCTTTCATTACTAATGCGTGTTCCACTACGTATCTCTTTTTAAAATCCACCGTATGATTTCTGAGATATAGGTCTTTCAGTTAGTGCTAATTTTTATGGTCTTTACCAAGGAAGAGTCAATGGGGCCTGTTATGCATTTAAATGTCCCTGAGATTGACAGCTGTTTCAATGGTTAACAGTCGCAGCCTCAGCTTCTGCCGCGTTTGGCTAGTGCTCAACTCCTGAGCCCTCTCAACACTTGATCACCCCCACAAACATCTATGTTACGTGCTACTGCGTTAAAGAGCTGAAAACAATTTCTTTCTCCAGTTTGCACCATGTACAGTCATGGCCAAAAGTTTTGAGAATGACACAAATATTATATTTTCACATGATCTGCTGCCCTCTGGTTTTTATGTGTGTTTGACAGATGTTTTTATCACAGACAGAAATATAATAATTGCAAACATATGAGTAACAAAAGCTTATATTGACAGTTAGAATGAGTTAATGCAGCAAGTCAATATTTGCAGTGTTGACCCTTCTTCTTCAGGACCTCTGCAATTCTCCCTGGCATGCTCTCAATCAACTTCTGGACCAAATCCTGACTGATAGCAGTCCATTCTTGCACAATTAATGCTTTCATTTTGTCAGAATTTTTAGGTTTTTGTTTGTCCACCCGTCTCTTGATGATTGACCACAAGTTCTCAATGGGATTAAGATCTGGGGAGTTTCCAGGCCATGGACCCAAAATCTCTATGTTTTGTTCCCTGAGCCATTTAGTTATCACCTTTGCTTTATGGCAAGGTGCTCCATCATGCTGGAAAAGGCATTGTTGATCGCCAAACTGCTCTTGGAGGGTTGGGAGAAGTTGCTCTTGGAGGACATTCTGGTACCATTCTTTATTCATGGCTGTATTTTTAGGCAAGACTGTGAGAGAGCCGATTCCTTGGCTGAGAACCAACCCCACACATGAATGGTTTCAGGATGCTTAACAGTTGGCATGAGACAAGACGGGTGGTAGCGCTCACCTTGCTTCTCCGAATAAGGCGTTTTCCTGATGTCCCAATCAATCGAAAAGGGGATTCATCAGAGAAAATAACTTTACCCCAGTCCTCAGCAGTCCACTGCCTGTACCTTTTGCAGAATATCAGTCTGTCCATGATGTTTTTTCTGGAGAGAAGTGGCTTCTTTGCTGCCCTCCTTGAGACCAGGTCTTGCTCCAAGAGTCTCCGCCTCACAGTGCATGCAGATGCACTCACACCTGCCTGCTGCCATTCCTGAGCAAGCTCTGCACTGCTGGTAGCCCGATCCCGCAGCTGAAACACTTTTAAGAGATGGTCCTGGCGCTTGCTGGTCTTTCTTGGGCGCCCTGGAGCCTTTTTGGCAACAATGGAACCTCTCTCCTTGAAGTTCCTGATGATGCGATAGATTGTTGACTGAGGTGCAATCTTTCTAGCTGCGATACTCTTCCCTGTTAGGCCATTTTTGTGCATTGCAATGATGACTGCACGTGTTTCTTTAGAGATAACAATGGTTATCAGAAGAGAAACAATGATGCCAAGCACCAGCCTCCTTTTAAAGTGTCCAGTGGTGTCATTCTTACTTAATCATGACAGATTGATCTCCAGCCATGTCCTCATCAACACCCACACCTGTGTTAATGGAGCAATCACTGAAAAGAGGTTAGCTGGTCCTTTTAAGGCAGGGCTGCAATGATGTTGAAATGTGTTTTGGGGGATAAAGTTCATTTTCTAGCCAAATATTGACTTTGCAAGTAATTGCTGTTAAGCTGATCACTCTTTATAACATTCTGGAGTATATGCAAATTGCCATTAGAAAAAGTGAAGCAGTAGACTTTGTAAAAATTAATATTTGTGTCATTCTCAAAACTTTTGGCCATGACTTGTATAGGCTTTTTATTTTATTCTATTGCAAAAATATGCAAGAAATTCGCATTGCAACTATGTTCTCTTACAAAGTGTTTAACTTCTCTTGCATATGTTCTTATTTTAGAATTGATATTTAGATTGTATACAACAATGCGCGTTTATAAATTATTGATAGGCAGCACGGTGGCTCAGTGGTTAGTACTGTTTCTTTGCAGCCCTGGGTTGAAATTCTGCCAAAGACAACATCTGCAAGGAGTTTGTATGTTCTTCCCGTGTTTGCGTGGTTTCCTCTGGTTCACCAGATTCCTCCCACATTCCAGAGACATACTGATAGGGATTTTAGATTATGAGCCCCAATGGCAACAGAGATGATAATGTTAGGCCTCTTTCACACATCCGTCTTTTTGTATCAGGCATGATCCGGCGTGTTGGTAAAAAAACGGATCCGGTACCGGATGCGTTTTTTTTACCATTGACTTTCATTAGCGCCGGATCGTGCCTGATGTCATTGCGTTGTATCCGTTTTTTTCCGGATCCGGCGGAAATGTACATTCCGGCGGCCGGACAAAAAGGAGCATGTAACGTTTTTTTTTTTTGCCGGAGCCGCCTGATGCGGCGCATCAGGCGGCCGCAAACAATAGAAGTCAATGGAACCGGATCAGATTCTGGAAATCAAGGTGGTGGTGCTGGTCGTCTTCACTACTACTACTACTACTACTACATTTTCCAGTGTCTCCGGGCATCAGAAACCCTCTTTTTCTGGGTTCAAAAGTTCAGGTCGGATCCAGCAAAAAAACGGATCCGTTGCATCAGTTTTTTTTATTTCAGTGCCGGATCCGTCCCTTCAGGTGTTCGACGGATCATGCCTGATACAAAAAGACGGATGTGTGAAAGAGGCCTTAGTGAAGTGTTGTGGAATATGATGGTGCTACATAAGCAAAGAGTAATAAATATTAATACATAATAAATTAGTACAACTCATTTAAATTAAATTGCATGTTCTGCATTCTATATTGCAAACAATGTAGTTGATGTGACGATTGCTGAAGTCTCTGATGCTTTAATGCCTGATAGTTTGGAGATCAATTTCTTTTTTCCTATGATGACACAAATACTGCAATTGCTTTACTGCATTTAAAAAGGAAAAATATTTTCCGACAACCATGTCACATTATCTCATTTTATGTTAGAGGATTACAGGGGATAACAGATTACCTAATGTATGTGCTCATTTGGCTACTCACCTACAGTATACCCTGGTTTTAATATATTTTGTAAACATCATCTACATACAATTGCGCTCAAAAGTTTACATACCCCAGCAGAATTTTTGCTTTTTTGACCTTTTTTCAGAGAATATGAATGATAATGTCAAAACTTTTTCTCCACTCATGGTTAGTGGTTGGGTGAAGCCATTTATTGTCAAACTACTGTGTTTTCTCTTTTTAAAAGATAATGACAGCCCAAAACATCCAAATGGCCCTGATCAAAAGTTCACATACCCCATTTCTTAATACCATGTTTTGCCCATTCTAGCATCAATGACAGCTTGAATTCTTTTGTGGCAGTTGTGAATGAGGTTCTTTCTTTTTTCAGATGGTAAAGCTGCCCACTCTTCTTGGTGAAAAGCCTCCTGTTCCTGTAAAATCATGAACAAAGTGTTGTAGGCAGTGGCATCTTATACAGCCATATCAGCACAGAAAATTCAAGAAAAAGCCATCAGCCATCTTTTGAACAACTTGACCTCCTGGAGGACTTGTGTGGTGCACATCCATCTCTGACCAAGCAAAAGACGTCCAAGTGTTCAGTAAGTCTTCTGCTGTTCAAAAGTTTTTACCCATCCAATTTTTGCAGTAGTCATTACACATAATGTACTGCTTAGGATGACATCAAGTTGCTATACCTCCAAATGAAATAATGAACTTGTTCTTGTTTTGCTATTAACATTGACATTAAACTTGACATTAAAATACATAATGTGTGGAACATCTACTCCATTCTTCAGTTCAATTCTGTTATCTTCAAAATGATTTTTGCTCTCCTGTAACAATGTCTAATTCCTTTCTGCTTGCAAAACTTTTCTGTACCGTATACATTTTTTCATGTACTTTTAGAGTATATTCAGACCATGCATGTTACATAGATAACTTCTTATAACATTTACTCTGTTGTAAATCAAGTCACATGTGTTTGAGAAATTCATCATGTCTGAAAAAAAGTTAGTATATTTTCTATATTACATTTTTATTTTAATAGAAACATTTTAGTTATTATTATTTTCATAATTATATTTTTGTCCATTAGAAATGGACGTTGGCATTGACATCATTAGTAATATGCAGCTAACTTGGTTCCCTAAACACTAGGTCAAGTGTCTACATTCTTTCTTTTGCAGTTGTCAGTGTGGATGCTGCTTATCTTGTTTCGGCAGCTGGAGACATTGAGGTCAGCGTGTGCTCTAGTCCGCTAGACAAAACCACATGGACCATGGTTCATCCAACCAAACACTCGCTCTCCTTTTACCGTGGGCATAATACTGCTCAGACAACACAGTGTGTGGGTAAAACAATGAGGTAATACTTTGCTGAACCACAAATCAGCTAAATAATGCATAGAACAGTCCCAGCAAAATACTAAAGATGGTGCAAAATTACAGAGTTTCACCCTTTCGCTGACTCGCCGGGATAAGAGCAGCTGTGACTTCAGAGCTTCTAGAGCTGACTACCCCCACCTGTGGAAGCACAGAGAGGAGGTAACGATAAGCTTTGGAAGCTGACTGTCTATTAAGGTACAAAGCCTGGTAACTGGAGAGTCACAACCTGGCTTCTCCGAACATCGCCATGAAGCAAGGTGACCGTATGTCCCAATCCTCGCTTTCCAAAATGTATCCATGGGGCTCAGGTGACAAGTTGGTCCAAATCTTGACAACCCTAAATCTATCCATTGGCTCAGTTATGGTCAATGGAGCAGATCTGTATTCTTCAGCCAGGGCCATGATCCCCTCAGCTGACATCCTGTAGAATGTCAAATCTGTGTCACTCGTGATGGAACCATGATCTGGCAGCTATTCTATAGAGTGTTCCTGGTTTTGTAAAGAGTCTCTGGTGCTTTGGATCTATTAGATGTCTTGGATTTCTTGTTACAGAGACATAACACCTGTATATAGCTCACAATTGTTGTCCTTCAAGCATTGTTTGACTATTTAAACAATTTGTATAGGGTCTACTCCTCTGTTTTGCAAGTCAACAAGCCACAGGACCCACACAATGGTCACTCAACATATTAAGCAAACATCCATTGTTCAATGAACCTGCATCACTGTCTTGCAAAGATAGCAGACAATAAACTGTAGGAGCTGATATAAGAGGTAATAACAACCATTCATCAATTTACAAATATCAATTTAACCTACAAGAAGAGTCAACATTTCAGACTCTTGACCAACCAAAGAATGAAACGCATACATTTAAAAGTCAACATAACAGTCTATGCCTCCTGCTTACTGAAAATAGAAGTCTGGAAAATTAAGATTAAGTTCTATGTTGTCACAGGCAGTAAAATACACCTGTCATTCAATGTACACTTATTATAGCCTATTATGCTTTTGTCTCTATTTTTAAAATAGAGACAATAGGATTTAATTAATAAACTTCATTTTTATAGGTTCCTTGAAGCTGTATTTTTTCCACAATTAATTCGTATTCCTGCTGCACTGCTGGTTTTCCAGGCTTTGTATTTTTTCTATGGGTGAGCTGACTTGTTCCCTTTTTTTCTAACTTCAATAGTTGACAAAATCTCATCCACACTACTTAAAATACAATATGGACATTTTTTATTTAGTTTTTGATGCTAAGAAATGAAACAAACAACTCTGTGTCCATTTCTCCAAACAGTTAACTTGATACATGTTTCGTTCACAGCAAAATAACTTTACCCCGTCTTCTGCAGTACAACCACTGTGCTATAATTCTTGTAATTATCCATATTTGTACCAATATTATATATCTATAAAAATATACATCCACATCAGACAATAATAGTGCATCCACATTATTAATACAATGCTTGCTTAATACATGTTAAGTGATCCTTTATGCACAAAATGATACATTTCCCACATATAAAATTAAAAATGAATATACTGAATACTGTGGACAATGACCTGACTTTCTTCTCCTATCAATAAAAGTGTTTCTATCAAACTTAATTGGCCATTGACTATTCTGTGAATAATCAGCTACTTGTCCTTGACATTTTGTCTACCATTATTGACATAGCCACAAAATGTTTGCAAGAAGTGATCTCAGCTGAGTCATTCATGCCTATAATAGCAATAAAGAAAAAATTAGATGTATTCCAAAAGCACAGCTTCTATCAAGCGCTTTAAAGTAGAACACATTCCTGATAAAACAGCCATGACATTACACCCTGCCTATTAATTAAAAAGAACATTAATTCAAACAGAACAGCTCAGCTGTGAGAACATATTTCCTTAACAAATGAGGCCAAATTATAAGAGTTTTAATAATGCAGAGTTGTCCACTGGAAGTGGTTATAGAAATTGTCAACTCCTCTTACTGCTGCAAAAAGATTAAGTGCTTTCTGAAACTTTTTTATTATGAATTGTGATTAGAGATTATGATTTATAACTATGCATTTTGAGTTTTATAAAATTATTATGACTAATTCCTGACCGGCATTGATTTAACCATTTTTCCTATGACCGTACTCAAGGCCAGCAGAATCTATAGTTATAGTGACCTTTTTGCCTACTTTTCATTGATTTTTTAATTGTTTTGGATACATTTCTAACAATAGCGTTTTTTAATCATCTTTTCTACCATTTGTTCATATGTAACTCAGTTATAGCAGGAGATAACTTTTTTAATAGATCTTAGTAAATATTTGCTTATAAATGAAAAAAATGTATTACTGGAATGCTTGGACTAAATGTACAACTATACGCTTTAACATTACTAGTACATTTATAAGTTTAAAGGCCTGCACTTAACTGGTCAGGTTCAAGACAGCAACAATCTTTCCAAACTAAAAGCAAAATCAACCCTTTTCTGTACTATTAAAAAACCATTAAGAGCACTTTTAGTCTGAGTGGTGGATACTGCAAACTCTCTCCTGACACTGCTCCTTATGATTTCACCACTTCCAGACAACTGATGAAGGTCTAGCTTTGCCCGAAACGTTTCTTAATTTTGTCTGGAATTTTCTGCAATAAAAGAATACTATTTTTGTTGAATACATTAATATGAGTGCCAAGTCTTTTTGCCTCACAACTGACTGCTTTGCATCCTACTTTGGCACCGTTTTCTCCAGAAGTGCCGTGTTTATTATCATAAGTGATAGCCAAGACCCTCACTGTCACTGTCCAGGACAGTGCCCACACCGCTCCAAGTAAAAGTTAAAATCCCATAGAGGAACTAAGTAAAAAAGTTAAAAACAAGTTTTAAAAAATTGTAATATAATTTTTTAAAAACATCCTAAAATAAAGAAAAAAAATGAAAAAATATTACACCAATAAAAACACATATCTATGAAAAAAAAATAAATTAAAAAAGTACACACATTTGGTATTGTTGTCACATCCAGAATGACCCAATCTATAAGACTGTCACACTATTTAAGCCCTACAGTGAATATAATAATAATTTAATGAGGCGAGGGGATACACCTTGGACGGTGTCTGGCCTATGATCCGGCAGTGTCCATCTTGCTTGGCATCCTAAGTGAAGACTTGTTTTTTTGTGGGTTTAGTTTAAGCATTTATCGGTGGCATTTCATGTTACAGAACATTTTGGATCAGTTCACATTTATCCAGTGCTCTACGCTGAGCACTTACAACAACAGAGTTTCCTGATAAGGGTATGTATGTATGTACCCATTTGCGAGAAAAAAAAGGTCCGATTTCAGGATCGAAAAAACAGACGAGTGATATGCGAGAGCCATGCAAGTGTCATGTGAGTGTAATGCGATTTCCATGCGATTTTGCAACGGAACATCCGTATGACATGCGTATGCAATCCGTATGCGAGTTACAGCAGTTCTCTCTATTGTAAAAGCTCTTGTTAAAATCACATTTTAAATCAAAACTGCACAAATCGTTTTAAACCAAATATTCTTCAAAACAGACATACACATATATATATATATATATATATATTAGCTATGAACCCTTTCTACGCAGGGTGGCAAGTAGAGATCAGCGACTTTGCCTCTGGAAGGGTCGAGTCGGGTTTCGGTCGGCTCGACTTTTCCAAAAGTGGAGTCGAACGAAGTCGGCCGACCATCGGCCAGGTTTCGTCAACAGTCGGAGACCCGACCCCAATGCAAGTCAATGGGGAATAAAAGTCGGCAGGGAGTGGAGGGCAGTAAACACACCTACAGTGCCCATTTCAATGCCAACGACATCAATTCTTATTACTTAAGCTTGTCAATCTTAATTTACTTTATAATAATAGTAACGCATTGAAAACTGGGGGTTATTTGGCTAAAGTTGTGGGGGGGCAGTGCTGGCTCCCGGTTTTCGTGGGCCCTGGGCAAAAGAGTCTCAGTGGGCCCCTTTAACACATACCACAATTCATGATGCTCCTATATGGCAGAGAAATACAGGTATAGTACAATGCCAAATACTTCACTTCTTACATTACATGAGTGATACCTATTGTAAATTCTACAATAACTCAAAAACATACAGTATAGTCCTCCATACAGTATTATGGGCACCACATAATGTGCCATACAGAATAATGAGCCCCATATATGAATAGGCCCCATATGTGCTCCATATAATGCTCCATATATAAAGGGCCCTATATGATGCCCCATAAATAATGAACAAATGCCCCATATGATGCTCCAGTGTATGATGGGCCTCATATATAATTCTCCAGTGTATAATGCTCCCCATATATTGCTCCAAACATTAAAAAAAATGAAATATCTCTCCTCGCTGGGCACTGCTCTACTCTGAACTCCTCAGCATTGCCATCTTCCAGCTCTCTACACTGTGACTGTTCAGGCAGAGGGCGCACAGACGTGACATCATCGCGCTCTCTGACCTGAATGTCACTGTCAGTAAACGCGGAAGATATCACAGCGGTGGAGCAGGGAGAAGTAAGTATTGCAAGTGCTGGGACCCTGAGCAAACAGGGGGGGCCCACTTGTGGGCGCCGGCACTGGCACAGGGCCCCTCATAGTACATCGGTGTCTCTGACGGCGAGTGGACCCCCCACCTGCTCAGGGCCCCGGCACTTGCCGTGAGCGCCAGGTGATGACGCCGGACCTGGGGGGGTACAGCCCAGTTGGGGAGGTGGAAAAACTGGCATATGTTGAGGTGTAGGATGGACATTCAGCAGCTGCAAATGGAGGAATTGGAGAAGACGGAGGAAGAGGAGGACAAAGCGAGCCATTTTGCTGGCAACCTATGTGTCATCAGGGGAAGGTGATACAAAATCCTTTGAAACCCAGGCATGGTTCATTTTAATGAAGGTGAGATCACCTACATTTTGGGTCGACAGCCGGGTCCTTCTTTCTGTCAGGATTGATCCAGCAGCTCTGAAGACTCTTTCTGATAGCACAATACCAGCAGGGCAAGCGAGCTCCTGTAAGGCATATTGTGCCAAGTCAGGCCAGGTGTCCAGTTTACAGGCCCAGTAGTCAAAGGGGAATGAACTGTGAGGGAGAACATCGATAGGGGGGGAGAGGTAATTTCTCCTGTCTGTTGCAATCGATTCAGTATTAACAGTCGTGTGAGCGGTACTCGAGAAATCAGTCCACAACATGGTCATGAAACCCCTGTCTCCAATGCCACTTCGGCTGTGTGCACCACGAACACCTCTTCCATGTTGCCAAGTTTGGCTCGTGTTAGAACCTGCACCGCTGCTGTGTGCTGGTAATGCCTCTAACAAACGGTTTACCAGAGTTGCTTGTTTGTTTACCATTATTAGCTCTAGGTTCGCCTTTATAGCGCGGATCGAGGATGCTGGCCAACCAGTAGTCGTCATCCTTCATTATTTTGGCAATGCGGGAGTCCCTTTTTAGGATCCGCAAGGCATAATCACACATGTGGGCCAATTATCCAGGTGTCAATGATGCACTGCCAGTGGTGCGTGGAGGAGCACTTCCTGCCAAATTCACATCGCTCCAGTCACGCACAAACCCTGTACCTGACCTTGGCAAGCCAACATTTTCTCTTGCCTCCTGAGAAGCATCTTCTCCCCAAAATAATCATCCCCCTCATCCTCCTCCTCTTCCTCTTCTTCCTCCACCTCGTCCAGGACAGTTCCCTGAGCAGACAATGCCTGACTGTCATCAAGGCTTCCCTCCTCCTCCTCCTCCGCTGCAGACTCCTGATCCTTAATGTGCATCAAAGTTTGCATGAGCAGACGCATAAGTGGGATGCTCGTGCTTATGATGGCATTGTCTGTGCTGACCAGCTGTGTGCATTCCTCAAAACACTGAAGGACTTTACATATGTCTTTCAGCTTTGACCACTGCACACAGGACGGACAATTCCATGTCTGCCCTCAAACTGCCTGCCTGTGTATCCTCCCACAAATGCATTACAGCCTGACTCTGTTCGGACAGCCTCTCAACCATGTGCATTGTGGAGTTCCACCTTGTTGCAACATCTATGATTAGGCGGTGCTTGGGAGGTGGAGCGATCGCTGCAGCCTCTGCATACGACTGGAGTCTACGGGCGAGCGACGGATGTGCGGGCACAGTCTTCGCAACTTATGGAGCAGGGCTGGTAACTCCGGATAATTATTTATGAAGCACTGCACCACCAGGTTCAAGGTGTGAGCTAGGCAAGGTATGTGTCTGAGTTTTGCCAGGGTTATAGCCGCCACAAAATTACGGCCGTTATCACTGACTACCTTGCCTGGCTCAAGATGTAGACTGCCCAGCCTTGACTCAGTTTCTCGCTGCAAGTTGTTGGCCAGTACCTCCGTGGTGTGTCTGTTGTCGCCCAAAGACATCATCTTTAAAACAGCCTGCTGACGCTTACCACTAGCTGTTCGATAGTGGGACACCTCGTGTGCAACACTGGCAGCTGCAGATGGAGTGCTCGTGTGACTGCGCTCTGTCGACGAGCTTTCGCTTCTGGAGGAGGAGGATGAGGGTCGAACGCCTACAGCTAACTGTTGCCTAAACCGTGGGCTAGGCAGCACTGTCCCACCACCGCTGTCCCCTGTGGACCCTGCATCCACCACATTAACCCAGTGCACAGTGATGGACACGTAATGGCCCTGGCCATGCCTACTGGCCCATGCATTTGTTGTGAGGTGCACCTTTCCTCTCCCTGAATGTTTGAGTGCATGGACAATGCAGTCTTTCACATGCAGGTGGAGGGCAGGGATGGCTTTTCTAGAAAAGAAGTGCAGACTGGGTAGGTCATAGCGTGGTACAGTGTAGGCCATGAGCTCTCAGAACGCTGCACTTTCAACGAACGGAAGAGCATCATCTCTTATGAGATCAGTTTGGCAATGTAGGCGTTCAAAGCCAGTGAGGTTTTGTAGTCCATCCACGCTTGCAAGTGCATGCTGTTTACATGTCTAAGCATGCAACTGGTGTTCAAATGTCCTGTGATTTTTCCCTCGGCTAAAGGTCCTTCCCCACTTCTTACAGATAACCTTTGCCTCATCAATAGGATTTTTGTTAAAAAAGTGCCACACTGCACTCTTCCTACTATGGGATAAATTTTCAGGGCTTGCACGATGTGCTAATTTGACCGTCTGGCCAAGCAGTCCTGCAACTCTTTTTGTTTTTTTAACATGTTTTTGGACTGCTACGGGCCAGCCAGATAACGGCAGCTGCAATGTCGATGCCTGCTGCGGATTCTCCTCCTCTTCTGAGCTATTGCCAGCGGCACCCTCTTCCCCCAATGGATGCCAATCTGGGTCAACAACTGGGTTATCCATCACCTCCTCTTCAATTTCATCTGCACCTTCCTCTGTGTCACCGTGTAAGGTGGTATAGTATGCGGGAAGGGGCACCTGAGTTTCATCAGGGTCAGATTCTGACTCAGTAGACTGCGAGAGCAATGTAGTGCTCTGGGTGAATGTACCTGCAGAATCATATAGCAGTGGCTGTGCATCAGTGCACTCCATGTCATATTCATCTTGGACTGGGGAATTCAGGATTTGACTCGATAAGTTAAGCATGGTATGTGAAAATAGCTCTAGGAAGTAATCTGAAGTGTGGCCTGCCACATCCTTCACTTTTGGTGTGTGTGAAGGACACAAGGAAAGGTGTTGTTCCTGACCAGGAGCCTGCACTGACGACTCAGTGCTTGCAGTTTTTGAAACTTCAGAAAAGGAGGCGATAGAACTGGAGGCTGTTTTGGCAATGTAAGCCAAAACCTGTTCCTGATGCTCCGGCTTTAAAAGCGGTTTACCTACTCCCACAAAATGGAGCCTTCCAGGCCTTCTGGAGCCTGACGATGATGCAGGCTCAACACCTCCTGCCTTAGGTGCTATTGTGCTTTTGGCACTACCAGCAGATGCACCACCACCACCATCAGTACCAGCTCGCCCCCCCCCGCCCACGTCCGTGGCCTCTTCAACCAAACTTCCTCATGTTTGGGAAAATGTACCAAAAATAACAGCAGATATATGGTACTGTATGAGGAGCGTACAGCTGTATACGGTTTAGGAGAAAATTTAAATCTCCCTATTTATTTCCGGAGTCACACACAGACGCTCACTCAGTATGGATTTGACCGTGATACCAGCAGATATACGGTACTGTATGAGGAGCGTACAGCTGTATACAGTGTAGGGGAAAATTTAAATCTCCCTATTTATTTCCGGAGTCACACACAGACGCTCACTCAGTATGGATTTGACCGTGATACCAGCAGATATATGGTACTGTATGAGGAGCGTACAGCTGTATATGGTGTAGGAGAAAATTTAAATCTCCCTATTTATTTCCGGAGTCATACACAGATGCTCACTCAGTATGGATTTGACCGTAATACCAGCAGATATACGGTACTGTATGAGGAGCGTACAGCTGTATACGGTGTAGGGGAAAATTTAAATCTCCCTATTTATTTCTGGAGTCACACACAGATAGTCAGCAAGTATTTGTCCGTGACACCAGCCGATACACTTTTTTGTTAAGTATATAATTCCACATGTGTTAATTCATAGTTTTGATGAATTTAGTGTGAATGTACAATTTTCATAGTCATGAAAATACAGAAAAATCTTTGAATTAGAAGGTGTGTCCAAACTTTTGGTCTGTACTGTATATGTGTGTGTATTATATATATATATATATATATATATATATATATATAAATATATATATATATATACACATACAACTCCAGGCAAAAATTATGTACTCACTGGCCTTGGAAGATGTTCATTCAGTTGTTCAATTTTGTTTAAAAAAAAGCAGATCACAGACATGGCACAAAACTGAAGTAATTTCAAATGGCAACTTTCTGGCTTTAAGAAACACTAAAAGAAATCAAAAACAAAGAATGTGTTAGTCGGTAATGGTTAATTTTTTTAATCAAGCATAGGGGAAAAATTACGGAATCACTCAATTCTGAGGGAAACAATTATGGAATCACCCTGTAAATTTTCACTCCCAAAACTAACACCTGCATCAAATTAGATCTGCTCGCTAGTCTGCATCTAAAAATGAGTGGTCACACCTTGGAGAGCTGTTGCACCAACTGGACATGAATCATGGCTCCAACACGAGAGATGTCAATTGAAACAAAGGAGAGGATTATCAAACTCTTAAAAGAGGGTAAATGATCACGCAATGTTGCAAAAGATGCTGGTTGTTCACAGTCAGCTGCGTCTAAAATCTGGACCAAATACAAACAACATGGGAAGGTTGTTAAAGGCAAACATACTGGTAGACCAAGGAAGACATCAAAGCGTCAAGACCGGAAACTTAAAGCAATATGTCTCCAAAACAGGAAATGCACAACAAAACAAATAGGAACGAATGGGTGGAAACTGGAGTCAACGTCTGTGACCGAACTGTACGAAACTGCCTAAAGGAAATGGGATTTACATACAGGAAAGCTAAACGAAAGCCATCATTAACACCTAAACAGAAAAAAACAAGGTTACAATGGGCTAAGGAAAAGCAATCGTGGACTGTGGATGACTTAATGAAAGTCATATTCAGTGATGAATAGCGAATCTGCATTGGACTAGTTGATGATGCTGGAACTTTTGTTTGGTGCCGTTCCAATGAGATTTATAAAGATGACTGCCTGAAGAGAACATGCAAATTTCCACAGTCATTGATGATATGGGGCTGCATGTCAGGTAAAGGCACTGGGGAGATGGCTGTCATTACATCTTCAATAAATGCACAAGTTTATGTTGATATTTTGGACACTTTTCTTATCCCATCAATTGAAAGGATGTTTGGGGATGATGAAATCATTTTTCAAGATAATGCGTCCTGTCATAGAGCAAAAACTGTGAAAATAATCCTTGAAAAAAGACACATAAGGTCAATGTCTTGGCCTGCAAATAGTCCGGATCTCAATCCAATTGAAAATCTTTGGTGGAAGTTAAAGAAAATGGCCCATGACAAGGCTCCAACCTGCAAAGCTGATCTGGCAACAGCAATCAGAGAAAGTTGGAGACAGATTGATAAAGTGTACTGTTTCACACTCATTAAGTCCATGACTCAGAGACTGCAAGCTGTTGTAAAAGCCACCGGATTATGGCCAGACAGTGTCCACAGTGACTCCATCTGCCTCATTATAGGGAATCTTACTCAAGGGGTTCTGTCTGAATGACGAATTTCAGAGATTTACATGGAAATCCCGGTGTAAGCGCTCAGCGCACAGCACAAGATAAATGTGCATCAAGCCTTGCTGCGATCTTTGGAAGGCAGAATGAAAAAATCAACAGCAGGTGAAGAATTGGTTTTATTTATTTTTTACGCCTTTCCTCATGCGGTGTAGGTGATTAGGTGACTTTATTCATTGGAACAGTGCGATTACAGCAATACCAGATTATATATATTTTTTTATGTTTGGCTGCACACACACTAAAAGACACTTTTTATTGCACATCAAATTTTTGCATCACCATATTTTGATAGCTATAATTTTTCCATATTTCAGCCAAAAGAGTCACATGAGGGCTTGTTTTTTGCTGTACAAATTACTGTTTTTATTGGTTCCATTATCAGGCACAAGACATTTTTTTATCACTTTCTAGTCCGCTTTTTGGGAAGCAGAACTAACAAAAAAACTGCAATTCAGGAATACATTTTGTTTACTTTTTTATTCCATTCCGCATGTAGCAAAATTGATAAGGCAGCTTTATCCTTCTGGTCAGTATGATTACAGCGATACCCCATTTATATTATTTTTTATGTTTTGGAGCTTTACACAATAAAAACTATTTTATAGAAAAAAAAAAATTTTTTTGCATCGCTTAATTCTGTTAGCTGTAACTTTTTTATTTTTCTGCTAATTGAGCCGTATGGCAGCTTGTTTTTTGCTCGATAAGATGACGTTTTGAGAGGTACCATTTTTATTTGCATTCATTTTTTTGATCACGTTTTATTACACTTTGGTGAAGTGGCATGATGATAAAGCATTGTTTTTACCTCGTATTTTATTCATTTTGCTTCTGGTGTTCACTGAAGGGGTTAACTGGTGAGACAGTTTCATTGGTTGGGTCGCTCTGGAAGAGGTGATAACAAATGTTTACTTTTTAATATAAATATCAATTTATGTGTAAAATATTTTTTAGTTTTTAGTATTTTGCGATTTTTTTTTAAATATTTTCACAATTTATTATTTACTTTTTTACTTAGTCACTGTATGGGACTTTCATTTTTTTTCACTGTGATCACTTATAAAGCATAGCAATGCACGGGCATACGCTGACATACAAATTTGTTACACCATGGGAGGAGGCATTATACACGAAATTAGCCTCTGACACATTGGGTGACTATAATACCACCTACAATCCCCTTTCTTCTAGTCCTTCTGATACCTTTAAACGTACCCTTTCTAAGCTTTTGGGGGAGGGTGTCACTTTGGGTGTCATAGACAGGAAACTGCAAAGATGGTTACTACCTGACCATCCCATCATGGGACCGACATACCAGGGCCCTGAGGTGGAGGGAGGCCCCTGCAGGACAACTAGCATTGAGGGCATTCAGGCCTGTTTATCCAGCCCTGAGGCTCCGGGGGACCTCTAGCCAGATTGCCTTCATGTGCAGCTGGCAGGGAGGGATCCCTGCAGCTCTGCTGCCTACAGGAGAAGATGGCAGCGGAGCGGAGCTTCAGGGATCTGTCCCGCTTACTGGCCGCGCTTCCTGTCTGACACAGCAGCTGGATGACATCAACAATCAGCGCACGGCTGTGCCAGAGAGGAAGCTGCTGGCGACAAAGATGCTGCCGCTGCGGGAGAATGTGCAGAGAGGGAGTGGTGTGTGGTGCGTGTGTGTACATGCGGAGAGGTGTGTGGGTGGTGTAGGAGATGGCAATGATGGGGGTGGTGGACGAGGAAGCAATGATGGAGGTAGTGGATGGGGTGGTAACATAGTAACATAGTTATTAAGGTTGAAGGAAGACTTTAAGTCCATCTAGTTCAACCCATATCCTATCCTAACCTGCCCTAACATGTTGATCCAGAGGAAGGCAAAAAAAAACCAAGTGGCAAACAGTAAGCTTCACATTGAGGAAAAAAATTCCTTCCCGACTCCACATACGGCAATCAGACTAGCTCCCTGGATCAACGCTGTATCTAGGAAACTAGTGAATATAGCCTGTAATATTATACTTTTCAAGAAAGGCATCCAGTCCCTTCTTAAATTTTAGTAGGGAATCACTCATTAACACATTAGACGGCAGAGAGTTCCATAGTTTCACTGCTCTTACAGTAAAGAATCTGCGTCTGTGATTATGACTAAACCCTCTTTTCCTCCAGATGTAGAGGATGCCCCCTTGTCCTCGTCACAGGTCTAAGAGTAAAAAGATCATTAGAAAGGTCTTTGTACTGTCCCCTCATATATTTATACATTGTAATAAGATCACCCCTAAGCCTTCGTTTTTCCAAACTAAATAATAATAACTCCAAGTGTAATAACCTGTCCTGGTATTGCAGACCCCCCAGTTCTCTAATAACCTTGGTCGCTCTTCTCTGCACCCGCTCCAGTTCAGCTATGTCTTTCCTATACACCGGAGACCAGAACTGTACATGTATTCTAAGTGTGGTCGCACCAGTGACTTGTATAGAGGTAAAATTATGTTCTCCTCATGAGCATCTATGCCTCTTTTAATGCATCCCATTATTTTATTTGCCTTTGCAGCAGCTGCCTGACATTGGCCACTAAATGTGAGTTTGTCGTCCACCCATACACCAAGGTCTTTTTCAGTGACAGTTTTGCCCAGTGTTTTACAATTAAGCACATAATTATACATCTTGTTTGTTCTACCCAAGTGCATAACCTTACATTTATCCCCATTAAAGCTCATTTGCCATTTATCAGCCCTAGCTTCTAGTTTACGTAAATCCTCCTGTAATATAAAATTGTCCTCCTCTGTATTTATTACCCTGCAGAGTTTAGTGTCATCTGCAAATATTGAAATACTACTCTGTATGCCCCCTACAAGGTCATTAATAAATATGTTAAAGAGAAGTGTTCCCAATACTGACCCCTGTGGTACCCCACTGCTAACCGTGACCCAGTCCGAGTGTGCTCCATTAATAACCACCCTTTGTTTCCTATCCATGAGCCAGTTCTTAACCCGCTTACACATATTTTCCCCTATCCCCATTGTTCTCATTTTATGTATCAACCTTTTGTGTGGCAAGGTATCAAAAGCTTTTGAGAAGTCCATGAACACCATGTCCACTGCGTTCCCTTGGTCCGGTCCGGAACTTACCCCTTCATTAAAGCTTATCAGATTAGTCTGAAAAGAACGGTCCCTCGTAAACCCATGCTGATACTGTGTCATGAGGTTATTCAGCCTCAGATACTCCAATTTAGTATCCCTTAAAAAACCCTCCAGGATTTTACCCACAGTAGAGGTTAAGCTCACTGGCCTATAATTTCCAGGTTCAGTTTTTGCCCCCTTTTTGAATATTGGCACCACATTTGCTATACGCCAGTCCTGTGGTACAGACCCTGTTATTATGGAATCTTTAAAGATTAAAAATAATGGTCTATCTATGACTGTACTTAATTCCTGCAGTACTCGGGGTGTATCCCATCTGGGCCCAGGGATTTGTCAATTTTAGTGATTTTTAGACACCGTCGTACTTCCTGCTGGGTTAAGTAGGTGACATTTAATGGAGAAATTTTATTATTAAAACTCATCATGTTATCTGTCATGAGATTCTCTTGTGTAAATACAGTTGAAAAAAAGTCATTTAGCATATTGGCTTTTTCCTCATCCTCATCCACCATTTCACCCAGACTATTTTTAAGGGGACCAACACTATCATTTTTTAGTTTCTTGCTATTTATGTAGTTAAATAATATTTTGGGATTATTTTTACTTTCTCTAGCAATGAGTCTCTCTGCCTCAATCTTTGCTGTCTTGATTTGCTTTTTACAGAATTTATTTAATCTTCTTTATTTATTTAATGCGGCATCACTACCTACTTGCTTTAATTCCCTAAACCTTTCTTTTTGTCACTTATTGCGCCCCTTACAGCTCTATTTAGCCATAGTGGTTTCCTCCTATTTCTAGCATGTTTATTTCCATAGGGTATATACTGTGCACAGGTCCTATTTAGGATGCTAATAAACGTCTCCCATTTTCTTTGTGTATTTTTATGTCTCAGGATATCATCTCAGTTTATTGCACTAAGATCATCTCTCATCCGTTGGAAATTTGCCTTCCTGAAGTTTAGTGTCCTTGTAACTCCTCGACTACACATCTTATTAAAGGATACATGAAAACTTATTATTTTGTGATCACTATTACCCAAGTGACCCCCAACCCTTATATGATATGCCGGTCTGGCCTGTTGGTTAATAATTAGTGTCTACAGTGCCCCCCTCTTGTTGGGTCCTGAACTTGTTGTGAAATGATAATTGTCTCTCATAGTTGTCTAAACCCTATTACCTTTGCTGGAACTGCAGGTATCTGTTCCCCAATGTATTTTCAGGTAGTTGAAGTCCGCATAATAAGGGACTTTCCTTGATCCTGCTCATCTATTGCTTACAAAGAATTTCTGTGCTTCCATTTTGGCGCTGCGCCATTGGGAGACTTATAACAAACCCCTATCAGTAATTTATTATTTTTCCCCCCTCCACTAATCTCCACCCACAGAGACTCTACATCTTCATTAGATTCACAGATATCACGCAGGATGGGTTTTAAGGATGATTTTACATATAAACATACACCCCCATCTCGCTTATTTTTACGTCATTTCTAAACAGAATATAGACCTGTAAATAAGTCGTGGCACTCATCCAGCCAAGTCTCAGATATCCCCACCATGTCGTAATTATGTTCCAACAAAATTAATTCTAATTCTGCCATTTTGTTGGTGATGCTTCTGGCATTAGTATATATGCACATTATGTATCTCTCTGTACCTCTATTCTTTCTTAAATTATTAACTGTTCTAACCCCACCCCCATGCCACCCACAATTTCATTATTTGTGCCCAGGTCTCTATCTGCTCTGCCTTCCCCTCCTATAAAATGAATACCCTCCCCCCTAGTCCCTAGTTTAAAGACTCCTCCAACCTTCTAGCCATTTTCTCCCCCAGCACAGCTGCACCCTCCCCATTGAGGTGCAACCCGTCCCTAGCATAGAACCTGTAGCCAACTGAAAGTCGGCCCAGTTCTCCAGGAACCCAAACCCCTCCTTCCTACACCAATTCTTGAGCCACTTATTAACCTCCCTAATCTCCCGTTGCCTCTCTGGTGTGGCACGTGGTACAGGCAGTATTTCAGAAAATACCACATTTGAGGTCCTTGCTTTAAGCTTGCAGCCTAATTCCCTGAAATCGTCTTTAAGGACCTTCCACCTACCTCTAACTTTGTCATTTGTGCCAATGTGCACCATGACCACTGGGTTCTCACCAGCCCCTCCCAGTAATCTGTCAACCCGATCAGCGATGTGTCGGACTCGAGCGCTAGGTAGGCAGCACACTGTTCGACGATCCCTGTCTTTGTGACAGATTGCCCTATCTGTTCCCCTAATAATTGAGTCCCCCACTACCAGCACCTGTCTGGCCTGCCCTGCTCTCCTAATTCCCCCCTTACTGGAGCAGACACTCCTCCGGCTTTCAGAGGATGTGCTTGGCTGCAGCAGTGCTACCCCTGTAATGACACCCCCCTCATCTGCCAACTTTGCAAACTTATTGGGGTGTGCCAGATCAGGACTAGCCTCCCTGGCGCTCTTCCCTCTACCCCACCTTCTAACTGTCACCCAGCTTGCTGCTTCAGTGTCCTACAGCTCCATCCTAGCATCCCCCGCTCATCTATCCCATTGTGCATCTGCTCAGTGAGCAGAAGACTTCGTTCCATATTGTCTATGGATCTCAGTGTTGCCAGCTGCACATTTAGATCCAGTATTTGGGCTTCCAAATGCACAAAATGCTCACATCTCGCACAGCAGTATGTGTTGTGAATACCTTGGAGGCGACTTCTGAGCTGGGGCTCCCTCCGGTGGTTGCTGAGGGTAATGAACTAATTACTGAATGGCCTTCAGCTGGCTCTGAATGGTAGGATATAAGTGACCTGAGTTCCCAGCAGCCTTGCCGGTAATCAATTGTTCCTCCTGCTCTTGCTTGGAGCACATCTTGCTTTCCTGCTCTCATTCAGATAAGTGTTTTGCTTTTTATTTTCCTCTGTTGGATTTTCACTGCTGGTTTGCTGCTTGCAGTGGACTGCAGCCTGGTCCCCTTTTGGGGTCTTGCGCTGCAATTGTGCTCATTGTGTGTTTGCATTTTTGCTTTTTTCCTTTGTCACTTTTTATTTGCTGTGTTGCTGTGTGTTACACCAGAGATCTGATTTAGGTGGTAGAGATCGTGTGATCTCAGGTTTTTTGTTAATCAGAAGTATTGGTATTTTTGTCATGGTTTTTTTGGGTTGCAGTCAGAATTCTTTCCTATACTTTTCTATCTAGACAGATGGGGCCCCAGCGTTTGCTCATTCTATTTTCTGTCTGTGTCCGTGTTTTCTTCTTGTCTACTGCAATTACATGTTCGGGGGCTTCCTATTTCTTTGGGGATTCTGCTCCGCGGCAGATAGCATTCATCTTTCTACATTTAGCTGTAACTATCTCTCCGGCTGTGACGAGGCGTCTAGGATCACCGTAGGTACGCTCCACAGCTACTTCTAGTGTGGCGGTTAGTTTAGGTTACTGCAATCCAATAGTTTCCAGCCTCTCTGGTGTTTTGCTACTTTGGCTATTTTTTGCAGTTTCTCCTCAGCTACCGAAACATAACAGTATTACCGGCCAGACTAAAAAATTATATGGTACTCACAGAAGGGAAAAATAGTAAAGAGGAAAAAGTTTGTTACATTTTTTTTTCCCTCTTTGTCTCTGGGTGCTGAGGAGGAATTTTTTTTTCTCTCAATGGAGTTTGCACAGTTGTTTGGCCGTGTGGAGCAGCTTGCCACTGAGGTTCAGAGTATTGCTGCCTATCTTGCTGGGTTGCCAGTTGTGGAACCTAGGATCCCCATGCCAGATTTGTTTTTGGGGATCGGTCTAAATTTCTGAATTTCAGAAATAACTGCAAGTTGTTTTTTGCCGTAAAGTCTAAGTACTCAGGGAACGCAGCACAGCAGGTTCAAATTGTCATCTGTCTCCTGCGCGGTGACCCTCAGGATTGGGCTTTTTCCCTGACACCTGGGGATCCTGTTTTGAATGATGTTGATGTATTTTTTCAGGCTCTGGGGTTATTGTACGATGAACCTAATGTCACTGATCAAGCTGAAAAGACCTTGTTGGCATTAAATCAGGGTGTGAAGACGCTTAGCTGTACTGTCAGAAATTTCGAAAATGGGCAGTCCTGACCAAATGGAATGATGATGCTTTGGCAGCCCTTTTTCAGAAGGGTCTGTCAGAAAATGTAAAGGACGTTATGGTGGGATTCCCTGTTCCCTCTGGTCTCAATGATTCTATGTCTTTGGCTATTCAAATTGACAGACGTTTGCGTGAGGGCAGAGGTATGCGTGAGATAGTGTTGCCTTGTGAGCCAGCTCCTGAGTGCAGTGTGATGGAGTGGCTTCTGGGGCTCAGCGTCATGAGTTTCGTAAGCTCAATGGGTTATGTTTCTGCTGAGGTGACGCTTCCCATGCAATTTCCTTCTGCCCTAAGCGGGGAAGATGTTTTGCGCACTCAGTTGTCTTGGGTAGTGTTCAGACTAAATTTCTGTTGACTGTTACCCTGATTTGCTCCCTGTCCACATTTTCGGCTCAGACTTTTGTTGATTCAGGAGCAGCTATTAACCTGATGGATTTTGACTTTGCCAAACGTTGTGGGTTTCCCATGATACCCCTGCGGAAGTCTATTTCTTTACTGGGCATTGATTCTACCCCTTTGGTGGAGAATAAACCCCAGTTTTCTACTTTTCTAACTAGACAGGTTGGGCCCCAGCATTTGCTTATTCTATTTTCTGTCTGTGTTAGGGCTGGCGGAACGCACAAAATAAATATAAATAATAAGTGCGTTCGCAGCTCGGGGTCCACCGTGCAGGCAGAGCCTGGTGCTAGTAGGATGACGGAATGGCGAACTCTGTTACTTCACAGAGTCGCAACTATGGACACTGTGGCCCTATATGGCGGTATAAGCTAACTCTGTTACGCCACAGAGTCGCTAAGGTAGAAACGCAGAAATATGGACTGTGTCCTGTTAACTCCACAGGTATGCACAGACAACTGCTGTGCGGACACCAGTCCGTAGAAACGCAATCAGCAACGCAATCAGACAATCTCCTCACCGGAGAAGCCGGTATTCTAGGGGCTTATTTCAGCCGAGCCCTAAACACGTGCATACAATCTCCTCTCCGGAGGTGCCGGTATTCTAGGGGCTTATTTCAGCCGAGCCCTAACACATGCGTGCAAGATCACCCTGGCGCAAAGCACATAATGTGATTGATACTAGCACATGGCGGCACGACCATGCCACCCTTTTATAGTAGCAACTACAGGACCTTCCAGATAAGGACCAATAGGAAAGTGCTCCAGAATACAAGTGGTTTCAGGACCTTCCTGGCGGACCAATAGGAGCTGCTGCAGTACATGAGTATGTGACCCCTGATCTCCAATGAGAGATCTTACTTTGGGCATGCTCAGAAGGTGAAAGCAAGGACTTTGTCCTAAAGACGTCTGCTCGCTGCTAACCAGTACTGGCTACAATAGCAGAGCTTGGAGGAGCAGCAGTAATCCTCTGCACAATGTTAGACTGGGCGAGACGCTGGGACTGACATCTAAGCTGAGCAGAGTCCACTGCGGCAGGAGACGGATGGGAGACTGCAGCAGGGACGGCTCGAGATTCCCCTTGTGCAGAAGCGGAAACTTGCCCCCTAACATTACCCCCCCTCCTAGGGCCCCCCTTCTTTGGGCCTCGCTACGTTCAAAGGCAGCGATGAGCTGCGGAGCATGAATATGTTCGGCAGGCTCCCAGGACCTATCCTCAGGCCCATAAACCCTCCAATCCACCCAAAAAAAAATTTTTGCCCCGTACCACCTTGCACCCTACAATGGCGTTCACCTCGTAATCGTCCGTAGACGATTCCGACGTCCCGACAGATGACTCGGGCAACCGGGAGATGACCACGGGTTTTAGGAGGGACACATGGAAGGTGTAGGACATACCAAGGTGAGGCGAAAGGGCAAAACGGTAAACCACAGGGTTCACCTGCTCGAGAACCTTGAAGGGACCCAAATAGGGGGTGCCAGCTTAGTGGATTCCACCCGTAGCCTGATGTTTCGGGCAGAGAGCCACACTAGGTCGCCAGGAGCAAATGTCAGAGCGGGACGCCGATGGGCATCGGCAGAAGACCTCATCCTTTCCTTGGAAGCCTGAATGGCATCCTGGGTGCGGTCCCATATGTCCCGTGCCTCCACAGCCCAGTCTGCTACCCTGGAGTCGGCGGAAGCCACGGGCATGTACACCGGTACCCGCGGATGCTGGCCGTAATTTAAGAGGAATGGGGTTTGTCCGGTGGAGTCAGCCACAGTATTGTTTAGCGCGAACTCCGCCCACGGGAGCAAGGATGCCCAGTCATCCTGCCTGGCAGAGACAAAATGTTGCAAGTATGTGACCAAGGTCTGGTTGGCCCTCTCTACCAACCCATTCGTCTCGGGATGATATGCAGAGGAGAGGTTTAACTCAATACAGAGTAGATGACACAACTCTCTCCAGAACCGAGACGCAAATTGGGGACCTCGATCGCTGACAATCTTGTCTGGCATACCGTGTAGACGGAAGATGTGTCTAATAAATAATGCTGCCAAGGCCCATGCAGAAGGTAACCGGGGTAGCGGCACTAAGTGCACCATTTTGGAGAAGTGGTCGGTGATCACCCAAATGATAGTGCAACCCCGAGACTTGGGTAAGCCCACCACAAAGTCCATCCCGACCATCTCCCTGGGCCTGTATGCCACCGGCAAAGGAAAAAGTAACCCAGCTGGCCGTTGTCGAGGGGACTTGTTCCGGGCGCAGGAGACACACGCCTGAACATACTCCCTGATGTCACGGGCCATATGTGGCCACTAGTATGTCCTCGCCAACAATTCTGTTGTCCTCTTTGCCCCAAAGTGTCCACCCACCCTGGACGAGTTTGCCCAAGAGAGTACCTCCGGTCGCAAATTAGTGGGCACAAAAGTCTTGCCCGGAGGCACAGACTCTAGCAAAACCGGGGCTATAGTTCTCAGGCTCTCTTCGGGGACAATAAGCCGAGGCTCCTCATCCTCCTCCTCTGATGACACTAAGGAGAGAGAGAGAGCGTCGACCCAAACATTCTTCTCACCGGAGAGAAAGTGGAGGGTGAAGTGAAATCGAGAGAAGAATAGGGACCATCTGGCCTGGCGAGAATTTAGCCGCTGAGCCGTTTGCAAATATACCAAGTTCTTGTGGTCGGTGAAGACTTGGAAGGGAAAATGAGCCCCCTCCAGAAGATGTCTCCACTCAGAGAAGGCCAACTTCATAGCCAGCAACTCCCTGTCTCTGATGGAATAATTCCTCTCTGCTGGTGTAAAGGTCTTAGAAAAGAAGAAGCAGGGATGCTTCCGACCTTGAGCATCCTTTTGATAAAGGACTGCTCCAGCACCAACAGAAGAGGCGTCCACCTCTAAAATAAACGGCTTATCAACATCAGGGCGATGTAATATGGGAGCACTGGCAAAATGCGACTTGATTGAAGAGAACTCCTTGGAGACCTCCTCAGACCACAACTTGGGATTTGCTCCCTTCTTGGTGAGGGCTACCAAGGGAGCTACCAAAGTCGAGAAATGGGGGATGAACTGACGATAATAATTAATGAACCCCATAAAGCGCTACACCGCTTTAAGAGAATGGGGTTCTTGCCAGTCCATTACAGCCTGTAGTTTGGCAGGATCCATAGCCAATCCCTGGGCGGAGATGATATAGCCCAGGAAAGGTAAGGACTCCTGCTCAAACACACATTTCTCCAGCTTGGCATAGAGGGAGTTTACCCGTAAGAGGTCGAAGACTTTGTTGACATCCCTCCGGTGAGAGTCTATATCTGGTGAAAAGATGAGAATATCATCCAGATAGACTACTACAGAGGTGGGAAGCATATCCCGAAAGATGTCATTAACAAAGTCTTGGAAAACAGCGGGAGCATTACAGAGCCCGAAGGGCATCACCAGGTATTCATAATGCCCATCCTTGGTATTAAAAGCTGTCTTCCACTCATCCCCCTCACGGATGCGAATTAGGTTATAGGCACCACGTAGATCTAGCTTGGTAAATACCCTTGCTCCTTGGAGCCTATCAAAGAGCTCAGAGATTAGGGGAAACGGGTACTTATTCTTGACGGTGATGGCGTTAAGACCCCTGTAGTCAATACATGGACGTAATTCTCCATTCTTCTTTTGCACAAAGAAGAACCCCGCCCCTGCTGGTGACACCAACTTCCTAATGAACCCTCTTGCCAGATTCTCCTGAATATACTGGGACATGGCCTCTGTCTCAGGAAGCAAGAGGGGATAGACTCTTCCCCGAGGAGGTTCTGCTCCAGGCAAGAGATCAACAGGACAGTCGTAGGGGCGATGAGGCGGAAGAGACTCCGCCGCCTTCTTGGAGAAAACGTCTGCATATGACCAATATCACTGGGGGAGAGAAGTGAGATCTACGGGTTTCTCTGTGGTGGTGACCTAAACGCACTCCCTGACACACCTGCCTCTACATGAATTACCCCAACCCAGTATCCTCCCAGAGGACCACTCAATATGGGAAGAGAGGTGACGGACCCAAGGTACTCCCAGCAACACCTCGTCTATTCCCTCGGGCAGGACAAGAAAGGAAATACTCTCCTGATGGGAAGGGGACAATAAGCCGAGGCTCCTCATCCTCCTTCTCTGATGACACTAAGGAGCGAGAGTGAGCTTCGGCCTGAACATTCTTCTCACCGGAGAGAAAGTGGAGGGTGAAGTGAAATCGAGAGAAGAATATTGACCATCTGGCCTGGCGAGAATTTAGCCGCTGAGCCGTTTGCAAATATACCAAGTTCTTGTGGTCGGTGAAGACTTGGAAGGGAAAACGAGCCCCCTCCAGAAGATGTCTCCACTCAGAGAAGGCCAACTTCATAGCCAGCAACTCCCTGTCCCCGATGGAATAATTCCTCTCTGCTGGTGTAAATGTCTTAGAAAAGAAGAAGCAGGGATGCTTCCGACCTTGAGCATCCTTTTGATAAAGGACTGCTCCAGCACCAACAGAAGAGGCGTCCACCTCTAAAATAAACGGCTTATCAACATCAGGGCGATGTAATATGAGAGCACTGGCAAATTGCGACTTGATTGAAGAGAATGCCTTGGAGACCTCCTCAGACCACAACTTGGGATTTGCTCTCTTCTTGGTGAGGGCTACCAAGGGAGCTACCAAAGTCGAGAAATGGGGGATGAACTGACGATAATAATTAATGAACCCCATAAAGCGCTACACCGCTTTAAGAGAATGGGGTTCTTGCCAGTCCATTACAGCCTGTAGTTTGGCAGGATCCATAGCCAATCCCTGAGCGGAGATGATATAGCTCAGGAAAGGTAAGGACTCCTCCTCAAACACACATTTCTCCAGCTTGGCATAGAGGGAGTTTGCCCGTAAGAGGTCGAAGACTTTGTTCACATCCCTCCGGTGAGAATCTATATCTGGTGAAAAGATGAGAATATGATCCAGATAGACTACTACAGAGGTGGAAAGCATATCACGGAAGATGTCATTAACAAAGTCTTGGAAAACAGCGGGAGCATTACAGAGCCCGAAGGGCATCACCAGGTATTCATAATGCCCATCCTTGGTATTAAAAGCTGTCTTCCACTCGTCCCCCTCAAGGATGCGAATTAGGTTATAGGCACCACGTAGATCTAGCTTGGTAAATACCCTTGCTCCTTGGAGCCTACCAAAGAGCTCAGAGATTAGGGGCAACGGGTACTTATTCTTGACGGTAATGGCGTTAAGACTAGTGTTGAGCATTCCGATACCGCAAGTATCGGGTATCGGCCGATATTAGCTGTATCGGAATTCCGATACTTAGTTCCGATATTTTTCATATATCGTATACCGGAATCGGAAGTTCCCATAATTCTTTTAGAGGCAATGTGATTATAGTCAGCCAATGAGGAATCCTAAGAAGTGTGGGCACATCCTGTACTGCTGCGGTCATCTTAACTAATGGCATGGCTGTGATTGGCTGCTGAAATGATGTCAGAATGCACTATAAAAGGCGCCGCCGCCATTTTAGCGTCACTGTGCTGTGAACTCAGTTAGGGACAGAACGCTGCTCTGCTGACTCTGAGGGACAGTTAGAGATTGCAATTTTGTGTACTGTGCTTTAGGCAGGCTAGTTTACCAACTGCTGTGTAAAGCTTCCTTTTGCCTTGCAGTGTTGTTTTAACAGCGCTGTGCAAGGTGTGTGTGTGAGAGTGCAGGTGACGCTGCAGTTTGCTCTGCATCCACCGCTGTTTGTAGGCATCTGCACGTGTCACTCACAGACTCTTTTTTTTTTATTATTTTGTGGAATTGGTGCAGCTCCATTCAATTGAAATTAACAGTGATCTATTAGTGTGACGCGCTTCCATCCGTATACAATACATTGGTTGCAAACACTATAGAAGTACAGAAAGGAGCCTTTCACAGCTAGTGAACAGTTGTGTTTCAGTGTTCACTGCAGTCTGTGAGGTATTTTTTTGTTGAGTGCAGATTACGCTCCAGTTAGTTCTTCAACCACTGCTGGTTGTAGTCTGCTGAGCGTGTGTCACTGCCTCATCCTTCCAATTTTTCTCTAATTGGTGCTGCTCCATTATATTTTAAAAAAAATCTAATCTATTAGTGTGACGTGCTTCCATCCGTATACAATACATTGGTTGCAAACACTATAGAAGTACACAAAGGGGCCTTTTACAGCTAGTGAACAGTTGTGTTTCAGTGTTCACTGTAGTCTGTGAGCTTTTCATTTTTTGAGTGCAGATTACGCTCCAGTTAGTTCTTCAACCACTGCTGGTTGTAGTCTGCTGAGCGTGTGTCACTGCCTCATCCTTCAAATTTTTCTCTAATTGGTGCTGCTCCATTATATTTTAAAAAAATCTAATCTATTAGTGTGACGCGCTTCCATCCGTATACAATACATTGGTTGCAAACACTATAGAAGTACACAAAGGGGCCTTTTACAGCTAGTGAACAGTTGTGTTTCAGTGTTCACTGTAGTCTGTGAACTTTTCATTTTTTGAGTGCAGATTACGCTCCAGTTAGTTCTTCAACCACTGCTGGTTGTAGTCTGCTGAGCGTGTCACTGCCTCATCCTTCAAATTTTTCTCTAATTGGTGCTGCTCCATTATATTTTAAAAAAATCTAATCTATTAGTGTGACGCGCTTCCATCTGTATACAATACATTGGTTGCAAACACTATAGAAGTACACAAAGGGGCCTTTTACAGCTAGTGAACAGTTGTGTTTCAGTGTTCACTGTAGTCTGTGAGCTTTTCATTTTTTGAGTGCAGATTACGCTCCAGTTAGTTCTTCAACCACTGCTGGTTGTAGTCTGCTGAGCGTGTGTCACTGCCTCATCCTTCAAATTTTTCTCTAATTGGTGCTGCTCCATTATATTTTAAAAAAAATCTAATCTATTAGTGTGACGCGCTTCCATCCGTATGCAATACATTGGTTGCAAACACTATAGAAGTACACAAAGGGGCCTTTTACAGCTAGTGAACAGTTGTGTTTCAGTGTTCACTGTAGTCTGTGAGCTTTTCATTTTTTGAGTGCAGATTACGCTCCAGTTAGTTCTTCAACCACTGCTGGTTGTAGTCTGCTGAGCGTGTGTCACTGCCTCATCCTTCAAATTTTTCTCTAATTGGTGCTGCTCCATTATATTTTAAAAAATCTAATCTATTAGTGTGACGCGCTTCCATCCGTATACAATACATTGGTTGCAAACACTATAGAAGTACACAAAGGGGCCTTTTACAGCTAGTGAACAGTTGTGTTTCAGTGTTCACTGTAGTCTGTGAGCTTTTCATTTTTTGAGTGCAGATTACGCTCCAGTTAGTTCTTCAACCACTGCTGGTTGTAGTCTGCTGAGCGTGTCACTGCCTCATCCTTCAAATTTTCTCTAATTGGTGCTGCTCCATTATATTTTAAAAAAATCTAATCTATTAGTGTGACGCGCTTCCATCGTATACAATACATTGGTTGCAAACACTATAGAAGTACACAAAGGGGCCTTTTACAGCTAGTGAACAGTTGTGTTTCAGTGTTCACTGTAGTCTGTGAGCTTTTCATTTTTTGAGTGCAGATTACGCTCCAGTTAGTTCTTCAACTACTGCGGTTGTAGTCTGCTGAGCGTGTGTCACTGCCTCATCCTTCAAATTTTTCTCTATTGGTGCTGCTCCATTATATTTTAAAAAAATCTAATCTATTAGTGTGACGCGCTTCCATCCGTATACAATACATTGGTTGCAAACACTATAGAAGTACACAAAGGGGCCTTTTACAGCTAGTGAACAGTTGTGTTTCAGTGTTCACTGTAGTCTGTGAGCTTTTCATTTTTTGAGTGCAGATTACGCTCCAGTTAGTTCTTCAACCACTGCTGGTTGTAGTCTGCTGAGCGTGTGTCACTGCCTCATCCTTCAAATTTTTCTCTAATTGGTGCTGCTCCATATATTTTTAAAAAATCTAATCTATTAGTGTGACGCGCTTCCATCTGTATACAATACATTGGTTGCAAACACTATAGAAGTACACAAAGGGGCCTTTCACACCTACTGAACAGTTGTCTGCAGTGTTCACTGCAGTCTCTGAGGAATAACCACACTTAGGCCTTATAACTTTTCTGACTTTCTTTATCAATCTACCAAGATGAAGAAGGCAGGGAGTAAGGCACGTGGTCGTGGCCGTGGAGTTTCAGCAGGGAGAGGACGTGGGGATTCTGTGCCTTCTGCTGCCGCACCCAGTGACACAGCATCCACCAGTTTACCCCGTGAGCGTTCCTTTATGCGCAGTTTTTTAGGAGCTCGGCGTAACCCCCTGCTGCGGGAAGAACAAATTGAAGCCGTTGTTGGTTGGATGGCAGCCAATGCATCGACTTCAATTGCTTCCACCTCCTCTCAGGAACACAACACTGTTGAAGCAACCATCTGTCTGTTCACCGCCTGTCCAAATTGCCCAGGCAGTCAGAGAGTTCTGTAAAGGAGCCAGCTGAGTCTCTGCTTCTGTTCTCAGAATCTGTTGGCTTGCAAACAGGGGCCCAGGCAAGCAGCATTCTGGAATGTGAAGAAGAGGCAGTATGCAGTGATGCGCAACAGCTGTGTCTCTCTGAATCTGAAGAGGCGGGTGAGCAAGTGCCGATGGTCAGCACACCGCAGAACGCATGTGATGATGATGAGACTCAGGTGCCAGTTTCTGTTGAGCATGGTGCTGGCCAGACCACCCAACAGCAGCAGGTGTTGGAAGAGGGTAGTGGAGATGATGAGGTCCAAGACCCAACATGGCATGAGGAACAGGAAGGTGGTGGTAGCAGCTCTGAGGAAGAGATTGCCCCAACGGTCCAAACAGTAGGGAGAGGTAGGCTGCAGACTCGGTTGCCTGTAGCCTCCAGTTTGGCACCCGTTCGTAGCAGTTCTCTTCCAACAGCCAAAACCGGCGCTCCCAGGACTTGCACTGCGTGGTCCTTTTTTGACACACTTGCAGATGATATTTGCTATGTCAAATGCAAGCTGTGTAATCAAAAAGTAAAAAGACGTAAAAGTGTCAGTAACCTTAATACCACAAATATGTGGAAACATGTGCGGTCAAAGCACGTGGTTGAGTTACGAAGACACACTGGAGATGTAGGCCAACCTACAGCAGCACCTACATCTTCAGCTCGTGTTGGAGCCTCTTCCTCCAGCTCACACACAGCTGGTTCGGCTTCCTCACAGGATCGCCATGGAAGAACCTCTGTCACTGTTGTCCAGAGACCCAGTGTTATTCCACCCACGGCTGCAAGTTCCCTGTCATCCTCACACTCCCAGGCCACAAAACAGCCATCGGTAGCACAGGCATGGGATAAAAGACGGCCATACTCGGCAAACCATCCACGAGCACAGGCTCTGAATGCTGGCATTGCAAAACTCCTGTCCCTTGAAATGCTGTCATTCAGGCTGGTGGAGACTGACAGTTTCCGTAACTTAATGGCATTGGCAGTCGCACAATACAATGTGCCCAGCCGATTTTATTTCAGCAGGCAAGCCGTCCCTGGTCTGCAAAAGCATGTTGAGGGAAAAATTAAACATGCGCTACTAAACGCCGTCAGTAGCAAGGTCCACCTAACCACCGATGCGTGGACCAGTACCCATGGCCAGGGACGATACCTTTCCCTCACTGCCCATTGGGTCAATGTTGTGGAGCCGGGTACAGATCTTGCCAGTGGCGCTGTACGTGTTCTGCCAACTCCAAGGATTGCAGGAATCAAGTCTGTCCACATTGACTCCTCCTCCTACTCCAGTTCCTCAGAATCATCGCTGCAGGAGCCGTCACGGTCTACCTCCACATGGACCCGTGAACGCTTACCTGTTGCGACCGATATGAGCACAGCCGTGGCCAAACGTCAACAGGCCATCCTGAAATTAATTTCCATGGGGAATCGAAGCCACACAGCGCAGGAGCTCTGGGATGCCATCAAGCAGGAGAGCGACGTGTGGTTTTTGTCAGCTAATCTCCAGCCAGGCTTGGTAGTGTGTGACAATGGCCGAAATCTGGTGGCAGCTCTGGGCCTTGGCAACCTCACTCACATACCATGTCTGGCACATGTGCTCAACTTGGTCGTGCAGAGTTTTTTGAGGGACTATCCGGATCTTGATGCACTGCTGCACAAGGTCCGCCTAGAGTGCGCTCACTTGCGACGTTCCAGCATGGCCAGATCGCGCATTGCAGCTCTGAAGTCAGATTTCGCCTTCCTGAACATCGCATCATATGTGACGTACCCACCAGGTGGAATTCCACGTTACATATGTTGGAGCGGTTGTGTGAGCAGCAGCCAGCAGTAATGGAGTATCAGCTGCAACAGGCGCAATCAACTCGCAATTTGCGCCGTTCACACTTCACCACTACTGAGTGGGCCTCTATGAAGGACATCTGCCATGTTTTGCATGCGTTTGATGAGTCAACGCGGATGGCGAGTGCAGATGATGCACTAGTCAGCCTGACTGTCCCCCTTATCTGCCTGCTTCAAAAAACACTGCAAGCAGTAAGGGATGAGGTTTTGGAAGAGGTGGAGGATGAGGAGTCACAAATTCCATCACCTTCTGGACAGTCAGCGCAACGTGGTTCCTCACAAAGGGCTGGGCAGGGCTCACTTTGTGAGGAGGATGAGGTGGAGTCAATGGAGGAGGAAGACATGGCTCCAGAGGGAGGTACACAATGCTCTAGTCAGTATGTAGAGCGAGGGTGGGGTGATGCAGAGCAGGCAGAGATGACGCCTCTTGCAGGGGCTAGCGTTTCTTGGCCAGTTGGGAGTCTGCAGCACATGGTTGATTTCATGCTGCAGTGCCTGAGAAACGACCGCCGCATCGCCAACATTCTCACCACGTCTGATTATTGGGTGTACACCCTCCTAGACCCTCGCTACCGGGACAACTTACAAAGCCTCATCACACCGTTGAACCGGGAGCGTAAAATGCGGGAGTACCAAGACACACTGGTGCAATCCATAATGTTCTCCATTCTAGCCGAGAGCACTGCTGCTGCTACTGCTTTACAAAGCAGCTCTGTGCGTCGAGGCAGTGGAGACAGCTCTGCAACAAGAGGGAGCACAAGCAGCGTCTCTGCACAGGACAAGACCAGTATGTTCCAAATGTGGCGAAGTTTTGTGGCAGCGCCACAAATGTCTACACCATCCGAGACGGCTCCAGTCAGCAGGAGGCAACGTTTCCGTAAGATGGTGACAGACTACATGTCTTTCCCTCTCAGTGTACTCCCAGATGGCTCTTCCCCATTCAAGTTTTGGGTCTCTAAGCTGGATACATGGCCAGAGCTTAGCCAGTATGCATTGGAGGTGCTGGCTTGCCCTGCTGCCAGTGTATTATCGGAGCGCGTCTTTAGTGCTGCAGGTGGTGTACTAACAGACCGTCGCATGCGACTATCCTCCGATAATGTAGACCGGCTTACTTTTCTGAAAATGAACAAGGCATGGATCTCGCCTGAATTTGTCTGTCCGTTTTCAGATTAAATAACTGATTCACAACGTTATCCATGTCTCCTGTTATGTTCATCTTTCTACCACCTGAACTCTACTCCCTGGGCTACAACACTGCCAGTTGCTGCTCAGAAGTGTCGTGTCCACAGACCAATACACAAGCTATAGTGTTAGTGGGGTTCAGTAACGCCAGCTGTTCCCCTGCTGTGTGTCCGGCAAGAAGTCTCCTGTTCCCTACACATGCACAGAAAAACCCATGTCGAACATGCTCCAAATAGGGAAGAGCCGTCACCCTGATTGTTATGCTTAAAACAGGAAATTGTGAA
Source organism: Oophaga sylvatica (assembly GCA_033576555.1). Classification (NCBI taxonomy): domain Eukaryota; kingdom Metazoa; phylum Chordata; class Amphibia; order Anura; family Dendrobatidae; genus Oophaga; species Oophaga sylvatica. The sequence goes on along the minus strand of JARQOD010000006.1, from coordinate 205,339,218 downwards.
GTTTTCCAGGCCTAGAATGATAAATTTTTATGACAAATATGGACAAATAATAATTTGTCATCACAGCGCATATCTGCACCTGTCTATTAGAAATGGTAACAAAAACTAAAACATAGTGTTCACTTTTTTAAATTAATGCATAAAAGTACATTTCATACTTATCAATTAATGGTTTTTAAGGAACTTTATCTGTACCTGTAAGATAATGCAGTCAATGGATGTACGAATCATAAACATCCTCATCATCATCATCACGAGTTATATTTATGACAGACATTATAAAATACACATACTGATGCCAACTGTAACTTCACACACCATATATGAAATGGCCAGCATCTAAACCTGGTAAAAATGTGCAATAATAAATTATTACATCTAGAAAGTGCATCATGCATACTGACAATAGGTAGTTATACCTGCAAGTGCTGTTGAAACAACCACAACAGATATAAATTAATAATGGTATATAGGTATCACAGTGCATAGTTACTCATGGACAATGTTGATGTAATACTGTACCTCAATAAAGTCAGCGTCAACCATTATGCTTGTTAGTCTTGTAGATTGTTAAAGAGGGAACGTGTTAAATTTTGTTGGTCATAGGTGGAGTATTAGACACTAAATGATTACTGCTGTCGTATTTTAGGCGTCCCTAGGGCAGAATAACGCTGCGTAAGGTCACATTTTATAGAGAGTCATCTAATAGACACACGCTACCCTACGCGTGACAGTAGGAAGGTAGTGTTGACGGATAAAGCCTTGCGCAACCAGACATGCTTTTACCCTCTTCAACACTGAACAAGGAAAAAATGCACGATTGCAGCCGCAGACTTTATTGACGTACAGTATAACATCGCCATTAGCCATCAGAGGCTGTACACTGTCTGATACAGACATAGAATATACCTTTGCTATCCGTAGTCTTTGTTTCACCTACACTTGCAGGCACACACTTAAATTGTGACAATGCATAATGTTTTTTTAAATGGTTATTTTTTATCGTACATTATTGCGTCATCACATTGATGAGTCCATGCTGGACATGTCATACATGCTGTCCAAAGTAACGATTTTATTAACTTAAATAATTGAAATGTCTGTGACTGTCACATATAAATTGCAATGATGATGATGAGTGACTATTACAAAATCCATTGTCTTCACTATTTTATGGTTTAACATAGCGTTCCTTAAGCATTATTCATAAATACAAAAATGGACTTTTATTCTTAAATTTACAACACTATATTTTGTAAACTATTTTTGGGTGGTGTGTTGTTCCATTTCTTGTTGCCATGTGCATATATGCGTTTATATTTGCAGGGTCTTTATTTTTATTATTGAAATTAGTAAAGATGTGTATCTTCGTACCGTGTTAGCCAGTAGATATAAAAATATTTACACTTGAGAGTCCTCATTGTTTGATACCTTTTAATGGATAACTGAAAAGATGGTAACAAATTGCAAGCTTCCGAGGCTACTCACGTCTCTTCATCAGGCAAAGAATAAAAAAAAAAATAAGAATCACATATTTCTATACACAACAGGACACAGGAATAGTGCAATTGGTAAGACAAGTGACGTGCAGCAGAACTGTCATTATGCCAGAGGGATGAACATAAATATTGGAACAGTTCCTAGATAAGGATAGAAAGTTTTATTGCCCTCTGATTGGGGGCTGGTTTTGTGTTTTCATGCCCCTGTAAGGGCAGAGACGCAGATTCCTTAATTGATATAGAATGACATGAATCCGTGTGATCTATTTATTCCACCACTAAGACTGTCAAAGGTAATGATGAGCTTATATTCCAAAACCTTTCTATCTTTCTCAGATTTTAAGTTTGATTTTAATACCAGTAATTCCATATCCATCATGCTATGACTGGGCATACCAAATTTTTTTGCCACAGGTAAATCCATTATTTTTTATCTTATTGTGTGGCGATGATAATTCATCCTTGTTCTCAGTTTTTGGCCGGTCTCCCCCACATACAGACCCCATTTTGACATTTAGTACATATAATTAGGTACACCACATTACATGTGAAGCAGCTGAAAGTATCTGGGATCTTGTAGTCGTCATGGGAGTTGGGGATCTTTATGTTGTCCGTGGTCATTAGAGATGCACAGGTTTTACATTTCTTCTGGTTGCAAGGAAAGGTTCCTGCAGCTGTTGGGGAGGACAGGGAGCTTCTGACAATGATGCTTCTTAGATTTGGGGGCTGCCTAAAACACAGTAGGGGGTGTCTGGAAATATGGATTGTAATATCGGGCATCTTTTTGTAGTAAAGGTTGTAGTTTGCGTGTAGCTCCCTTTAGCAACGCCAGATTTAGATTGTAGGTGACCACTACAGGCACCCGGTTATTTTCTTCTTTACCTTTGTAATGTAGCAGGTGATTCCTTGATATTCTGTTGGCTCTTGAAATTTGGTTTTCAATTGTTCTTGGATGGTATCCCTGGTTCAAAAAAGTATTTCTGAGGGGACCCCCCACTACTGTGTTTTAGGCGGTGTACCTAATTATATGTACAAAATGTCCAAATGGGGGTCTGTATGTGGGGGAGACCGGCCAAAAACTGAGAACAAGGATGAATTATCATCGCCACACAATAATATAAAAATAATGGATTTACCTGTGGCCAAAAAATTTGGTATGCCCGGTCATAGCATGATGGATATGGAATTACTGTTATTAAAATCTAACTTAAAATCTGAGAAAGATAGAAAGGTTTTGGAATATAAGCTCATCATGACCTTTGACAGTCTTAGTGGTGGAATGAATAGATCACACGGATTCATGTCATTCTATATCAATTAAGGAATCTGCGTCTCTGCCCTTACAGGGGCATGAAAACACAAAACCAGACCCCAATCAGAGGGCAATAAAACTTTCTCTCATTATCTATGAACTGTTCCAAGATTTATTATCATCCCTCTGCCATAATGACAGTTCGGCTTCACCTCACTTGTCTTACCTATTGCACTATTCCTGTGTCCTCTTGTGTGTAGAAATATGTGATTCTTCATTTTTTGTTTTAGTCTTAGCCTGGTGAAGAGACCTGAGTAGTCTCAAAAGCTTGGAATTTGTTACCATCTTTTCAGTTAGCCATTAAATGGTATCAACCACTGAGGACTCTCAAGTATAAATATTTTTCTATTCTTGTAATTAAAATTCATCATTTTATTGTCCTATTAAAACTTCATTTATTCTTGTTTGAAGTACATACATTTGCAATGGCCACGTAACAAGGCAATAACTCTATATTTTATTTAAAAACCCTCCTTGACCCTGGGCTTCAACAGCGCCAGTTGCTGCTCAGAAGTGTTAGATGCACAGATGAAAACAATCGCTGATGTGTTTGTGGGGTTCAGTAACGCCTGCTGTTCCCCTGCTGTGTGTCTGGCAAAAAATTACTGCTGCTAAATACAAATTCAACTTCAAACATCTCATACTAGGCCTCTGCCTACACCCTCCTTGACCCTGGGCTTCAACAGCGCCAGTTGCTGCTCAGAAGTGTTAGATGCACAGATGAAAACAATCGCTGATGTGTTTGTGGGGTTCAGTAACGCCTGCTGTTCCCCTGCTGTGTGTCCGGCAAAAATTACTGCTGGCTACCTACACATGGTGAAAAAAACAAGACATGTAAAAGTGTCTAGTGCTACACATAGATATGAGGCTACACCATGATTTCTAATCTGTAAACAATTGAAACGTCAGCTTTAAAACCATAAAATGATTATTCTTTGTCACAAATCTGTAACAAAATAATTGTGACATAATATTTCAGATATGCACATGTCGAAAACAAATGCTAACACAAAAGCCTACTTATGCTATAGGATACTGATGGTCAACCTTGTCACTCCATAGCTTAGACAAATCCAAATCACATCATGACTCAAATGCTGCAATGTTGGAAGTGCATAATGTGGGTTGAACTTTGACAACAGCTGCAGTGCGAAGGTTAGACTTCAGTGTTCTTGGCTTTTAAATAAAAGCATACAAGTAAATATAATAAGTAGTGTTGAGCATTCCGATACTGCAAATATCGGGTATCGGCCGATATTGGCTGTATCGGAATTCCGATTCCGAGTTCCGATATTTTCGTCATATCGGATACCGGAATCGGGATTGTCACTGTCACTGTCAGTGTCCGTCGGTCGGGTCTGTCAGGAGTCAGGGGCACTTACCCGGCAGAAGATCTCCGGCGGTCACATCCCGGACTGCTTAATGGCCGCCATCCTCTTCTCCCCGGCGGTCACATGCAGTTTCTCGCGATAACTCCAGTGACTGCTGGGTAATCGCGGCCGTAAAGCAGTCCGATGACGTCACCGCCGGGGAAGCAGGTAATCAGCTGTGCTGCGCCGGGATGACAGGCTCTGCCTGTCATTCCGATGTAGCAGAGCTGGATCGTCGTGGGACTGTCGTTATGGACTGCGTCGGACAGGTGGTATACTGTTGGTTTGTTTTTTTAATTTTTTTACAGGAGATCGATGGCGTCGCAGGAATGAGAGTATAATAAAAAAAATGAAAACTGTGTTGTCTCTTTTATTTCATTAAAATACTTTTTTCTTGCTGTGTCTTTTTTTTAAACATTTAAAAACTTTGGGATTAATAATGGATCGGTGTCTTATTGACGCCTCTCCATTATTAACCGGGCTTATTGTCACCGTGCAATCAACGGTGATATTAACCCCTTATTACCCCACTTGCCACCGCTACAGGGCAGTGGGAAGAGCCGGGTAAAGTGCCACAATTGGCACATCTTTTGATGCGCCAAATGTGGGGCTGCTGTAGCCTGGTATTATCAGGCTGTTGAGGGCCAAAATCCATGGGCCTTGACAGTCTTTTAATACCAGGCCGCAGCAGTCTGGATTTTACTTGGCTGGTTAACAAAAATAGGGGGACCCCTACGCAGTTTTTTTTTCGAGGGGATCCCTATTTTTGTTAACCAGCCAAGCTAAGCAGACTGCTGTGGCCTGGTATTATCAGGCTGGCAAGGTCCATGGATATTGGATCCTTACCAGCCTGAAAAACCAGGCCTCAGCGGTCTGCTTCATCTGGCTGGTTAACAAAAATAGGGGGGACCCCACGCCAATTTTTTTCGAGGGGATCCCCTATTTTTGTTAATCAGCCAAGATATGCAGACTGCTGTGGCCTGGTATTATCAGGCTGGCAAGGTCCATGGATCTTGGCTCCTTAACAGCCTGAAAATCCAGGCCTCAGCGGTCTGCTTCATCTGGCTGGTTAACAAAAATAGGGGGGACCCCACGCCAATTTTTTTCGAGGGGATCCCTATTTTTGTTAATCAGCCAAGATATGCAGACTGCTGTGGCCTGGTATTATCAGGCTGGCAAGGTCCATGGATCTTGGCTCCTTAACAGCCTGAAAATCCAGGCCTCAGCGGTCTGCTTCATCTGGCTGGTTAACAAAAATAGGGGGGACCCCACGCCAATTTTTTTCGAGGGGATCCCCTATTTTTGTTAATCAGCCAAGATATGCAGACTGCTGTGGCCTGGTATTATCAGGCTGGCAAGGTCCATGGATCTTGGCTCCTTAACAGCCTGAAAATCCAGGCCTCAGCGGTCTGCTTCATCTGGCTGGTTAACAAAAATAGGGGGGACCCCACGCCATTTTTTTTTCGAAGGGAACCCCTATTTTTGTTAATCAGTTCCCTCTGACGTCACTGATTGTGTCCCTGGCTGACCTGAAGTGAAAGTGGAAAGCAATCAATTAAGCTTTCCTGTTGTGAATGGGTTTGAGATGAGTTCTGAGCAGAGGCTCCCTCTGGTGGTTACAAGCGGTACTAGTGAGGATTGGGAATCAGGTGTTACTGATTGGTCTTATTTAAGGGAATCATTTTCCCATCAGGGTTGCCGGTGACCAATTGTTCTGGTCTGAATCCTTCTTTCCAGTTTCCCTTGTAGCCTGCTGTGTCGTGTCTGCATCTCCTGCTATCAGATAAGACAATTTCTTATTTTGTGTTTTTGCTATATTTTTGCATTTTGTCCTGCCCTTCTGTGGGGGCCTTCTGGGTCCCCTCCGGGGGCTTTTGCCCTCTCAGTTTAGTCCAGCCACTGTGTTTTGTACTTTTGCTTTTTGCAGTTTTTTCAGTGGCTGCTGTTTTTGTTACACCAGAGAACTAATTTAGGTGGTAGAGGTCGTGTGATCTCAGGTGATTTTGAAATTAGTAGAGTTGGTGTTTTTCAGGGTTTTCTGGGATTGCAGTAAGTACCCTTCCTGTCCTTTTCTATTTAGATAGTTTGGGCCCCAGCGTTTGCTCATACTATTTTCTTTCTGTGTCAGTATTTCCTCTTGTCTAACCGCCATTACATGTTTGGGGGCTTTCTATTATCTTTGGGGTTCTGCTCCGGGGCAGATAGCTTTCCTATTTCTATCTTTAGGTGTAGTTAGTTTCTCAGGCTGTGACGAGGCGTCTAGGACCATCGTAGGAACGCTCCACGGCTGCCTCTAGTTGTGGTGGTTAGTCAGGGTACTGCAATCTCATAGATTCCAACTGCTCTGGTGTATTTCCTTTTTTACCTGCACTCCTCAGCTACCGTAACATAACAGTATCACCGGCCATAAAAATTGTATGGTACTCACAGAAGGGAAAAAATATTTTGAAGGAAGAAAAGTTGTCAGAGATATTTTTCTGTTTGTTGCATTTTTTTTTTTTTTTTTTTTTTCCCTCTGTATCTCTGGGTGCTGGGGAGGATCTTTTCTCCCAATGGAGTTTGCACAGTTGTCTGGCCGTGTGGATCAGCTTGCCACTGAGGTTCGGAGTATTGCTGCATATCTTGCTAGGTTGCCTGTTGTGGAACCTAGGATCCCCATGCCAGATTTGTTTTCAGGGGATCGAGCTAAGTTTCAGAATTTCAAAAATAATTGTAAATTGTTTCTTGCCTTAAAATCTAAGTCCTCAGGAAACGCAGCGCAGCAGGTTCAAATTGTCATCTCTCTCCTGCGCGGCGATCCTCAGGATTGGGCTTTTTCCCTCACACCTGGGGATCCTGTTTTGAGTGATGTTGATGCATTTTTTCAGGCTTTGGGGTTATTGTACGATGAGCCTAATGTCACTGATCAAGCTGAAAAAGCCTTGTTGGCATTAAATCAGGGGCTTGATGACGCTGAGTTATACTGTCAGAGATTCCGTAGGTGGGCAGTCCTGACCAAATGGAATGACGACGCTTTGGCGGCCCTTTTCCGGAAGGGTCTGTCGGATAATGTAAAGGATGTTATGGTGGGATTCCCTGTCCCCTCTGGTCTCAATGATTCTATGTCATTAGCGATTCAAATTGACAGACGTTTGCGTGAGCGGAGAAGTATGCGTGGAGTGGTGTTGCCTTGTGAGCCAGCTGCTGAGCCCATGCAGTGTGATGGAGTGGTGTCTGGGGCACAGCGTCAGGAGTTTCGAAAGCGCAATGGGTTATGTTTCTACTGTGGTGATGCCTCTCATGCTATTTCAGTCTGCCCTAAGCGGGGAAGACGTTTTGCACGCTCAGTTGTCTTGGGTAGTGTTCAGACTAAGTTTTTATTAACTGTCACTCTGATATGCTCTCTGTCCTCATTTTCTGCTCAGGCTTTCGTTGATTCTGGAGCAGCTATTAACCTGATGGATTATGATTTTGCTAAACGTTGTGGATTTCCCTTGATACCCCTACAGAAGTCTATTCCCCTACTGGGGATCGATTCTACCCCTTTGGCTGAGAATAAACCCCAGTTTTCTACTCAGGTGATAATGAGGGTTGAACCTGATCACCAGGAGTGCTGCAAATTTTTGGTTCTATATAATCTGCATGACATTATCGTGCTGGGTTTCCCTTGGTTACAGTCTCATAATCCTGTTTTGGATTGGAAATCTGTGTCTGTAACCAGTTGGGGCTGCCAATGTGTTAATACCAACACTCCTGTTTTTTCTGCCTCCCCCCAGGCTGAGGATGTTCCTGACTTTTTGTTTGATTTTTCTGATGTGTTTAGCGAAAGTAAATCTGCATCCTTACCTCCCCATAGGAGCTATGACTGCGCTATTGAATTAGTGCCAGGTAGTAAATTCCCTAAGGGTCGCCTTTTTAACTTGTCTGTACCTGAACATGACGCTATGCGGTCTTATATCAAGGAATCATTGGAGAAGGGTCATATCAGACCATCCTCTTCACCCTTAGGTGCCGGTTTTTTTTTGTGGCCAAAAAAGATGGTTCATTAAGGCCGTGTATTGATTATCGTCTCTTGAACAATATTACTGTTAAATATCAATACCCGTTACCCTTGATTTCTGACCTGTTTTCCAGGGTGAAAAACGCTACTTGGTTTACCAAGCTTGACCTCAGGGGGGCGTATAACCTTATTCGCATTAAGCACGGGGATGAATGGAAGACGGCATTTAACACCCCTGAAGGGCATTTTGAGTACCTTGTGATGCCCTTTGGGCTCACTAATGCTCCTTCCGTCTTCCAGTCCTTCATGAATGACATTTTCAGGGATTTTGTGGACAAGTTTCTGATTGTTTATTTGGATGATATCTTGATTTTTTCTAATGACTGGGACTCTCATGTGAAACATGTTCGAACTGTATTCCAGATTTTGAGAGAGAATGCTCTGTATGTGAAGGGATCAAAGTGTCTTTTTGGCGTACAGAAGATCTCATTTCTGGGATTCATTTTGTCCCCATCTGTTATTGAAATGGACCCGGTCAAGGTTCAGGCCATCTGTGATTGGGTGTCATGGGTGCATCGCCACGAAGATCGTCGCGATTGCACATTCTGACTTCTCACAAGCTGAGCTGCTGTTTCTTTGTTTTTTGGTAATGTGAGAGTTAATTTTTCCTAGCTCTTTGCTAAGGCTAGGTGCAGCCTCGCCCGGCTGCTTTTGATTGTGTTCTAATTAGTTTCCTTTATATTTCTGCCAGTCTGGGTGTTAGACGCCGGTGAAAGCATTCATGTAGTTCAGCAGACTGGATCGGTTCTGAGAATATTTAAGCTAAGAGTTCATTAGTTGTTTTACTCTTATAGCTTATAGTTTATCTCTGAGACCTTAGGTGTTCCTACTGTGTGTGAGTGTTGTATGTAAGACTTTATTTACTTTATTCCTTCTCTTTCTTGTATGTCTTTCTGTTCATTATCCGTTACCTGTTCATTCCCTTTGGTGGTATTCAGGGTCCTTCTTAGGACTAGAATACAGTTGGCAGGGATTGATAGGAGACAGGGTTTACGCTGGTGGCCTGGACCTCTGTACCTTTAACAGTACCTCCAGGTTGAGGGATTAGTTGGGACCCAGTTCAGGGTCAGCTTAGACCCCGATCACCCTCTAGCCGGAGACAGCGTATAGCGGATTCCGTTTTGACCCACTGGACATTCTATCAGGTAAATCCATGTTATAATATATCTATGCGCATGTTATATAGTATGTTGCCCTTTTGATATAGATTACTGACATCTCATATATATATCTGCTATACAGCGTGACATTTTCACCGGCCCAAAAAAATTCTCCCCAGCTGTCATGGATCCAGTAGCCCAGCTGGCCCGACAGTTGCAGGGGTTGTCCATGGAATTTGCAGACATTAAGTCCAAGGTTTTGTCCCTCCCAGAGCAAACCAGATCTGAACCTAAGGTTGCTCTCCCGGACAGGTTCACTGGTGGGCGGGACAAATTTTTTACTTTCCGGGAGGCATGTAAATTGTACTTTCGGCTGCGGCCTCGGTCATCTGGGAGTGAGGAGCAGAGGGTGGGAATTGTTGTCTCGCTCTTGCAAGGGGACCCTCAATCTTGGGCGTTCTCTATTCCTCCAGGCTCCCCAGATCTCCAGTCAGTGGATCGATTTTTTACTGCCCTGGGTCTGGTATATGATGATCCGGATCGAGTTTCCCTTGCTGAAACAAAGTTACGTAAAATACGGCAGGGAAATCGTCCAGCGGAGGAATATTCTTCTGAGTTCCGTAGATGGGCAACAGATACTCAGTGGAATGACCCAGCTCTTAGGAGCCAGTTTTGTCAAGGGTTGTCTGACAAATTAAAAGATGTGTTGGCTCAGTATGATTCTCCTCCATCACTGGAGGCTGCTATGGCCCTTGCTATTCGCATTGATAGACGACTTCGGGGAAGACGCGAGGTAACTCCGCCCCCCATGATGACTCCACCTACTACTAAAGTCCCTTATACTGAGGTTCCCCTGGTCTGTTCTGAGGAACCCATGCAGTTGGGAGGGACATCATTTTGTAGGAGGGAATCGGCGGTGCGCCGCAAGGCTAGAAGGTGTTTCTTTTGCGGGAGAGAGGGACATTTTGTTGGGGGTTGTCCATCCCGGACCTCATTGACCCAAGGAGTTAACCTGGGAGTCTGTATTTCGTCCCCAAATCCCTCTCAGTTTATCGTGCCTGCGGAGGTGGTGATTGGTACTAGAACTGAGAGGATTTCTGTTTTTCTTGATAGTGGGTCCGGGGCTAATCTTGTGGACGCTCGGTTTGCCCAGGTGCATGGTATGCAACTGAGTGTATTGGCCAAACCGGTCCCTATACTCTCTATTGATTCTAGACCTCTTGGTCAAGGTAGCTTGGTTCAAGCTGTTCATAACATAGATCTTCGAGTAGGGGCAATACATAAAGAGCAATTGTCTTGTTATGTGTTGGAGGGTCTACCTACTCCTATTGTGTTGGGACTTCCTTGGTTGGCTAAACATAACCCAGTGATTGATTGGCAATCCAGAAAGATAAGCCAGTGGGGTGAATTTTGCAAGAATAACTGCATGAGCACGGTCATCGGTGCGGTTGTGCCTAGGACTTTGCCTCCTTTTCTGGAGGACTTTGGGGAGATGTTCTCAGAGGAGGGGTGTAAAGAGTTACCTCCTCATCGCGCATATGACTGCTCAATAAAGTTGCTTCCTGATGCCTTATCTCGTACTTTCCCAGGGACCGGGAGGATGGATGATCCGGTTCCTATTCCTCAGGAGGGAGTTGTGGTGTCAGCTGTATGCTCTGAGCTTGAGGGGGAGGTATTGGGGGCTCAGGGGGACGCCCCTGTGGGACTTCCAGGGAGACTGATAGTGCCAGATCAGTTAAGACTGAAGGTTACGGAGAACCGTTACAAACGGATGGCTGATAGGGGGAGAGTTTCTGGTCGAGATCTGAAGGTGAATGATCTGGTGTGGTTGTCTACCAGGAATATTAAACTTAAAGTTCCCTCCTGGGGGTTGGGTCCCAGATTCATCGGGCCGTACAGGATCAGCTCCATAATTAATCCTGTGGCATTTCGTCTGGACCTCCCTCCTACGTTTAAAATTCATAATGTGTTTCACAAGTCATTACTTAAAAAGTATGTGGCACCAGTCATACCGTCACCTCTACCTCCTTCAGTGGTGGTCAATGATAACGTGGACGGACCTTTCACACAACTCACCCGGACAGACCTGGTCATGAGGGTCCGGAGGCCCCTCGTAGAAGGGGGGGTACTGTCATGGGTGCATCGCCACGAAGATCGTCGCGATTGCACATTCTGACTTCTCACAGCTGAGCTGCTGTTTCTTTGTTTTTTGGTAATGTGAGAGTTAATTTTTCCTAGCTCTTTGCTAAGGCTAGGTGCAGCCTCGCCCGGCTGCTTTTGATTGTGTTCTAATTAGTTTCCTTTATATTTCTGCCAGTCTGGGTGTTAGACGCCGGTGAAAGCATTCATGTAGTTCAGCAGACTGGATCGGTTCTGAGAATATTTAAGCTAAGAGTTCATTAGTTGTTTTTACTCTTATAGCTTATAGTTTATCTCTGAGACCTTAGGTGTTCCTACTGTGTGTGAGTGTTGTATGTAAGACTTTATTTACTTTATTCCTTCTCTTTCTTGTATGTCTTTCTGTTCATTATCCGTTACCTGTTCATTCCCTTTGGTGGTATTCAGGGTCCTTCTTAGGACTAGAATACAGTTGGCAGGGATTGATAGGAGACAGGGTTTACGCTGGTGGCCTGGACCTCTGTACCTTTAACAGTACCTCCAGGTTGAGGGATTAGTTGGGACCCCAGTTCAGGGTCAGCTTAGACCCCGATCACCCTCTAGCCGGAGACAGCGTATAGCGGATTCCGTTTTGACCCACTGGACATTCTATCAGGTAAATCCATGTTATAATATATCTATGCGCATGTTATATAGTATGTTGCCCTTTTGATATAGATTACTGACATCTCATATATATATCTGCTATACAGCGTGACATTGGGTCCAACCTACTTCATTAAAGGCTCTTCAGAGATTTTTGGGTTTTGCCAATTTTTATCGTAAATTTATTGGTAATTTCTCTGTTATTGTTAAACCATTAACTGATTTGACCAGAAAGGGTTCTGATGTGGTGAATTGGCCTCCTGAGGCAGTCTCTGCGTTTCAGGAACTTAAGCAGAGATTCACTTCTGCTCCTGTTCTACGGCAGCCTGATGTTTCTCTGCCATTTCAGGTGGAGGTTGATGCCTCTGAAATTGGGGCAGGTGCCGTTTTGTCCCAAAAAGATCCAGAGACCTCTAAAAGTAACCCTTGTGCCTTTTTCTCTCGAAAATTTTCTCCTACTGAACGTAATTATGACGTGGGTAATCGGGAGTTATTGGCCATGAAGTGGGCTTTTGAAGAGTGGAGACATTGGCTGGAGGGAGCCAAACATCAGGTGGTGGTCCTTACGGACCATAAGAATCTGGTCTATCTGGAATCTGCCAAGCGACTCAATCCTAGACAGGCCAGGTGGGCCTTGTTTTTCACACGTTTTAATTTTGTGGTTTCCTTTCTTCCTGGCACTAAGAATGTTAAGGCGGATGCCCTCTCGAGGAGTTTCCTTGCGGACTCTCCTGAGCTATCTGATCCCTCTGTTATTTTGAAGGAGGGTGTAGTTCTTTCCGCCATCTCGCCTAATTTGAGACTTGCTCTGGAGGGGTGTCAGGAGGATAGGCCCGAGCGCTGCCCTGTTGGAAAGTTGTTTGTCCCGGACCAATGGAAAAAGAGTGTGATGTCTGAGATTCATTGTTCCGCATTGGCTGGGCATCCCGGAATTTTTGGTACCAGAGACTTGGTTAGTCGGTCCTTTTGGTGGCCTACCTTGTCTCGCGATGTCAGGGAATTTGTGCAGTCCTGCGGGACTTGCTCTCGCTCCAAGCCTTGCTCTCGCTCTAGTGGTTTGTTGATGCCATTGCCTGTGCCCAAGAGACCATGGACCCATATCTCTATGGATTTCATTTCCGATCTTCCTGTTTCTCAGAGAATGACCACCATCTGGGTAATTTGTGATAGGTTTTCCAAAATGATACATCTTGTGCCATTACCTAAGTTGCCTTCCTCCTCTGAATTGGTGCCGTTGTTCCTTCAGCACGTGGTTCGTTTACACGGCATTCCTGAGAACATTGTGTCTGACAGAGGAGTCCAGTTTGTTTCCAGATTTTGGAGGACTTTTTGTTCTAAACTGGGTGTTCAATTGTCTTTCTCCTCGGCATTTCATCCTCAGACCAATGGTCAAACTGAGAGAACAAACCAGACATTGGAGACTTATCTAAGATGCTTTGTGTCTGCTGATCAGGATGACTGGGTCTCTTTTTTGCCTTTGGCTGAGTTTGCTCTTAATAATAGGGCTAGCTCTGCCACTTTGATGTCTCCGTTTTTCTGTAATTCTGGGTTTCACCCTCGATTTTCTTCAGGACAGACGGAGGCTTCTGTCTGTCCAGGTGTTGACTCTGTTGTTGAGCGTATGCAGCAGATTTGGGACCAGGTAGTGGAGAGGTTGTCCCTCTCTCAGGAGAAGGCCCAGCGGTTTGCTAACCGGCATAGGACTGATGGTCCTCGGTTTAAAGTGGGGGACTTGGTCTGGTTGTCCTCAAAGAATATTCCTATGAGAGTAGCATCTCCTAAATTTAAGCCTAGGTTCATTGGACCTTATAAGATCATGGAGATTATTAATCCTGTTTCTTTTCGTTTGCTTCTTCCAGGGACATTTAAGATCCATAACGTGTTCCACAAGTCCTTGTTGAAGAGGTTTGTTGAGCCAGTGGTTCCTGCTGCTGTGCCTCCTGACCCTGTTTTGGTTGAGGGCAATCTGGAGTATGTGGTTGAGAAAATATTGGATTCTCGTTTTTCTAGACGAAGACTCCAGTATTTGGTTAAATGGAGAGGTTATGGTCAGGAAGATAATTCTTGGGTGTTTGCTTCGGACATCCATGCTAGGAGACTTATCCGTGCGTATCATAGAACTCATCCTGACCGACCTGGTTGCTCAAATGAGGGTTCGGTGACCCCTCCTCATGGGGGGGGTACTGTTGTGAATGGGTTTGAGATGAGTTCTGAGCAGAGGCTCCCTCTGGTAGTTACAAGCGGTACTAGTGAGGATTGGGAATCAGGTGTTACTGATTGGTCTTATTTAAGGGAATCATTTTCCCATCAGGGTTGCCGGTGACCAATTGTTCTGGTCTGAATCCTTCTTTCCAGTTTCCCTTGTAGCCTGCTGTGTCGTGTCTGCATCTCCTGCTATCAGATAAGACAATTTCTTATTTTGTGTTTTTGCTATATTTTTGCATTTTGTCCTGCCCTTCTGTGGGGCCTTCTGGGTCCCCTCCGGGGGCTTTTGCCCTCTCAGTTTAGTCCAGCCACTGTGTTTTGTACTTTTGCTTTTTGCAGTTTTTTCAGTGGCTGCTGTTTTTGTTACACCAGAGAACTAATTTAGGTGGTAGAGGTCGTGTGATCTCAGGTGATTTTGAAATTAGTAGAGTTGGTGTTTTTCAGGGTTTTCTGGGATTGCAGTAAGTACCCTTCCTGTCCTTTTCTATTTAGATAGTTTGGGCCCCAGCGTTTGCTCATACTATTTTCTTTCTGTGTCAGTATTTCCTCTTGTCTAACCGCCATTACATGTTTTGGGGCTTTCTATTATCTTTGGGGTTCTGCTCCGGGGCAGATAGCTTTCCTATTTCTATCTTTAGGTGTAGTTAGTTTCTCAGGCTGTGACGAGGCGTCTAGGACCATCGTAGGAACGCTCCACGGCTGCCTCTAGTTGTGGTGGTTAGTCAGGGTACTGCAATCTCATAGATTCCAACTGCTCTGGTGTATTTCCTTTTTTACCTGCACTCCTCAGCTACCGTAACATAACACTTTCCACTTAAGGGCCCGTCTCACATAGCGATATCGCTACCAAGATCGCTGCTGAGTCACTAGTTTTGTGACGCAGCAGCGAGCTCACCAGCGATATCGCTGTGTGTGACATTCAGCGACGATCAGCCCCCCTGCCGGGTATCGCTGATTGTCGCTGAAATGTCAGGACCTTTTTTTGATTGCTGGTTTCCCGCTGACAGGCACGCATCGCTGCGTGTGACAGGCGGGAGACCAGCGATCCGCTGGTAACCAAGGTACACAGCGGGTTTCCAGGCGCGGGGCTGTGCCTAGAAACCCGCTGTGTACCTTGGATACCAGCGCCCTGATGCAGGGAGCTGGTATCCAAGGTACACAGCGGGTTTCCAAGCGCTGCGCGGTGCCTGGAAACCCGCTGTGTACCTTGGATACCAGCTCCCCTGCATCAGGGCGCTGGTATCCAAGGTACACAGCGGGTTTCTAGGCACAGCCCCGCACCTGGAAACCCGCTGTGTACCTTGGTTACCAGCGGATTGCTGGTCTCCCGCCTGTCACATGCAGCGATGCGTGCCTGTCAGCGGGAAACCAGCGATCAAAAAATGGTCCTGACATTTCAGCGACGATCAGTGATACCCGGCAGGGGGGCTGATCGTCGCTGAATGTCACACACAGCGATATCGCTGGTGAGCTCGCTGCTGCGTCACAAAACTAGTGACTCAGCAGCGATCACAGTAGCGATATCGCTATGTGAGACGGGCCCTTAAGCGATGTTACTCGCAGTGTCGCTGTCCCAGATCGCTGCCTGAGCTGCCTGTTTGGCAGCTCAGCAGCGATCATGTAGCGATACACCAGCGATCCTGACAAGTGCATATCATTGTCGGGATCGCTGGTGTATCGTTATGTGAGACCCAGCCTTTACTCTCCTGTCAGCCAGGAGAGGAACTCATTCATTTGGGGGTTTACTGTGAGGCTGCAGCATTAGCTGCGGTCCCTGCAGTAAACATTAACCCTTTCTGAAGGATTACACCGTGGGACCTGACTGTGCATGGGATAGGTAAGAATAATTTTGCTTTTTTATTTTATTTTTATTACAGGAAATGGTTTTTGCAGTAAAATAAAAGATGGTCAAAAACATGTGTCTTTATTTCATTAAAATGATTTTTAATTAAAGTGTGTGTGTTTTATTTTTATTTCATACAATAGGATTAATAATTGATAGTTGTCTAATTGACAGCTCTCAATTATTAACCTGGCTTAAAGTGACCTTTCAATTGCAAGGTCATTTTAACCCCTTATTAACCCATTCGCCACCGCTACAGGGCAATGGGAATAGACGGGCAAAGTGCCAGAAAGGGCAAATCTAATTAGAGATTTGCCCTTTCTGGGGTGTCTGGGGGCAGATGTTAGTAGCCAGGGGGGGGGCAAAAATAATGGTCCCTCTCTGGGCTATTATTATCTGCCCCCACTCACTGGCTTTGTCTGTCTGGTTGCGAAAATAGGGCGGGAGCCACGCATTTTTTTTCAGCAATTTTACACCTCATATATATATATATATATATATATAAATGTCATTGAATTTGTGACACATATATATATATATATTTATATTTATAGTTCATACACTTCTACATAGTATAATAGCCGCTAATTCAATTGACGGCTTTTGTGAAAATGCAGAACCCGACATGAAATGACACTTGGTGTACATAGGGTTAACCATGTCTTTTCATGTCCTTTGCTATCTGATTTGCACAAACAATTACATCAGTCTATGTGTGCAAAATTTCACACCTGTAGGGGTTAATTAAAGGTGTAAATTCGTAGCAAAAAGTCCGTTTTTTTTACAACGAATTTACACCTTTAATTAACCCCTACAGGTGTGAAATTTTGCACACATAGACTGATGTAATTGTTTGTGCAAATCAGATAGCAAACGACATGAAAAGACATGGTTAACCCTATGTACACCAAGTGTCATTTCATGTCGGGTGCTTCTGTCTTTTCACAGAAGCCGGCTTTACCCGGCAATTGAATCAGAGGATATTTTACTATGTAGAAGTGTATAAACTATACATATATGTATATTATATATATGTCACAATGACATGTATATATATATATGTATTCTATGTGTGTATATTTAGTGTTTACAAGGAAAGAATAGGGTTTTTTTTAGTTACGATATTTTGTTCCCATAGACTTACATTGGATTTCCGGTATCGGTATCGGGTATCGCCGATATTTTAATGGTATCGGCGATACCATTCCGATTCCGATACTTTTGGATATCGGAAAGTATCGCTCAACTCTAATAATAATCCAATGTTGATTAAGGGACGTGATGTACACCTGTAATATTGTGCAAACAATGCATGTAGGAATAGTCCTCTTCAACATTACTTATATTTGTGTCATTTTAAAAAATACATATTTAATTAGAAAGTTAACAGCCCATATCCTAAAGGTCCTTCATGTAAACATGATAATCGGTAACAAAAAACATGCATTACCTTGTTAAAGTCAATAGTGCATAGTCACAATAGCAAAATATATACCTGTAAGTGGTGCTGAAAGAACGACAACTGATAGAATAGGTGAATGATATCTATTTATCAGACTGAATAGCGACACCTGTACAATGTTGATATAATACTGTACCTTAACAAAACAGTTGTGTCACACCTCACACGCGTTTTTCTTGTAGCTTGTTATGTAATAGGGCACATGCGTGTATGTTTCATCATAGGTGCATGTTTACTGAGTAAAGCAGTCATGACAACGCCTTTGTGTTGTCGGTACGCTTGCGATGATGAACGATGCGCACCGTGAATGTTAGTCTGCGTCATAACACGCACAGACGCGTATTCCAATGCGTCACAGCAGGAAGCCAGTCTGTGCGTCCAAACAAAGGCGCAAGCATACATGCACGTACCCTTTTATAAAGCTATATAAAAAAAAGGATGTAGTAGCAACGCTGACTTTATTGAGGTACAGTATTACATCGCCATTCACCATCTGTGGCTATGCAGTATCAGCTATATATACCTTATCTATCCGTTGTCATGCTTGCAAGTCCACAGTCAGGCATAAATAGCTGTTTTCACTATGCACTATGCAGTTTTTAAAGGTTTTGTTTGTTAATAGAAATGATTGGCACATTATCAGTATAACATGATGGGAATTTTAGATCTTTTTAAAAAAAATTTAGTGATATTATTAAGCAAATGTAAAGTTTTATGAATGTCACAAATAACTTGTAATGCTGATTATGTTTTTAAGTCAGCCATTCATTGTCTATACAATAAAAATGGTGTACATACTGTTACTTATCCATCATTAATGGATTGTGATATGTACTTGTATGCTTTTATTTAAAACCGTATAGCAGATTATTTAACCTATTTTTATTGTGGTTTGCATTGCTTTTAAACATGTTAATGTATGCGTTTATGTTTGTCAATTATTTACATATATTGTTTAAAGTAAAATCATCATCTTATGGTACTAAAGTTTATATTTCTCTTTTTTGGAGTATAGACATTTTTAATTGACACGTAACAAGGAAAATACTTGATCTAGTATTTAAACATCCTCCTTGCCCCTGGGCTCCAACACCGCCAGTTGTTGCTCGGAAGTGCTGTTAGCACAGTCAACACTTGCTCCTGTGTTACTGGGGTTCAGTAATGTCAGCTGTTCCCCTGCTGTGTGAACGTCAAAAAGTCCTGCTGCCTCCACCCTGTTCTCTTCTCATCCCTGGGCTCCAACACCGCCAGTTGTTGCTCGGAAGTGCTGTTAGCACAGTCAACACTTGCTCCTGTGTTACTGGGGTTCAGTAATGTCAGCTGTTCCCCTGCTGTGTGAACGGCAAAAAGTCCTGCTGCCTCCACCCTATTCTCTTCTCATCCCTGGGCTTCAACAACGCCAGTTGTTGCTCGGAAGTGCTGTTAGCACAGTCAACACTTGCTCCTGTGTTACTGGGGTTCAGTAATGTCAGCTGTTCCCCTGCTGTGTGAACGGCAAAAAGTCCTGCTGCCTCCACCCTGTTCTCTTCTCATCCCTGGGCTCCAACACCGCCAGTTGTTGCTCGGAAGTGCTGTTAGCACAGTCAACACTTGCTCCTGTGTTACTGGGGTTCAGTAATGTCAGCTGTTCCCCTGCTGTGTGAACGGCAAAAAGTCCTGCTGCCTCCACCCTGTTCTCTTCTCATCCCTGGGCTCCAACACCGACAGTTGTTGCTCGTAAGTGTCATTGGCACGGGTACTCACTCCTGCCCAGACTGGTTACAGCACGCCATCTGTTTCCTGTCAGTGTAAACGTCACTTAGCCTGCAATAAGTTGTCCTGTCGTGTTGCGGTCGGGTTAGCCGACTCTATGGTGCCTGGAGTTTAGGTGCTTTCTATGTGTGCTGCGGGATATGCAAATAAAGGCTGTTTCCGTTGTGACAATAGGACAATCACCCACTGTATTACTGTGGGATTCAGTAACTGCGGCCGGCTCTCGGCCTGTCAACTTAAATTTCCATGGGTACCTTTTGCTACCCGTCCGGGTTCCAGTACCGTCAACTGGTTCTCCGCAGTGCCTTTGGCCTAGGTGCCTCCATCTCGGTATCCGAGTTCCAGCAACGTCTGCTGGTCCTTGGTAGTGCTTTTGAGCACAGGTACCTCCTGCTTAGTAACCGTGTCCCAGTAACGTCAGCTGGTCCTCGGTTGTGCCATTGGCTCTTTTCCTTCTGCTGCCCCTCCAGGTTCCAGCACAGTCAGCTGGTCCTCGTTACTTGCATTGGCTCTTGTACCTTCTGCTACCCATCCGGGTTCCAGTACCGTCAACTGGTTCTCCGCAGTGCCTTTGGCCTAGGTGCCTCCATCTCGGTATCCGAGTTCCAGCAACGTCTGCTGGTCCTTGGTAGTGCTTTTGAGAACAGGTACCTCCTGCCCAGTAACATCAGCTGGTACAAGGTTGTGCTACAAATACAAGATACAGAACAAGAGACACAAGAACAATAAGCAGAAGATCTAAAAGCAGAAGAACATGAAGTATAAGACCAAAATGAAGAGCAAAATATATGCTCTAAATTATAAGCAGAAGAAGACTAAGCAGTGTATGGGGGTGAGTCTGTTCCTCCTCGTGGTGCCCCTGGTAAATGCCTGATGCTGCAGGCTAAACTGAACACGGACAAATACTGTTGTAATTTAAATCTTTTGTGGCAGCAAGAACGGAACAATGAAAAAATCATACTTTTACAGATTACAAGTACAGGAATCTCTTCACAAATAAGAATATGATGAAGAAGATGAAGATGAAGTAGAATATGAAGAAGAATAATAGTTTAATAAGAACAATATGAGTAATGTTAACAAAAAGATGAATAGCAAGAAGTTTAAGAAGAAGATAAAGAAGGTGAAGATGAAGAATAATTGGATGAAAAAGATGATGCTGCTGAAGATTATGAAGGAGAAAGTGTGGCAAAAGTTAAAAAGGTGAAGAGTATGGAAGTTGTGAAACATACATATTTGCCAAAGAAAAAAGGTTAACAACATTGTCAATTTCTTCGTCAATCCGAACGTATTTCCTAAAAAAAAAAATTAATGCTATTCCATTGGATTGGGTTAAACATCTATGCCTTTAATGTCTCCTCAACCTCCCCCAATACATTCTACATTACTCTTTGTTGTTTTCCTTCATGTACAATTAACCTACAAGACAAGAATGGGGTTTTTTTAATTTCGATATTTTGTTCCCATAGACTTACATTGGACTTCCGGTATCGGTATCGGGTATCGCCGATATTTTTTGGGTATCGGCGATACCATTCCGATTCCGATACTTTTGGATATCGGAAAGTATCGCTCAACTCTAGTTAAGACCCCTGTAGTCAATACATGGACGTAATTCTCCATTCTTCTTTTGCACGAAGAAGAACCCCGCCCCTGCTGGTGACACCGACTTCCTAATGAACCCTCTTGCCAGATTCTCCTGAATATACTGGGACATGGCCTCTGTCTCAGGAAGTGAGAGGGGATAGACTCTTCCCCGAGGAGGTTCTGCTCCAGGCAAGAGATCAACAGGACAGTCGTAGAGGCGATGAGGCAGAAGAGTCTCCGCCGCCTTCTTGGAGAAAACGTCTGCATATGACCAATAACACTGGGGGAGAGAAGTGAGATCTCTGTGGTGGTGACCTGAACGCACTCCCTGACACACCTGCCTCTACATGAATCACCCCAACCCAGTATCCTCCAGAGGACCACTCAATATGGGGAGAGTGGTGACGGAGCCAAGGTACTCCCAGCAACACCTCGTCTATTCCCTCCTCAGGCAGGACATGAATGGAAATACTCTCCTGATGGGAAGGGGACATAGACAACGTGAGAGGGATAGTCTGGTGGGTGATTAGTCTGGTGGGTGATTTGTGAGGGCAGAGTCGATCCATTCACTACACGCACAGGCACCGGTTTGGCGAGCATCACCAGAGGTATAGTGTGGCGGAGAGCAAAGACAGAGGACATGAAATTCCCCTCGGCTCCAGAATCCACACAGAGCTCGGCGGTGAGAGTGGATGGACCTACAGTAATTGTCCCCTTAAAGGACAACTTGGTAGAAAATGCCGCAGTGTCTAGTGAACCTCCTCCCAAGATCACTAGACGCGACCGTTCTCCCGACCGCTGTGGACATTTGTTGGCATAATGTCCTAACTGCTGGCAGATGTTACAGACC
Source organism: Oophaga sylvatica (assembly GCA_033576555.1). NCBI lineage: Eukaryota > Metazoa > Chordata > Amphibia > Anura > Dendrobatidae > Oophaga > Oophaga sylvatica. The sequence continues at coordinate 205,317,436 of JARQOD010000006.1, read as the reverse complement.
ACGGGTATTCGAGCGGCCTGGGACTTAGGTCCTGCTCGAGAAACCTCCATGGACTCATGGGAGTCAGGCGCCTGGCTGAAAGATTCCAGAGGTTTGGCGAAGGTGGGAGCCAGCCGGAACCTCTGCCTACACTGGGACCGCTCCAACCTCCGCTCGTGAAAACTGAGGTCGATGCGGGTAGATATGGCGATAAGCTTCTCCAGTGTGGCGGGAATCTCCCTGGTAGCCAAGGCGTCTTTCACATGGCCCGCTAGTCCTCTCCAAAACACGGGAATGAGGACTTTATCTGGCCAGTCCAACTCCGAGGACAGAGTCCGAAATTGGACAGCAAAACAGCTGACCAAAGACGAATCCTGTGAACTTGCCAGGAGTTGGAGCACCGCATCATGGGTGACCTGAGGTCCTAGAAAGACCTTTTTTAGAGCCTTCAGAAAACGAGGAGCACTCCGCACCACACGGTCGTCACGCTCCCACAGCGGGGTGGCCCACTCCAATGCTCCGCCCTACAGAAGAGATATTACAAAGCCCACTTGTGCCCGATCCGTGGGGAAACGTGCAGCCAGAAGCTTGATTTGTATAGAGCACTGACTCACGAATCCCCGACATTGCTTGCTGTCACCAGCAAACTTGTCTGGAAGTGGGAGGTGGGATAATGTGGGAACATAGGTGGCAGTGGACACACTGGCTGCAGTCACGCTAGCAGCCTGAACAGCGACTGCGGTAACATCCACAGCTGAGGTTGTGCGCTCAAGAGCCGCCAACCTACCCTCCAGCTGCTGGATGTCCTGCAGTAGATGCTGATCGTCCACTATTTTACTAGCCAGACCCTGGCGCTAGTACTATGTTAGGGCTGGCGGAACGCACAAAATAAATATAAATAATAAGTGCGTTCGCAGCCCGGGGTCCACCGTGCAGGCAGAGCCTGCTGCTAGTAGGATGGCAGAATGGCAAACTCTGTTACTTCACAGAGTCACAACTATGGACACTGTGGCCCTATATGGCGGTATAAGTCGAACTCTGTTACGCCACAGAATCACTAAGGTAGACACGCAGAAATATGGACTGTGTCCTGTTAACTCCACAGGTATGCACAGACAACTGCTGTGTGGACAGCAGTCCGTAGAAACGCAATCAGCAACGCAATCAGACAATCTCCTCACCAGAGAAGCCGGTATTCTAGGGGCTTATTTCAGCCGAGCCCTAAACACATGCATACAATCTCCTCACCGGAGGTGCCGGTATTCTAGGGCTTATTTCAGCCGAGCCCTAACACATGCGTGCAAGATCATCCTGGCGCAAAGCACATAATGTGATTGATACTAGCGCATGGTGGCACGACCATGCCACCCTTTTTATAGTAGCAACTACAGGACCTGCCAGATAAGGACCAATAGGAAACTGCTCCAGAACACAAGTGGTTTCAGGACCTTCCTGGCAGACCAATAGGAGCTGCTGCAGTACCTGAGCATGTGACCCCTGATCTCCAATGAGAGATCTTACTTTGGGCATGCTCAGAAGGGGAAAGCAAGGACTTTGTCCTAAAGACGTCTGCTCACCGCTAACCAGTACTGGCTACAATAGCAGAGCCTGGAGGAGCAGCAGTAATCCTCTGCACAATGTTAGACTGGATGAGACGCTGGGACCGATGTCTAAGCTGAGCAGAGTTCACTGCGGCTGGAGACGAATGGGAGACCGCAGCAGGGACGGCTCGAGATTCCCCTTGTGCAGAAGCGGGAACTCGACCCCTAACAGTCTGTTTTCTTCTTGTCTAACCACCATTACATGTTCGGTGGCTTCCTATTTCTTTGAGGAATCTGCTTCCAGGACACGAGAAACTGCAACCTTCCTCTATGCCACTCGGAATCCAATATGCGAGAAATCTCAAACTCACCATTCTTATCAATAGGAGGAACAGTCGGCATCGCCTCCTTATCTGACGTGTCCACTTTCTTCAGTAAAGATATATGAAAAACTGAATTAATTCTCCAGGACGAATTTATATCTAATCTCATAGCTGTAGAGTTGACAACCTGAACCACTTTGAAGGGTCCTAGAAATTTAGGTCCCAGTTTTTTAGAAGGGATCTTCAAACGTAGATTCCTAGAGGACAACCAGACCATGTCCCCAACTGCGAACAACGCCTCCCTTCTTTTCCTGTCAAAATATTTCTTAGACCTCCTATTCGCCTCTTTCAAATTATGGCATACATTGGTCCAAACCTTCCAAACTTCCAGAAAAACTCTCCTCCTCAGGCACAGCCACCCCAATCTTTGAAAATGGACTGAAAGATGGATGTCTCCCTGCACAGCAAAAAAAAGGAGAACATCTAGCCGAGGCAGAAGTATGATTATTAAGAGCAAACTCGGCTATTGGTAGATATTCCGACCACATCTCCTGATTGTCTGCTACAAAACATCTCAAAAACTGCTCAACATCCTGGTTCTTCCTTTCAGTCTGTCCATTGGACTCCGGATGATAACCTGATGAAAATGATAAATGCACCTTTAATCTGTCATAAAAAGCACGCCAGTAGCGAGCCACAAACTGTGGTCCTCTGTCGGAAACAATGTCTGTGGGAACACCATGGAGCCTGACAATCTCCTTCACAAATGCCTTAGCTAAAGTCTTGGCGCAGGGCAATTTATTGAACGGGACCAGATGACACATCTTACTAAACCGGTCCACAAAAACCCAGATGACAGAAAAACCTTCAGAAGCCGGCAGATCGGTGATAAAATCCATAGCAAGATGCGTCCATGGCGAGCTAGGAACCTCCAAAGGGCACAGCAATCCTGCAGCCAGGGCATGAGAGGCCTTCAACCTAGCACACACCATACACTGACGCACCCCCCACTTGATGATTTCTCTATGCCACCCTGGCCAACAGAAACTTTGACCGATAGACTTTCTGGTCTCCGAAATCCCTGGATGACCCGCCAACCGAGACTCATGACATTCAGCGAACAAAGCTCTCCTCAAGGCTTTGGGTATAAATAATTTACCATATGGAGTGTTTGTTGGTGCAGAATTCTGGGCTTCTAGGACGCTATTCTCCAACTCAGAACCCAATGCTGCCACCACCCCTCTCTGCAAAATACATTCCTCCTTCTCAGTATTACCTTCTGGAGAGAAACTACGAGACAAAGCATCCGCGTTAACATTCTTTGTGCCAGGGATATATGTTACGGAGAAATGGAACCGGACAAAAAACAGTGCCCACCTGACTTGACGGGCATTCAAACGTTTAGCAGCATCCAGATAAATCAGATTTTTATTATCAGTAAAAACCTGTATCAGATGTCTAGCCCCCTCCAAAAAATTTCGCCAATGCTCAAACGCGAACTTAATAGCCAGTAACTCTCGTTTCCCAACATCACAGCTGAGCTCAGTCTCCAAAAATTTTTAGAAAAGAAAGCACAGGGATGCACTCCATCCTCTCCCTCCTGGGACAGAACTGCCCCCACCCCAACTAATGAGACATCAACCTCTACCAGAAAAGGCTTGGTCTCATCTGTCTGGATCAAAACAGGAGCAGAGCTAAACCTCTCCTTGAGATGCTCAAAAGCCTCCACTGCCTCAGTGGATCATTGGACAATTTTAGAACCCTTCTTGGTGAGATCAGTTATGGGTTTAGCGATAACAGAAAAATTCTTTATGAATTTTCTCTAATAATTGGCAAACCCTAAAAATCTTTTGACAGACTTTAAACATTCAGGCCTAGGACAATCCAGTACTGCCTGAACCTTCACCGGGTCCATCTCAAACCCATCACTGGAGAACAAGTACCCCAAAAAACTCATTTTCTGTACCGCAAACTCACACTTCTCCAATTTAGCAAAGAGGTTGTTTTCGCTCAAAATCTGAAGAACTTTGAAGACTCTCTGCCAATGCGACTCCAGATCAGGTGAGTAGATCAAACGACCTCAGAATGTCATTAATGAAATTTTGAAAAAATGCAGGCGCATTAGTAAGGCCAAAAGGCATCACCAGACACTCAAAATGACCCTCCGGGGTATTAAAGGCTGTCTTCTATTCATCGCCCTCCTTTACCCGCAGCAAATTATATGCCCCACGAAGGTCAATTTTAGAGAACCACTTAGCTCCCGTTAGCTGGTTAAACAAATCGGGAATTAGCGGCAACGGGTAAGGATTGCGCACAGTGATCTTCTTAATCTCTCAAAAATCCAGACACAGTCTAAGGCCCCCATCCTTCTTTTTGACAAAAAAAATCCTACCGCCACAGGAGACTTAAAGGGTCTTATATGACCTGCAGCCAAACTAGTCTGTAGGTATTCCTTTAAGGCCTCCCTCTCGGGAATTGTTAGATTAAATAAACGACTCTTAGGGAGTGTAGCACCTGGGAAGAACTCAATAGCGCAATCGTAATCTCTATGGGGTGGTAGAGCTTGCGATTCAACTTCTGAAAATACCTTCCAGAAATCCTGAATGGGTTCAGGTAGCTCTTTCTTAACAACAGCAGCAATGTGAACATTACAACATTTACCATAACACCCCTGACCCCAGGACCTTATAATACCCGATGACCAGTCCAGCAAAGGATTGTGCATTTTTAACCAGGGTAAACGCAGGATGACTGGAACAGGCAATTTATCAAGTACAAACAAGTCAATGCACTCCTGATGTTCCATATTGACAGTAAGTGGGAACCCCGTGACCTTTCAAGACACGCACCCATGCTCCAGGGGAGTGTTATCAATAGTCACAACAGGGAAAGAAGATGACAATGGTTCAGAATCAAATTTATATTTGTCTAGTACTTGTTGATCAATCAAATTCAGTGCAGAACCACAATCCACCATGACCTGAAAATCAATGGAATGACCATCATAGGTGGAATTACCAGAAAGAAAAACTCCTGCGGACCGTAAAAATGCAATACGAATGGGGGTGTTGCTCCTACTGACCTTTTTTTTCTTTTCTTTCTTTATGCGAACCTCGCATTGCTTAATCAAATGGTCAGCCTTACCACAATACAAGCATAGCCCCTCAGAGAACCTCCTCTCCCTTTCCTGGGAACGAGAGGACAGGACCCCAAGTTGCATTGGCTCCTCGCTGTCGACGGGGCTATCCTTAGAGGCTGGATCCAGCATTATAGGAGGCTTTTCATTATTCTGCCTGTCTCTCAATCTTCTATCCACATGGATAGCTAGCTGCATAGCAGATTCCAAAGAATCAGGTGCAGGATAAGCACTGAGCAAATCTTTTGAGCTGCGATACCAAAAATTTATAGATTTTCTTTTTTTTTACCAAAAATAAAGCACTTAGAAAGTTAAAAAGGACAATAAATTTGTTTTATCTTTCTAAAACATTTTTTTTATTTGGTCCACTAAGGTACTTTATCAATTTTAACCTTGCAATATTTTTGATTTACACTCATACCTTGCCTAATAGATCTTCTTGCCTCCAGGGCCTAATAATCTACTGTAAATGGCAAACCCAGAGTCTGGTCATACTACTAGTTGGACTGTTATTGGAACCGTTAGCATCCCATAACCCTTGGCAGGGGATGATGGGAGTACTGTCATGCTTCATAAGGAGCTAGATGGCGCACAGCTAGATGGATGGGAAGGGAAGCACTGTCACTAGGGAAAGATTGGAAGGGCAGCCCCTGAAACTTGCCCTGCGTAACCCTGAGTTCCCTAACAACACTAAATTGGTTCTGTCAACCGTTGCACCTATCGCGTTTCTATCTCTCTCTTGAACTAAGCACGGCCCTGGCTAGTGTGTGACACAAAGGGAAACAGACAAGGGTAACAGAAAGCAGCAATCACTCAAACGAGCACCCAGGAATGGTATATGAAGGGAGTGGACGGGAGAGGCAAACCAAAAGGGAGATAAGCAAAAGGACTACATCAGACAAACTTCCAAACAGCAATCTCTGGAGATAACTCCTAAACACTTTCTCTTTCCATGACTCACAGCCCCAAACCAATTTCAAGGCATAGCAAGCTATCACTAGCAACTACCCAAGAAAAGAGGTGAGTACTTATAGCAGAGGGGAGTGTAGAAAATCAGAGACATCGGAGATATCTCAGGGCAGAAAGCTTTCGGAGTCAAGCAAGAGTGTCTGCCTCAAAAGGCCTCTTTAAAGAATATCAGTATTTAAAAAAATAATATGGAGGTTTCTCATGAACTGTTATGATTGTTTTTTCTATAACATTATGAAATAATGTTTCCACCAGAGCAAAGTGACTCATGTCAAGGTAAGTAATAAAATTATTCTAAGGGCTCATACTCACTGGCGAGAAATACGGACGATTGCAAGCCGATAAAAAATCGGCTTGCAATCGGACCAATGTTTTTCAATAGGGGACTTCTCATTTGCGATTTATTTCTCAGCTGAAATCGGTCTGAGAAAAAAATCACAGCATGCTGCGATTTGCAGCGATTTTGGCATGATAATCGCTAATGCAAGTCAATGGATGCGCTAAAACATCGGACAGCACTCGCACCATGCGAGTGCTGTCCGATTTATACGCACCAGTGTCCTTTGAAAAGCCGGCAATTCATCCCCGGCTACTGTAAAATCACACTGACAGCTCACAAAACACTACATATATACACATATAATACATATATATATATATATACATGTCATTGTGACACATATATATATATATATTTATAGTTCATGCACTTCTACATAATATAATGGCCGTTAATTCAATTGCCGGCTATACTGTAAAATCACACTGACAGCTTTAATAAAGAATAGAAACAATACATATACACACATAGAATACATATATATATATATATATGTCATTGTGACATATATATATATATATATATATATATATACATATACAGTGCCTACAAGTAGTATTCAACCCCCTGCAGATTTAGCTGGTTTGATAAGATGCAAATAAGTTAGAGCCTTCAAACTGCAAACGAGAGTAGGATTTATTAACAGAAGCATAAATCTTACAAAACAAAAAGTTATGTTGCTCAGTTGAATTTTAATAAATTTTAAACATAAAAGTGTGGGTCAATTATTATACAACCCCTATGTTTAATATTTCGTGGAATAACCCTTGTTTGCAATTACAGCTAATAATCGTCTTTTATAAGACCTGATCAGGCCGGCACAGGTCTGTGGAGTTATCTTGGCCCACTCCTCCATGCAAATCTTCTCCAAGTTATCTAGGTTCTTTGGGTGTCTCATGTGGACTTTAATCTTGAGCTCCTTCCACAAGTTTTCAATTGGGTTAAGGTCAGGAGACTGACTAGGCCACTCCAACACCTTGACTTTTTCCCTCTTGAACCAGGCCTTGGTTTGCTTGGCTGTGTGCTTTGGGTCGTTGTCTTGTTGGAAGATGAAATTACGACCCATCTTAAGATCCTTGATGGAGGAGCGGAGGTTCTTGGCCAAAATCTCCAGGTAGGCCGTGCTATCCATCCTCCCATGGATGCGGACCAGATGGCCAGGCCCCTTGGCTGAGAAACAGCCCCACAGCATGATGCTGCCACCACCATGCTTGACTGTAGGGATGGTATTCTTGGGGTCGTATGCAGTGCCATCCAGTCTCCAAACGTCACGTGTGTGGTTGGCACCAAAGATCTCGATCTTGGTCTCATCAGACCATAGAACCTTGAACCAATCTGTCTCAGAGTCCTCCAAGTGATCATGAGCAAACTGTAGACGAGCCTTGACATGACGCTTTGAAAGTAAAGGTACCTTACGGGCTCGTCTGGAACGGAGACCATTGCGGTGGAGTACGTTACTTATGGTATTGACTGAAACCAATGTCCCCACTGCCATGAGATCTTCCCGGAGCTCCTTCCTTGTTGTCCTTGGGTTAGCCTTGACTCTTCGGACAAGCCTGGCCTCGGCACGGGAGGAAACTTTCAAAGGCTGTCCAGGCCGTGGAAGGCTAACAGTAGTTCCATAAGCCTTCCACTTACGGATGATGCTCCCAACAGTGGAGACAGGTAGGGCCAACTCCTTGGAAAGGGTTTTGTACCCCTTGCCAGCCTTGTGACCCTCCACGATCTTGTCTCTGATGGCCTTGGAATGCTCCTTTGTCTTTCCCATGTTGACCATGTATGAGTGCTGTTCACAAGTTTGGGGAGGGTCTTAAATAGTCAGAAAAGGCTGGCAAAAGAGATCATTAATCCACACATGTGAAGCTCATTATTCTTGGTGCCTGAACTACTTCTTAATACTTTAGGGGGACCAAACAGAATTCTTGTGGTTTGAGGGGTTGAATAATAAATGACACCCTGAATTAACTTTTAACTTTTTTTAAAAAAAAAAAAAAATTAAAACAAAAATTTTTGCAGCAGTGCATTTCCCACTTCCAGGCTGATCTACAGTACAAATGTCACAATGCCAAGTTAATTCCGCATGTGTCAACCAGCTAAATCTGCAGGGGGTTGAATACTACTTGTAGGCACTGTATTTATAGTTCATACACTTCTACATACTGTAATAGCAGCTAATTCAATTACCGGCTTTTGTGAAATTAGAGACCCGACATGAAATGACACATGGTTTACATACAGTTAACCATGTCATTTCATGTAGTTTGATATATGGTTTTAAGTTACAACTACATGAGTATATGTGTGCAAAATTGCAGACATGTAGGGGTTAATTAAAGGTGTAAATGCATTGAAAAAAAATGTGTGGGCTCCCGCCCTATTTTCTAAACCAGACAGACAAAGCAAGCGAGTGGGGGCAGATAATAATAGCCCAGGGAGGGTGCATTTATTTAGTGCCCCCCCGGCTACTAACATCTGCCCCCAGCCGCCCCAGAAAAGGCAAATCTATAATTAGATTTGCCCTTTCTGGCACTTTGCCCATCTATTCCCATTGCCCTGTAGCGGTGGCGAATGGGTTAATAATGGGTTAAAGCCACCTTGCTATTGAAAGGTGACTTTAAGCCAGGTTAATAATTGAGAGTTGTCAATTTGACAACTATCAATTATGAATCCTATTGTATGAAAGGAAAAAAAACACACACTTTAATTATTAATCCTTTTAATGAAATAAAGGCCATATTTTATTGCTCAGCTGTGATCCCCTGAATGAATCAGTTCATCTCCCAGCAACAGGAGAGGAAGTGATGAGTGTGTGAAGCTTAATTGATTGCTTCCCACTTTCACTTCAGGTCAGGTCACCCGGGGACTCCCTCTGACGTCACTGCTGCTGTGCGGTGTCCCCGGGTGACCTGACCTGAAGTGAAAGTGGGAAGCAATCAATTAAGGTTCACACACTCATCACTTCCTCTCCTGTCGCCAGGAGAGGAGCTCATTCATTCAGGAGCTTACAGTTGAGCAGGCAGAATTAGCTAGCTGCCCTGCTAGTTGTAAACCACTTAACCCTTTGTGAAGGATTACAGCGTGGGACATGACTGTGCATTGGATAGGTAAGAATAATGTTGCTTTTTTATTTTATTTTTATTACAGGCGAACAAGGGAATCGAGGATGGTCAAAAACTGTGTCCTTATTTTATTAAAAGGATTAATAATTAATGTGTGTGTGTTTTTTTTCCTTTCATACAATAGGATTAATAATTGATAGTTGTCAAATTGACAACTCTCAATTATTAACCTGGCTTAAAGTCACCTTTCAATAGCAAGGTGGCTTTAACCCATTATTAACTCATTCGCCACCGCTACAGGGCAATGGGAATAGACAGGCAAAGTGCCAGAAAGGGCAAATCTAATTATAGATTTGCCTTTTCTGGGGTGGCTGGGGGCTGTTGTTAGTAGCCAGGGGGGCACTAAATAAATGCACCCTCCCTGGGCTATTATTATCTGCCCCCACTCACTTGCTTTGTCTGTCTGGTTTAGAAAATAGGGCGGGAGCCCACGCATTTTTTTTCAACGAATTTACACCTTTAATTAACCCCTACATGTGTGAAATTTTGCACACAGCCACTCATGTAATTGTTAGTAAAACCATATATCAAACTACATGAAATGACATGGTTAACTGTATGTAAACCATGTGTCATTTAATGTCGGGTATGTAATTTCACAAAAGCCGGCAATTAAATTAGCGGCTATTATACTATGTAGAAGTGTATGACCTATATATATATCTATATATATATAATATATATATATATATATATATATATTATATATATATAGATATATATATATACAGTCATGGACAAAAGTTTTGAGAATGACACAAATATTAATTTTTACAAAGTCTACTGCTTCACTTTTTCTAATGGCAATTTGCATATACTCCAGAATGTTATAAAGAGTGATCAGCTTAACAGCAATTACTTGCAAAGTCAATATTTGGCTAGAAAATGAACTTTATCCCCCAAAACACATTTCAACATCATTGCAGCCCTGCCTTAAAAGGACCAGCTAACCTCTTTTCAGTGATTGCTCCATTAACACAAGTGTGGGTGTTGATGAGGACATGGCTGGAGATCAGTCTGTCATGACTAAGTAAGAATGACACCACTGGACACTTTAACCCCTTAACGACCGCCGATACGCCTTTTAACGGCGGTCATTAAGGGTACTTAAACCACAGCGCCGTTAATTAACGGCGCTGTGGAAAAAGTGAATAGCGCCCCCCAGAGGCGCATTTTCTCCGGGGTCTCGGCTACCGGGGGTAGCCGAGACCCCAGAGAACATGAATCGGGTCGGTTTTTACCGACACCGATGTTGCGATCGCCGTTATTAACCCTATAACGGCGACCGCAACAAAAAAAAAAAAAGTTGTGCCATTTAATTTCTCTGTCCTCTGATGTCATCGGACATCAGAGGACAGAGAAAAAGGGTCCCCGGGACCCCCATGTGGCCCCCGATGTCCTGTATGTGGCCCCAGGGCCCTCCGGATGTCCCCCGGGGCCGGCGCGATGAAGAAAATGGCGGGCGCATGCTCAGTGCGCCCGCCGCTTATGTGCCGCTGTGTCCTGGGGGGATGGGCATATATTCTCTGGGGTCTCGGCTACCGGGGGTAGCCGAGACCCCAGAGAACATGATCCGGGTCGGTATTCACTCGATCCCGGTGTTGCGATCGCAAAAAAAAAAAAAAAATGATTTCTCTCCCCTCTGATGTGATCGCACATCAGAGGGGAGAAAATGAGGGTCCCCCGGTCCCCCGATCGCCCCCCCGTATACTTACCGGTGTCCTCCGTCCTCCCGCAGGCCCCAGGATCCCGGCGTCTTCTTCCTGCAAAAAAAAAATGGCGGGCGCATGCGCAGTGCGCCCGCCGATCTGCTTGGCGGCAGATTCAAAAATGATTTCATTCATTCTCCGAAAGTGCATTTTGATCACTGTGATAAACTATCACAGTGATCAAAATAAAAAAACAGTACATAACCCCCCCATTTATCACCCCCTTAGTTAGGGACATATAATAAAAAATAGAAATTATATTTATTTTCATTTTTCTGTTAGGGTTAGGGTTATAATTAGGTTAGGGTTATATTAGGGTTATAGATTAGGGTTAGGGTTAGCATTAGGGTTAGGGTTATAATTAGCGTTAGGGTTAAGCTGGGTTCATACTGCGTTATGGCAGTCCGTTAGACGGACTGCGTTACACCGCGGTATAACGCGGTGTAACGCAGTCCGTTAACGCTGCCATTCACCCCCATTTGAGGGCGCATCGCGACGCATGCCGTAAAGCGGGATGCGTTTGCGACGTACCATCATTCAGTGACGGAGCCTCGGACGCGGGCTGCAGCGTCTGGGCTCCGTCACCGCTAGCGCAGATGAATCATCTGCTGATTCCTCTGCGCTAGTGGGTATAGCATAACGCGATCGTGTTATGCTATACCGTTACCAGCCCGTCAACGCTATGTGTTGAACGGGCTGGTAAAACGCAAAATGAACCTAGCCTTAGGGTTAGGGTTATAATTAGGGTTATAATTAGGGTTAAGGTTACAATTAGGGTTAGGGTTAAAATTAGGGTTAGGGTTACAATTAGAGTTAGGGTTACAATTAAGGTTAGGGTTACAATTAGGGTTGGGATTTAGGTTAGGTTTAGGGTTGGGATTAGGGTTAGGGGTGTGTTGGGGTTAGGGTTGGAGCTAGAACTGAGGGATTTCCACTATTTAGGCACATCAGGGGGTCTCCAAACACGACGTGGCGTTCAAAAAGTCAAATGGCGCTCCCTCCCTTCCGAGCCCTGCCATGCGCCCAAACAGTGGTTTACCCCAACATATGGGGTATCAGCGTACTCAGGACAAATTGCACACCAATTTTGGGGTTCTAATTTCTCCTGTTACCCTTGGGAAAATAAAAAATAGCTGGCTAAAAAAATCATTTTTGAGAAAAAAAATGATTTTTTATTTTCACAGCTCTGCGTTTATAAATTTCTGTGAAACACTTGGGGGTTCAAAGTGCTCACCACACATCTAGATAAGTTCCTTAAGGGGTCTAGTTTCCAAAATGGGGTCACTTGTGGGGGGTTTCCACTGTTTAGACACATCAGGGGTCTCCAAACACGACGTGGCTTTCAAAAAGTCAAATGTCGCTCCCTCCCTTCCGAGCCCTGCCGTGCGCCCAAACAGTGGTTTACCCCAACATATGCGGTATTAGCGTACTCAGGACAAATTGCACACCAATTTTGGGGTTCTAATTTCTCCTGTTACCCTTGGGAAAATAAAAAATAGCTGGCTAAAAAAAACATTTTTGAGAAAAAAAATGATTTTTCATTTTCACGGCTCTGCGTTTATAAATTTCTGTGAAACACTTGGGGGTTCAAAGTGCTCACCACACATCTAGATAAGTTCCTTAAGGGGTCTAGTTTCCAAAATGGGTCACTTGTGGGGGGTTTCCACTGTTTAGACACATCAGGGGGTCTCCAAACACGACGTGGCTTTCAAAAAGTCAAATGTCGCTCTCTCCCTTTCGAGCCCTGCCGTGCGCCCAAACAGTGGTTTACCCCAACATATGGGGTATCAGCGTACTCAGGACAAATTGCACACCGATTTTGGGATTCTAATTTCTCCTGTTACCCTTGGGAAAATAAAAATAGCTGGCTAAAAAAAAACATTTTTGAGAAAAAAAATGATTTTTCATTTTCACGGCTCTGCGTTTATAAATTTCTGTGAAGCACTTGGGGGTTCAAAGTGCTCACCACACATCTAGATAAGCTCCTTGGGGGGTCTAGTTTCCAAAATGGTGTCACTTGCAGGGGGTTTCTACTGTTTAGGTACATCAAGGGCTCTGCAAACACAACATGACGCCCGCAGAACATTCCATCAAAGTCTGCATTACAAAATGGCGCTCCTTCCCTTCCAAGCACTCCCATGCGCCCAAACAGTGGTTTCACCCCACATATGGGGTATCAGCGTACTCAGGAAAAATTGCACAACAACTTTTTGGGTACAATTTCTCCTGTTACCCTTGGGAAAATAAAAAAAATAGCGGGCTAAAGAATCATTTTTGAGGAAAAAAATGATTTTTTATTTTCACAGCTCTACGTTTATTAATTTCTGTGAAGCACTTGGGGGTTCAAAGTGCTCACCACACATCTAGATAAGTTCCTTAAGGGGTCTAGTTTCCAAAATGGTGTGATTTGTGGGGGATTTCGACTGTTTAGGCGTATCAGGGGCTCTCCAAACGCGACATGGCGTCCAATTTCAATTCCAGCCAATTTTGGTTTGAAACAGTCAAACGGCGCTCCTTCACTTCCAAGCCCTGCCGTGCGCCCAAACAGTGGTTTACCCCCACATATGGGGTATCGGCATGCTCAGGACAAATTGCACAAAAACTTTTGGGGTCTTGTTACCCTTGGGAAAATAAAAATTGGGGTGAACAGATCGTTTTTGTGGAAAAAATATGATTTTTTATTTTCACGGTTCTATGTTATAAACTTCTGTGAAGCACTTGGAGGTTCAAAGTGCTCACCACACATCTAGATAAGTTCCTTAGGGGGTCTAATTTCCAAAATGGGGTCACTTGTGGGGGGTTTCCACTGTTTAGACACATCAGGACCTCTACAAACACGACATGACGTCCAGACAATTCTGCGCTGAAAAAGTCAAACGGCGCTCCTTCCTTCCAAGCTCTGCCTTGCACCCAAACAATGGTTTACCCCCACATATGGGGTATCAGAATGCTCAGGACAAATTGCACAAAAACTTTTGGGGTCTTGTTACCCTTGGGAAAATAAAAATTGGGGTGAAAAGATTGTTTTTGTGGAAAAAATATGATTTTTTATTTTCACTGTTCTATGTTATAAACTTCTTTGAAGCACTTGGAGGTTCAAAGTGCTCACCACACATCTAGATAAGTTCTTTAGGGGGTCTAGTTTCCAAAATGGGGTCACTTGTGATGGGTTTCCACTGTTTAGACACATCAGAGCCTCTACAAACGCGACATGGCGTCCAGCCAATTCTGCGTTGAAAAAGTCAAATGTCGCTCCTTCCCTTGCAACCTCTGCCGTACGCCCAAAAAGTGGTTTACCCCAACATATGGGGTATCGGCTTAATCAGGAGAAATTGCACAACAAATTTTGTGGTTCATTTTTTCTTTTAACAGTTGTGAAAATAAAAAAAATAGGTTCCGAAGTAAAGTTTTTGCAAAAAAAGTTAAATGTTAATTTTTTCCTTCCACATTGCTTCAGTTCCTGTGAAGCACGTAAAGGGTTAATAAACTTCTTGAATGTGGTTTTGAGCACCTTGAGGGGTGCAGTTTTTAGAATGGTGTCACTTTTGGCTATTTTCTATCATATAGACTCCTCAAAGTGACTTCAAATGTGAGGTGGTCCCTAAAATAAAAATGGTGTTGTAAAAATGAGAAATCGCTGGTCAACTTTTAACCCTTATAACTTCGTAACAAAAAAAAATTTTGGTCCCAAAATTGTGCTGATGTAAAGTAGACATGTGGGAAATGTTATTTATTAAGAAATTTGTGTGACATATCTCTCTGATTTAAGGGCATAAAAATTTAAAGTTTGAAAATTGTTAAATTTTCAAAATTTTCGCCATATTTCCATTTTTTTCATAAATAAACACAAGTCATATCAAAGAAATTTTACCACTAACGTGAAGTACAATATGTCACGAAAAAACAATCTCAGAATCAGCTGGATTCGTTAAAGCGTTCCAGAGTTATAACCTCATAAAGTGACAGTGGTCAGAATTGTAAAAATTGGCCCGGTCATTAAGCTGCAAAATGGCTCTGTCACTAAGGGGTTAAAAGAGGCTGGTGCTTGGCATCATTGGTTCTCTTCTGTTAACCATGGTTATCTCTAAAGAAACACGTGCAGTCATCATTGCAATGCACAAAAATGGCCTAACAGGGAAGAGTATCGCAGCTAGAAAGATTGCACCTCAGTCAACAATCTATCGCATCATCAAGAACTTCAAGGAGAGAGGTTCCATTGTTGCCAAAAAGGCTCCAGGGCGCCCAAGAAAGACCAGCAAGAATCATAGAATCATAGAGGGCAGCAGATCATGTGAAAATATAATATTTGTGTCATTCTCAAAACTTTTTGGCCATGACTGTATGTATATATATATATATTTTTTATGTGTGTATATGTATTCTTTACATTCTATATTAAAGTTGTCAGTGTGATTTTACAGTATAGCCGGGGATGAATTAGCGCCTATTATACTATGTAGAAGTGTGTGACCTATATATATATATATATATATATATGTCACAATGACATGTACATATGTATATATATATATATATATATGTATTTTATGTGTGTATATGTATTCTTTCCATTCTTTATTAAAGCTGTCAGTGTGACTTTACAGTATTGCCGGGGATGAATTAGCGGCTATTATACTATGTAGAAGTGTGTGACCTATATATATATATATATATATATATATATATATATATATATATATATATATATATATGTCACAATGACATGTGCATATGTATATATATGTGTATTTTATGTGTGTACATGTATTCTTTCCATTCTTTATTAAAGCTGTCAGTGTGACTTTACAGTATAGCCGGGGATGAATTAGCGGCTATTATACTATGTAGAAGTGTATGACCTATATATACAGTACAGACCAAAAGTTTGGACACACCTTCTCATTCAAAGATTTTTCTGTAATTTCATGGCTATGAAAATTGTAGAATCACACTGAAGGCATCAAAACTATGAATTAACACATGTGGAATTATACATTACACTTTACAAAAAAGTGTGAAACAACTTATGTCTTATATTCTAGGTTCTTCAAAGTAGCCACCTTTTGCTTTGATTACTGCTTTGCATGCAGAAAAGGTGAACGGATGGACTCTACATGCCTGGTTCCCACCGTGAAGCATGGAGGAGGTGGTGTGATGGTGTGGGGGTGCTTTGCTGGTGACACTGTTGGGGATTTATTCAAAATTGAAGGCATACTGAACCAGCATGGCTACCACAGCGTCTTGCAGCAGCATGCTATTCCATCCGGTTTGCATTTAGTTGGACCATCATTTATTTTTCAACAGAACAATGACCCCAAACACACCTCCAGGCTGTGTAAGGGCTATTTGACCAAGAAGGAGAGTGATGGGGTGCTACACCAGATGACCTGGCCTCCACAGTCACCAGACTGAACCCAATCGAGATGGTTTGGGGTGAGCTGGACCGCTCACCGCTTCAATTTTGAATAAACCCCCAACAGTGTCACCAGCAAAGCACCCCCACACCATCACACCACCTCCTCCATGCTTCACGGTGGGAACCAGTCATGTAGAGTCCAGCCGTTCACCTTTTCTGCGTGCAAAGTAGTAATCAAAGCAAAAGGTGGCTACTTTGAAGAACCTAGAATATAAGTCATATTTTCAGTTGTTTCACACTTTTTTGTAAAGTGTAATGTATAATTCCACATGTGTTAATTCATAGTTTTGATGCCTTCAGTGTGATTCTACAATTTTCATAGTCATGAAAATACAGAAAGATCTTTGAATGAGAAGGTGTGTCCAAACTTTTGGTCTGTACTATATATATATATATATATATATATATATATATATATATTATATATATATATAATAATTATTTGCTTTTTGTGTACTTTTTTTTGACAATGTAATTTTTACATGAATTTTTACATAGAGATAACTGCTCTATGTAAAACGTCATGGTAAAATCGCATTGCATACAGATGGTAAACTGATGGAAAATGGATGGTGCGATTAACCCCTCTCTGACATTAGACGTACTATCCCGTCCATAAAACCCGTGCCATTCTGCCCATGGACGGGATAGTACGTCATAGGCGATCAGCTGCGCTCCTGAGGGAAGCGCAGCTAATCGCCGCCGGTTGTCAGCTGATTATCACAGCTGCACCCGTGACTGTGTGTCAGGAGCGGTCACGGACCGCTCCCGGCACATTAACCCCTAGCACACCGCGATCAAACATGATCGCGGTGTACTGGGGGCACATGGGAGGATCGCGCAGGGTGGGGGCTCCCTGCACGCCCCCCTGAGACCCTCAGACCAGCGCGATGTGATCGCGCTGTTCTGAGGGCTTCCTCCCTCCCAGGACCCGGATCCAAGATGGCGCCGGGTCCTGGAGGGAGGCGGCTTCCTCAGTGCTTGCTGAGAGCAGGCACTGAGAAGTCTGCTGCACTGCCTGAGCGATCGCTGGTGTGACAGTGTGCTGTGCACACTGTCACACCAGCGATTTGATAAAATACAGTGATGTCCCACCGTGGGACAAAGTAAAAAAGTTAAAAAAATAAAAAATAAACATGTTATAAAAAAAAATCCAAAATAAATAAAAAAAAAATAAAAATATTCCCCAATAAATTCATTTCTTCCTGTAAATAAAAAAAAAAAAGCAATAAAAGTACACATATTTGGTATCGCCGCGTCCGTAACGACCCCCCCTATAAAACTGTCCCACTAATTAACCCCTTTAGTGAACCCCTTAAAAAAAAAAAAAAAAAAACGAAGCAAAAAATCAATGCTTTATCATCATACTGCCGAACAAAAAGTGGAATAACGCGCGATCAAAAAGACCGATATAAATAAACATGGTACCGCTGAAAACGTCATCTTGTCCCGCAAAAAACGAGCCACCATACAGCATCATCAGCGAAAAAATAAAAAAGTTATAGCTCGCAGAATAAAGCGATGCAAAAATAATTATTTTTTATATAAAATTGTTTTTATTCTATAAAAGCGCCAAAACATAAAAAAATGATATAAATGAGGTATAGCCATAATCGTAACTGACCCGAAGAATAAAACTGCTTTATCAATTTTACCACACGCGGAACAATAAAAACGCCTCCCCCAAAAGAAATTCATGAATTGCTGATTTTTGTTCATTCTAACCTCCCAAAAATCGAAATAAAAAGCGATCAAAAAATGTCACCTGCTCAAAAATGATACAAATAAAAACGTCAACTCGTACCGCAAAAAATAAGACCTCACATGACTCTGTGGGCCAAAATATGCAAAAATTATATCTCTCAAAATGTGGCGATGCAAAAAACTATTTTTGCAATAAAAAGCGTCTTTTAGCGTGACAGCTGCCAATCATAAAAACCCGCTATAAATAGTAAATCAAACCCCCCTTTATCACCCCCTTAGTTAGGGAAAAATAATAAAATTAAAAAAATGTATTTATTTCCATTTTCTTAGGATTGGGGGGTTTCGCTGTTTAGGCGATCAGGGTTCCTAAAGTTGGACATGGCGTCTGATCTCAATTCCAGCCAATTCTGCGTTGAAAAAGTCAAACGGTGCTCCTTCACTTCTGAGCTCTGCCATGCGTCCAAACAGTAGTTTATCCCCACATATGGGGTATCAGCGTACTCTGGACCCCAAGAGTTATTGTGCAATTTGTCCTATTTCTTCTGTTACCCTTGGGAAAATAAAAAACTGGGGGCGAAAATATCATTTTTGTACAAAAAAAATTATTTTTTTGTTTTTACGGCTGTACATTATAAACTTCTGTGAAGCACTTGGGGCTTCATAGCGCTCACCACACAACTAGATAAGTTCCTTGTGGGGTCTATTTTCCAAAATGGGGTCACTTGTTGGGGATTTCCACTGTTTAGGCGCATCAGGGGCTCTCCAAATGCGACATGACGCCCCCAGACCATTCCATCAAAGTCTGCAATCCAAAACGTCACTACTTCCCTTCCGAGCCCCAACGTGTACCCATACAGTAGTTTTCTCCCACATATTGGGTATCAGCGTACTCAGGACAAATTGGGCAACAACTTTTGGGGTCCAATTTCTCCTGTTCCCTTGTAAAAATAAAATATTGGGGCGAAAAAATCATTTTTGCAAAAAAAAAAAAAAAAGATTTTTTATTTTTACGGCTGTGCGTTATAAACTTCTGTGAAGCACTTCGGGGTTCAAAGTGCTCACCACACATCTAGATAAGTTCCTTGTGGGGTCTATTTTCCAAAATGGGGTCACTTGTGGGGGGTTTCCACTGTTTAGGGCATCAGGGGCTCTCCAAATGCGACATGACGCACCCAGACCATTCCATCAAAGTCTGCAATCCAAAACGTCACTACTTCCCTTCCGAGCCCTGACGTGCGCCCATACAGTAGTTTTCTCCCACATATTGGGTATCAGCGTACTCAGGACAAATTGGACAACAACTATTGGGGTCCAATTTCTCCTGTTACCCTTGTGAAAATAAAATATTGGGGGCGAAAAAATCATTTTTGTAAAAATAAAAAAGATTTTTTATTTTTACGGCTGTGCGTTATAAACTTCTGTGAAGCACTTCGGGGTTCAAAGTGCTGACCACACATCAAGATAAGTTCCTTGTGGGTCTATTTTCCAAAATGGGGTCACTTGTGGGGGGTTTCCACTGTTTAGGCGCATCAGGGGCTCTCCAAATGCGACATGACGCACCCAGACCATTCCATCAAAGTCTGCAATCCAAAACTTCCCTTCCGAGCCCTGACGTGCGCCCATACAGTAGTTTTCTCCCACATATTGGGTATCAGCGTACTCAGGACAAATTGGACAACAACTTTTGGGGTCCAATTTCTCCTGTTACCCTTGTGAAAATAAAATATTGGGGGCGAAAAAATCATTTTTGTAAAAAAAAAAGATTTTTTATTTTTACGGCTGTGCGTTATAAACTTCTGTGAAGCACTTCGGGGTTCAAAGTGCTCACCACACATCTAGATAAGTTCCTTGTGGGTCATTTGCCAAAATGGGGTCACTTGTGGGGGGTTTCCACTGTTTAGGGGCATCAGGGGCTCTCCAAATGTGACATGACGCCCCCAGACCATCCATCAAAGTCTGCAATCCAAAACGTCACTACTCCCTTCCGAGCCCTGACGTGTGCCCAACAGTAGTTTTCGCCCACATATTGGGTATCAGTGTACTCAGGACAAATTGGACAACAACTTTTGTGTTCCAATTTCTTCTGTTACCCTTGAAAATAAAATATTGGGGGCGAAAAAAATCATTTTGTAAAAAAAAAAAAAGATTTTTTATTTTACGGCTGTACGTTATAAACTTTAGTGAAACACCTGGGGTTCAAAGTTCTCACCACACATCTAGATAAGTTCCTTGAGGGGTCAAGTTTCCAAAATGGTGTCATTTATGGGTTTCCACTGTTTAGGCAGATCAGGAGCTCTCCAAACACACATGGCGTCCAGCCAATTCTGCGTTGAAAAAGTCAGACGGCGCTCCTTCCCTTCCAAACTCTGCCATGCACCCAAAACAGTGGTTTACCCCCACATATGGGGTATCAGCGCACTCAGGACAAATTGCACAATAACTTTTGGAGTCTTATTACCCTTGGAAAAATAAAAATTGGGGTGAAAAGGTCATTTTTGTGGAAAAAATTGATTTTAAATTTTACGGCTCACGTTATAAACTTGTGTGAAGCACTTGGGGGTTCAAATTGCTCATCAAAAATCTAGAAAGTTCCTTAGGGGGTCTAGTTTCCCAAATGGGGTCATTTGTGGGGGTTTTCCACTGTTTAGGCACATCAGGGGCTCTCCAAATGCAACATGACATCCAAACTCAATTCCAGCCAATTTTGGTTGGAAAAAGTCAAATGGTGCTCCTTCCATTCCGAGCTCTGCCGTGCGCCCAAACAGTGGTTCCCCCCCACATATGGGGTATCAGCGTACTCAGGACAAATTGTACAACAACTTATGTGGTCCAATTTCTCCTGTTACCCTTGGGAAAATAAAAAATTAGTGACTAAAAGATAATTTTTGTGGGAAAAAAAATAGGATTTTTTATTTCATGCCGGGCATTATAAACTTGTGTGAAGCATTTGGGGGTTAAAAGTGCTCACCAAAGATTTAGATAAGATCCTTAGGGGGTTAGTTTCCAAAATGGGGTCACTGTGGGGTTTCCACTGTTTGGCTCATCTGGGCACTGCAAAGGAACATGACCCCCATTAATGTCTGCATTCCAAACGTTACTACTTCCTTTCCAAGCCTGCCGTGCGCCCAAACAGTTTCCCCCCCCACATATGGGGTATCACGTACTCAAGACAAATTGGACAACAACTTTGGGGTCCAATTTCCTTGGGAAAATTCAAAAATTTGGGACAAAAAATCATTTTTGTGGAAAATTTTTTTTTTTTTTTTTTCACACCCAGGCTTTATAAACTTTGTGAAACACTTGAGGTTCAAAGTGCTCACAACAGATCTAGATAAGTACCTTAGGGGGTCTAGTTTCCAAAATGGTGTCACTTGTGGGGGGTTTCCCACTGTTTAGGCGCATCAGGGGCTCTCCAAACGCGAATGGCATCCAATCTTATTCCAGCCAATTTTAGTTTGAAAAAGTCAAACGTCGCTCCTTCCCTTACGAGCTCTGCCGTGTGCCCAAACAGTGGTTTTCCCCCACATATGGAGTATTGGCGTACTCAGGAGAAATTGCATAAAACCTTATCTGTCCATTTTTCCTCCTTTTAACCCTTGTGAAAATAAAAAAAAAGTTTGTAAAAGATATTTTTGTGCTAAAAAGTAAAATATTCATTTTTTCCTTCCACGTTGCTTTAGTTACTGTGAAGCACCTGAAGGGTTAATAAACTTCTTGAATGTGGTTTTGAGTACCTTGAGGGGTGCAGTTTTTAGAATGGTGTCACTTTTGGGTATTTTCTGCCATATTGACCCCTCAAGTGACTTCAAATGTGAGGTGGTCCCTAAAAAAATGGCTTTGTTAAATTTTGCTGTAAAAATGAGAAATCGCTGGTCAACTTTTAACCCTTATAACTTCCTAACAAAAAAAAATTTTGGTTCCAAAATTGTGCTGAGTAAAGTAGACTGTGGAAATGTTATTTCTTAACTATTTTGTGTGTATATTTCTCTGTTTTAAGGGAATAAAAATTCAAAGTTTGAAAATTGCAAAATTTTAAAAATTTTCGCCATATTTGCGTTTTTTTCAAAAAATAAACGCAAGTTATATCGAAGAAATTTTACCACTAACATGAAGTACAATATGTCACGAGAAAACAATCTCAGAATGCGAAGATCCGTTGAAGCGTTCAGAGTTATAACCTCATAAAGAGACAGTGGTCGAATTGTAAAAATTGGCTCGGTCATTAACGTGCAAACCACCCTTGGGGGTGAAGGGTTAAAAACGCAAACAATCGCATGACAATCGCATTACAATTGCATTTATTCGGACCGTTTTTTTTCCACAAATGGGTAAGAGCCCTAATACAGATATTACGTTCATTAAGCTACATGCACACCAATCCACTATTTTGCATACTTATTTTTCTTACACTTTTATGCAATGTCAATTTCATACAATTTGACTTTCTGAAAATTGTGTTTCAGGACATGTAGCTGGCATAATCAGGGGGCGGCTGTAAGATAGATTGTGTGAGTTTCAGTAAATATCAAGAATTTCCTTACCATCATTTATTTTACATTTGTAACGTTTATCCAACATTGTAGTTTCTTGCATGTACTAGTACCTTCAACGTTTTTGTTTCCTTTTTTCACCATGATTAAATTTTATCTATAACATTGATGATCACGAATACTTAGATAAAAAAGTAAGTAAGAAAATTTGTAATTTAAGTGGGGATCAATTATGGTTTTATAATCTGTGAAAATGTTTCTAAAAATCCATATCTCAAGTAAACTAAAGAGTAAAAAATAGATTCACACAGCATTGTCCTCCAGGGACATTGTCTCTGTATGTCTACTAGACAAATTAGTTTCCTGCCCTGGACTGCTCAGAAGCCTCTCTCTGGTAAAGCATGAAAGTCATACTCATTGCAGTGTGAACCATTAGTATATAAATGTACTTTCTACAGTAATATTTTTTTTTCACAATGCAAAAAGATGACAGGGTGACAGGCAATAATATCACTGGGAATGTAAGAGAAAAACTGTCAATAACATCTATTTACATTGACAGAAATGCATCTCATATAACCTATTGCTTTTTTTTAAAGGAAACCGTCAAATAAATTTATACATACAGGAGTTTGGAAAGTATTCAACCCTTTAAATTTTTCACTCTTTGCTTCATTGCAGCCATTTGGTAAATGCAAAAAAAGTGCATTTTTCTCTCTGTATGTACACTCACACCCATGTTGACTGATAAAAACAGAAATGTAGAAATTTTTGCAAATTTATTAAAAAGAAAAACTGAAATATCACATGGTCATAAGTATTCAACCTTTGCTCAGACACTCATATTTAAGTCACATGCTGTCCATTTCCTTGTGATCCTCCTTGAAGGTTCTACTCCTTCATGGAGTCCAACTGTGTTTTAATTAAACTGATAGGACTTGATTTGTAAAGGCCACACACCTGTCTATATAAGAGCTCACAGCTCACAGTGCATGTCAGACCAAATGAGAATCATGAGGTCAAAGAACTGGCCAAGAAGCTCAGAGACAGAATTGTGGGCAAGGAAACACATCTGGCCAAGGTTACAAAAGAATCACTGCAGTACTCAAGGTTCTAAGAGCACAGTGGCCTCCACAATCCTTAAATGGAAGAAGTTTGGGACCACCAGAAGTCTTCCTAGACCTGGCCGTCCAGCCAAACTGAACAATCGTGGGAAAAGAGCCTTGGTGAGAGAGGTAAAAAAGAACCCCGAGATCACTGTGGCTGAGCTCAACAGATGCAGTAGGAAGATGGAGAAAAGTTTCACAAAGTAACTATCACTGCAGCCCTCCACCATTTGGGCTTTATGGCAGAGTGGCTCGATGGAAGCCTCTCCTCAGTGCAAGACAAAAGAAATCCCACATAAGTTTGCTAAAAAACACATGAAGGACTCCCAGACTATGAGAAATAAGATTCTCTGGTGTGATGAGACAAAGATAGAACTTTTTGGTGTAATTCTAAGCAGTATGTGTGGAGAAAGCCAGCACTGTTCATCACCTGCCCAATTCCAACCCAACGTGAACCATGGTGTTGGCAGCATCATGCTCTGGAGTAATAATCCCATCAGCCACTGCCTGCTGTCATTGTTCTCACTTGAATACAACTCTCATCATTCTTCCCTGTCTGCAGGCGATTAGCACGAGCAGTGGAGAATGATGAGAGCCGTCTTCAGCACCGAGCACTGGGGAACAACGCTTACTGTAGCGCTTGTTTCCTTGGTGTCCGTCCGTGTATTACTGATGCGGCACACGGTTACCACACGTGTCCCGCAAGTATTACACATACGGACATATGGACACTGACATCTCCGTACCATTTTTTTCCAGAACTATCAGACGTGTGAAACCTGCCTAATGAGGAGTATCAAATTGCCAAATCATTTTTACCACACAAACCCGTAAAACAATTCTCCAAAAAAAGTCAGAATTGTGTTTTTTTCACAAGTGCATTGCATTTGAAATTGTTCCCGTTTTCCAGTGCACTATGTGGTAAAATTGAATTGAGTCATTCAAAAGTAACAACTCATCCTGCAAAAACACAAGCCCTCCTATGTCTAAATTGACAGAAAAGCAAAAGTTATAGTGTACCAAGGTGGCACAGAGTGGTAGTCGTGGCAAGTACGCTAGGTCACAGTCAGTGAGCACCCCGGCACCTTGCCCATGAAAACACAAGTGAAGTCCCATTCCTGCGGTACAGTCAGTTACCTTCACCACACGTTCACTCCGTTGCAAGGAATCAGATCTCAGGAAAATACCACAGGTCACAGTTCTGTTCCAACAATGAAACTTACTTAAAACGTGTGCAAATAAGACAATGGTTCCTGTACTCTCCCTGCAGCTTCTGTACATGGCACGACACCGGCTTTTTCCTGGTCCCGAACCCCAACTTTCTCCTGGGGTCGATCCCGTTAAGCCAGCACCCATCCACACAGCCCGTCCACTTGGCAACTTTATTCCCAAGACCAGGGGACTTTCTTCCTTTCTATAGTGCATATCCTGCCCTGGGCATACTTGCCCGGGTTCTGCTGCCATACAGGAAATCCCTTCCCTAATTCCCTGAGGCTTTGCACCATTCCCCTTTTAACTCCTCCGAACTGTTTAACCCTTTCCTAACTAAACCTAAGCTACTAATCCTATTCCCTATCCTCCTTTCTCACCTGTAGGGCTCGTTAATAAAAATGTTTTTTGGTACGATGCTGTCCGTGAAAAAAGTGAACTTCACTAGCACCAGTGTTATTCATTGGGACAGCAAAGATGAGCAATTTTTTTCACTGACCAAATATGAGTGTGAAAAAAAAATCTCAGCATGCACAAATTTCTCATGTAAATTGGATGACTTTCACCCATTCTGTCTGTGTGTCATGACAATCAGATTTTCATATGGACCACAGTAAGCACCTTTTTTTTACTGATATATTGCAGTTTGTTTGGTCGGATCCCTTACAAGGCCCTCTCTCCACTGGCAGGGACCTGACTCACTCACTGCCATGGCCCCCGCCGCACTTCCCTCCTTCCTTCCTGCTGCTACACAGGCCACACACTGTGTGCTTCTTAAAGGGGGCCAACGCCACCTAAAATGCCCCACCAATGGCTATGAGACTTTATTTAAGCACCTCCACCTGCATAGAGTGTCGTGCAATGTTGTTAGTTTGTTTCCACACTTTCTAGCTCTCGGTCCTCTCGGGTAGACATGGGTAGTTTGTTATTTTCCACCTTCCATCCCTAACCTCCTTGCTTTCCTGCCTTGTCAGTCTGTATTTCAACCGAACGTGCCATGCAAAATTATACATCACTGGGCCGTCTACACCTGCCATGTCTGCTTGTACATCAGTTGGCCAGCCTGCACCTGCCAGTTCTTTCTGTAACCAGCTGGAAAGCCGCCCCACAAAGTACCATCTGCATACCGCCAACCCATCAGTATTGGGGTACCCTGTGTTCCTGCCGTTCCAGCCTGTATCAGCTGTATCTCCTCCAAGCCTTCTAGCTTGGGGTCACTGCCATGCGCCGAGGTCTGTTCAGAGTAGCACCTTTTGTCCATATGGAGCCAATCCTAACCCCCCCCCCATCAGGGGTTCTAGTGAAGAGTCAGGTCTAAACTAGTCACCCCCTCCCAGGCTCTCCTTGGACATGCAAAAGTGGTTCCACCACTTCCGTTTACATGCAATATCCTTCCATTTTTGGATGCTGTAACGAACATTGCTCTATAGGGGTTCAGTGCTTTGGCTATTTATTTAACCTAAACTCTACTCTTCTAAACTTTACCATGACCTGTCTGGTGTCTTCCTTGGTTTTCATGATGCTATTTTTTTCCCTTTTAAATGTTCTCAAAAAACTCTAGGTATTCACAGAACAGCTGTAGTTATACTGGAATAAAGTTACACACCGGTGGTCAATGACAATGTTGTGACTTCTGGACGTATGGTCACCAGAATTTTATTTCGGGGTACAGACTATAATGGCTGCAATCATCTTTTTAGATTTATATTTTCAAAAAAATTTAGAAAACCCCTTCCCTTACACTTCACAAATACTTGCTACTCGTGTTGGTACTTTGCATAAAACCCAATAAAATACATTTAAGATTGCGGGTTTAATGTGAAAAAATGTGGAAAATTCCAGGGGTATGGAATGTAACTTGAGAGCACCTGTTGTTGTTCTTTTTGCTTTTATATTCAGTGGATCCGCGCCTTCGTATAGCAAGGACAGGTGCTTCTGAAAAAAAGGGTGAAATTGGGAGCAGGATGAACGGGACAACAGCGTTTTGCGCTAAGTACATTTTAAAACGGGTCCTGTTATGTTTCGGTGCTGAGGGTGCAGGTAAAAAAGGAAATACACCAGAGCATTTTGGAATCTATGGGATTGCAGTACCCTGACAAAACCCACCAAATAAGGAGCCGTGGAGCGTTCCTACGTTGGCCTAGACGCCTCGTCACAGCCTAAAACCTAACTCACCTAAAGATAGAATAGGAAAGCTATCTGCCCGAGCAGAACCCCAAAGATAAAGAAAGCCCCCAAACATGTAATGGGTTAGACAAGAGGAAAAATGACACAGAAAGAAAATAGAATGAAACAAACGCTGGGCCCAAACTATCTAAATAGAAAGGACAGGAAGGGTACTTAGCAATCCCAAAAACCCTGAAAAACACCAACTCTACTAATTTCAAAAACACCTGAGATCACAGACCCTACCACCAAATTCTCTCGGTGTAACAAAACAAACACACCCTGAAAAAAAAAGGAAAAAGCAAAAGAAAAAAAATCATGGCTGAACAAACTGAGAAGGGAAAACCCCCAGGGGGGGCCCAAAAAGGCCCCCCAAAAAGTGCAGGGGAAAACAAAAAAGAAAAAACAAAAAAAAAAAAAAAATTCTTACGGGAGAGAGATGCAGACAAACGCAGCTAAAGGGGGAAAGGGGAAAAAGATTCAGCCCCGAACAATGATCACCGGAACCCCCGTGGAAAATAAAAACCCCTTTTATAAGCCCCGTCAAAACACCTTTCCCTCCTCACAATTTCCCCCTATACCGCTTGAACCACCAGGGGACCCTCTCAAAATCATCTAAACCCATTCAAACAGTACCCTACCCTTGAGGGGGTCCCCGAACCCTCATTTGAGCAACGGTCGGTCAGGATAGTTCATGAAGCAGGGGGAATCCCCTAGCATGGATGCCCCAAGCCAACACCCCAAAAATTGTCTTCCGACCATAACCTCTCCCTTTAACCCCCAAAATGGAGTCTTCGTCTAAAAAACGAGAACCCCTATTTTCTCAAAAACCACATACTCCAGTTTCCCCCAACCAAACAGGGTCAGGAGGCACAGTACAGAACCATGGCCAAAAAACCTTTTCAAAAAGGACTTTGGAACACGTTATGGATCTTAAAAATCCCTGGAAGAACAAACAAAAAAAAACAGGATTAATAATCTCATGACTTATAAGGCCCCAAAGACCTGGCTTAAATTTGGGGGATGCTACTTCATAAAATATTTTTGAGACAAAAACCAACCCCCACTTTAAACCGGGACCTCAGTCCAGCGGGAAAACCCCCTGGCCTTCCCTGAGAGGGGAAAAACCTCCCCACTCCGGGGCCCAAATCTTTGCTACGTCAAAAACAGAGTCAACACCTGGACAGCCCCGAAGTTCCCCCCTGCCTGAAGAAAATCGGGGGTAAAAAACCAAAAATTTCAGAAAAACGGAGACATCAAAGGGGCAGATAGCCCTATTATTAAAGCAAATCACCAAAAGGGGAAAAAAAGAACCAGTACCCCGCAGCAGACACAAAGCATTTAAAATCTTAATTCTGTTTGTTCTTCATTTGACCATTGGTCTGGGATAAAATTTCCCCGGGAGAAAACAATTGAACACCCAGTTTAGAACAAAAGTCCCCAAAAAATCGGAAACAAACTGGCCCCCTCTTCAGACACAAGTTCTGGGGAACCCCGTGTAAACGAACCACGTGCTAAAAAAAAAGGCACCAATTAAAGGGGGAAGGCAATTTGGGGTAATGGAAAAAGATGTATCATTTTGGAAAACCTATAAAAAATCCCCAGATGGTGGTCATTCTCGGGAAAACAGAAAAAATCGGAAAAAAAATCCATAGAAAAGGGTCCATGGTCTTTGGGGGCCAGGCAATGGCTCAAAAACCCCACTAACGAGAAAAAGGCTTGGGAGCGAGAGCAATCCCGCAGGACTGCCAAATTCCCTAATCGCGAGACAAGGTGGCCCCCCAAAAGGACCGACTAACCAAGTTCTGGTACCAAAATTTGGGATGCCCACCCAATGCGGAAAATGAATCTCAGACATCACACTCTTTTTCCTTGGGGCCGGGACAAACAATTTTCCAACAGGGAGCGCTGGGGGTATCCCCCGACACCCTCCAGACAAGTCTCAAATTGGGCAAGGGCGGAAAGAACTACACCCCTTTCAAAATAAAAAAGGGGGAACAGATAACTAGGAAGTCCGCAAGGAAACTCCTCGAAGGGCATCCCCTTAACATTCTTATGCCAGGAAAAAAAAGGGAAACCAAAAAAATTAAAACTTTTTAAAAACAAGGCCCACCGGCCCTTTAGGTTTTAGCGTTTGGGGAGATTCCCAGATGACCAATTCTTATGGTCCAAAAGGACCACCCCCTATGTTTGGCTCCCCCAGCCAATGTCTCCACTCTTAAAACCCCCACTTCATGGCCCAAACTCCCATTACCCACGTCATAATTACTTCATGGAGAAAATTTTCGAAAAAAAAGGAAAGGTTACTTTAGAGGCTCGGGGATTTTTTTGGGGGACAAAAGGCCCTGCCCCAATTTCAGAGGCATCAACCCCACCTGAAAGGCAGAGAAAATCAGGCTGCCGTAGAACAGGGCAGAAGTGAATTCTTTTTAAGTTCCTGAAATGCGAGACTGCCTCAGGGCCAATTTTCCCCACATAAAACCCTTTTGGTCAATCATTAATGGTTTAAATACCGAGAAATTACCAATAAATTTACGATAAAAATTTCAAAACCAAAAATCTCTGAAGGCCTTTAAAATGAAGTGGTTTTTGGACCCAATCAAGAGGCCTAACCTTGAGGGGGCCTTTTAAAACAGGGGGGACCAAATGAACCCCAAAAATTTAAACTCTGTACCCCAAAAAGACCTTTGATCCCTTCACATAAAAAGCATTATCCCTCAAAATCGGAACACAGCCCAAAAATTTTCCCCAAGAGAGCCCCCTCATTAGAAAAAAAACAAGATATCATCCAAATAAAAATCAGAAATTTGCCAAAAAACCCCCAAAATGTCATTATAAGGAGGAAGAGGGGAAGGGGGTTAGTGACCCCCAAAGGCACACTAGTATCAAAAGCCCTTGGGGTTTGAATCCCTCTTCCATTCTCCCCGTGAAAAGCGAATAAGGTTATACGCCCCCCTGAGGTAAAATTGGTAAACCCAATAGCTTTTTTTTACCCGGAAAAAGGTCAGAAATAAGGGGGAAGGTATTATATTTCACAAATTTTTTCAAGAAAAATCAATACAGGCCCTTTAAAAACCTTTTTTTGGCCACAAAGAAAAAAACCCCTAAGGGTAAAAAGGAGGTTTTTGATAACCCTTCTCCAAAGTTCCCGATTGACCGCATCTCATGTTTTAGGTAAGACAAGTTAAAAAGGCGCCTTTAGGAATTTACTACCGCATAATTCAATACGCAGTCATATTATGGGAGGTAAGGACAGTTTTTTTTCGCAAAAAACATCAGAAAAATCAAACAAAAAGCGGAACATCCTAGCTTGGGGGGGCAGAAAAAACAGGGTTTGGTATTAACACTTGCACCCCCCAAATGGTTAAGACACAGTTTAAACCCCAAAAAGGGTTTGAGCTGAAAAACCAAGGGAAAAACAAAAGTCATGCAGATTATATAAACCAAAAAAATTTTCAGCACTCCCCGGGTCGGTTCAACCCAAAAATCCCTGATAAAAACGGGGGGTTTTTTCTCACCAAAGGGGTAGAACGCCCCCGTAGGGAATAGCTTCTGTGGGGGGAAAGGGGAAAACCCACAACTTTTTTGAAAATCAACCCCTCATTTAAAAAGCGCTCCAAAATCAACGAAAGCCGAAGAAAATGGGGACAGAGAGCATATAAATGACAGTTAATAAAAACTTAGTCTGAACACTACCCAGACAATGAGCGTGCAAAACGTTTCCCCCCCTTTGGGCAGACTGAAATGATGAAGGATACCACATAGAAACAAAACCTATTGCGCTTCGAAACTCTGACGCGTCCCCGACACCACTCATCACCTGCATGGGCCCGAAGCTGGTCACAAAAACACCACTCCCCCCATATTCTCCGCTCACGCAAACGTCGTCATTTTTAATCGTAATACATAGAAAAAATGGACCAAGGGGGGAGGGGAACCCCCATAACATCCTTTACATTATCCGACAGCCCTTCCGGAAAAAGGGGGCCAAAAAGCTCATTCCATTTGGTCAGGACTGCCCACCTACGGG
>JARQOD010000006.1:205106242-205286099 GCA_033576555.1 Oophaga sylvatica | reverse complement strand
AGGTGTATAAGAGATCGGACGCCGCCCTGCTCGGCGCATTCAGCTCCGGAAACAGATAGTGCAGGGAAAGCTGCTGCTGAGATAGCAAATCCAGCTAAACCAACAGTCCTTTTAAGGGCTAATTAGGGGGTATATAGATTGCAGTGCTAGGTAAGCTGTGGAGTCTATGTGCATATATCCACATCTGTATAGATCTGATGCATACTTCAAAAGGGTCCATTACTGTCTGGTGCTGCCTATTATATATATATATACCTAGCTGCAGGTATCCGTGGCTAGGATTAATTTATTTTTGCACCTGAATCCTGCTATTTTTATTACAAAGCAATCCAGAGCCCCCTTTTTTTTCTACATTTATTTGCTTGGTCACACTGCAGACTACAACCAGGTCATTTTAATACAACAGCGTGAAAATCTGGCAATTTAAAACAGCCTTTTTTGTCCCAGGCATCAGATTTGAGTGTGCAGAAAATTCTGTTATTTTTTTGTTACTGAAGTATATTTTTGGAATGTCTTACAACATTTTTGTACACCATTTTCCTGACCAAAAATTATTTGTGGCCAAAACATATTTATCTACAGTTCTTATATTTAGCACTGTGTTTTTTACGCCACACGCAACGCATATCATTGCGATAACAATTTTACGATTTTAGTACTCAAATTTTTTTTTTTTTAGTGACATAGCCTAGTTAGTGACACAATTTTGGTGGTCCAAAAAAAATCCAGCCGACATATTTAACAGTGTTTTATCTCCGTCAGACGCCAGATCTATCTGTGGTCTACAAATTGTGGCATTTCCGGCCTATATTCCACTGTTTTTGCTGTTTGTTACCCTAGGTCAGTGATGGCTAACCTTGGCACTCCAGCTGTTGTAAAACTACAACTCCCAGCATGCCCTTGCAACCTGCAGCAGTTGAGGCATGCTGGGAGTTGTAGTACTCCAACAGCTGGAGTGCCAAGGTTCGCCATCACTGCCCTAGGTGTATACACTATTTTGGGGTAAAAAAAATAAAAAAAACTCCAGGACACATATTGAACAGTTGAACAGTCTGTTATCTCCGACAGACGCCTGGTGTATCTGTGCTCTACAAATAGTTGCTTTTCAGGCCTACCTTACTTTTTTTTGCTGTCTGCTACCCTAGGTCTACTATACACTATTTTGGGGTAAACAATAAAAAAAATACCGGTCACATATTGAACATGCTGGTATCTCTCTGACACTCCTCAGCTATTCGTGGGCTATAAAGTGTGCTTTTGACGCTTCCCTTCACCCTTTTTTGCTGTGTGTTACCGTAGCTTAAAACACTATTTTGTGGTAAAAAATAAAAAAAATACCGGCCACATATTGAACAGTCTGGTATCTCTGTGACACGCCTCAGCTATCTGAGGGCTGCAAAGTGTGCTTTTGAGGCTTTCATTCACCTTTATTTGCTGTGTGTAACCCTAGCTCTAAACACTATTTAGATGTAAAAATTTAAAAAATACAGTCCACATATTGATAAATATAGAACTTCCCTTAAATAATGGTATATACTCAAATCCTGAACTCAGATCAACATTTAATACCATACCCCTGTACTAATTGAAGTAACAAAGGTCAAAAGAGTTTTTTTAGAAAAATAGCAAATTTTATTACAAATAGACTAAAATTACACAAAGTGACAGAGCAACTCACTAAGCAGGCTAAATAGTCAGAGGAGTAATTAATCAGAAATTTGACAGGACATTGTTATAAACATATAATCCAGCAACTCATGGGTAAATATCTCTATAAATCAGCAAAAATGGTTATTTATGTCTCAATTCTTTTGTACAAAAATTCAAAGTCCATCAACCATCTACTAATTTTTGTATCATATTATTGTAAATTACCCCATAGAGTCATCCAGAATGTGGCATTCTTATTATATTACCTACAAGCATTATATTCCATATAGTTTGCAGCAACTAAAAATGTCAGGGTTATTTAAACAAATATGGCAAAGTCTATAGACTATCCAAAAACAATCCCTCATCTATAGGAAGTCTGCTGTTTTAAAGTCTCCAAAAAGGGGCTCGGATGTCAGTCCCTATATTTAGGAATGCCTGATCCACATATTAATCGGCCATAATACCGCTATTAACCCCCACCATAATATGGAACTGCTTACCATGTGGAGATATTACTAAACTGCACCGTACTATAATTACTGCAATGCTTGCAAATAATCAGCCACACCACTTTCAATGTCCGTACTTACATCTAAATTGGATTAGAAGAAAACTCCCTGGGCCTGCCGCCTCAACGCACGTTTCACCGCTTCTTTGTCAGGAGGCGTGGCCTATCTTAGCTCTGGTAACAATATATATAGGGCTTAACTTCCAATAAAATTTCCCATTAGATTCAGTGCCGGGTCAGGTAATGGCGTCACTAATTACTATGACCTTACAACCCCTTAATCGATTCCTCCTTTATTCCCGGCTTACTAGGTCTCCCGGGTAACGGATCATGACGCGGCGCATGCGCACAGCAGGGTACGTCTCACAATATAGGCATTTCCTTCAGCGCTCCAGGGAGGACCGCGTCCAGGCGCTACTTAGCAACCTTAGGCACGCCCCTTCTCCACTAAGCACGTCGGGAAAACCCAGACCCATCCTGCTGCGATCATGCGCTCCAGATCACGGTACCAAGGCCCGTCGTAATCAAACTGCATGCATATTTTCTACAACTTAGTTATATTACTAATATGACGTGACAATCCTAAGTGCTGAACGGATATAAATCCATTAAATTAAATAATACTATCTCATCCTAAATTTAAACCCATTATAAGAATATAAATAACAAACCATTGTAAAATGAAATAAGTGCAATATAATGGTGTGATTAATAATAGAATATAGCACAAATCAAACTAATTCATTACATAGTGAATAATAATATTAATATATAAACATAACATAGTGAATTATTAATATAAATAAATTATTTATACTGAATTAATCATATAAACTAATAATACAGAATAATGAAATACAAATATAAAAATAAAATTGAAAATAACAATAAAAAATCAAATAAATAAAATAGAATGAAATAATAATAAGTGCATGTCCAATGATTCTCCTCCATTGCTTGCAGCTTGAACAACAGAACGAACTTCACCGAAACTTCTCCCACGCACACCATAATTCAGGTAAGTGATTACTGAACCATCCAGGAGAAGACAAGGAGGGGGGGGGGTTGAGGTTTTTTTCCTTGGCACAGAACTGAATCTATATAATGGACTAAAAAATGAAACAGTTAAAATCAAAATCAAAAACTACCACAGCTAAAAAAATATCAGTTCACAAGAAGGACCCAAACCCATGGTTTTCATTAAGGCCACTTGGGGCCATAGACTTCAGCCGGTATATCCATTAACTTTCTCCTTGGGACAATTTTTTGAACAAATTCCCTCCCCGTATCCCCAAAGATTCCTGATCAATTGCCATGATGAACAGACCACTTGTTTCTGATCTGTGAAATCTCTTGAAATGTCTTGGCAATGTTTTTAATTGCTCTCCATCTTCTGATTCCTTAGACTTTTCAATATCCCGAACGTGTTCACGGATTCTTATTCGTAATTCTCTTGTTGTCATCCCGATATAAATTTTGTCGCACGGGCATTTTGCCAGATAGATTACCCCCTTAGATGTATAGGTCCTTCTCAAAAAATTAGCATATAGTGCTAAATTTCATTATTTTCCATAATGTAATGATTAAAATTAAACTTTCATATATTTTAGATTCATTACACACCAACTGAAATTTTTCAGGTCTTTTATTGTTTTAATACTGATGATTTTGGCATACAGCTCATGAAAACCAAAAATCCTGTCTCAAAAAATTAGCATATCAAGAAAAGGTTCTCTAAACGAGCTATTACCCTAATCTTCTGAATCAACTAATTAACTCTAAACACATGCAAAAGATTCCTGAGGCTTTTAAAAACTCCCTGCCTGGTTCATTACTCAAAACCGCCATCATAGGTAAGACTGCCGACCTGACTGATGTCCAGAAGGCCATCATTGACACCCTCAAGCAAGAGGGTAAGACCCAGAAAGAAATTTCTGAACAATTAGGCTATTCCCAGAGTGCTGTATCAAGGCACCTCAATGGGAAGTCTGTTGGAAGGAAACAATGTGGCAGAAAACGCTGTACAACGAGAAGAGGTGACCGGACCCTGAGGAAGATTGTGGAGAAGGACCGATTCCAGACCTTGGGGGACCTGAGGAAGCAGTGGACTGAGTCTGGAGTAGAAACATCCAGAGCCACCGTGCACAGGCGTGTGCAGGAAATGGGCTACAGGTGCCGCATTCCCCAGGTAAAGCCACTTTTGAACCATAAACAGCGGCAGAAGCGCCTGACCTGGGCTACAGAGAAGCAGCACTGGACTGTTGCTAAGTGGTCCCAAGTACTTTTTTCTGATGAAAGCAAATTTTGCATGTCATTCAGAAATCAAGGTGCCAGAGTCTGGAGGAAGACTGGGGAGAAGGAAATGCCAAAATGCCTGAAGTCCAGTGTCAAGTACCCACAGTCAGTGATGGTGTGGGGTGCCATGTCAGCTGCTGGTGTTGGTCCACTGTGTTTCATCAAGGGCAGGGTCAATGCAGCTAGCTATCAGGAGATTTTGGAGCACTTCATGCTTCCATCGGCTGAAATGCTTTATGGAGATGAAGATTTCATTTTTCAGCACAACCTGGCACCTGCTCACAGTGCCAAAACCACTGGTAAATGGTTTACTGACCATGGTATTACTGTGCTCAATTGGCCTGCCAACTCTCCTGACCTGAACCCCATAGAGAATCTGTGGGATATTGTGAAGAGAAAGTTGAGAGACGCAAGACCCAACACTCTGGATGAGCTTAAGGCCGCTATCGAAGCATCCTGGGCCTCCATAACACCTCAGCAGTGCCACAGGCTGATTGCCTCCATGCCACGCCGCATTGAAGCAGTCATTTCTGCAAAAAGATTCCCGACCAAGTATTGAGTGCATAACTGAACATTATTATTTGTTGTTTTTTTTTTATTTTGTTTTAAACACTTTTATTTTATTGGACGGATGAAATATGCTAATTTTTTGAGACAGGATTTTTGGGTTTTCATGAGCTGTATGCCAAAATCATCAGTATTAAAACAATAAAAGACCTGAAAAATTTCAGTTGGTGTGTAATGAATCTAAAATATATGAAAGTTTAATTTTAATCATTACATTATGGAAAATAATGAAATTTAGCACTATATGCTAATTTTTTGAGAAGGACCTGTACATGTTAGACATTTTCTGATAGAATATGTACGGGTTTGATCTGCATTTTGAAATTCTCTTCCCCGCATTGTGTTCGCACACGCTTTACATCTTCTACATGGAAAGAAGCCTTGAGAATCTAGAAAACTAGAAAACTCTTTAGGATTTTTAGAGAAATGGCTATTGACCAAAAGATCTGAAAGATTTTTTGACCTCTTAGCTGTTACATGTGGCCTATCTGTCAGAATTTTCTTAAAAACTGGGTCAGTCAGCACGACATTCCAGTGTTTGTATATGACATCCGTCAATTGTTTCCACTGCTCGTTAAAAGGGGTAATAAGTCTAACTATTTTAGGATCAATTTCACTGGCATCTTTTTTCTTGTACAGAAATTCGTTACGTGAAACACCACAAGCCCTTCTGTATGCATGTCTAATTTGTCTGTGACTATATGATCTGTCACGAAATCTAGAGTACAAATCTTGGGCCTGATTTTGAAATGTCTGTTCCGTTGAGCAAATTCTCTTTGCTCTTAGATATTGGCTTACTGGGATGGAACGAATCGTAGATTTTAAATGAGAAGACTGAGCATGGAGTATTGAATTGGTGGCTGTAGATTTTCTATAGATATCAGTATGGATCGAGCCATCATCTTGCACCATTATGTCAATGTCCAAGAAGCAGACTTTTCGTCCATAAGTATGTTAGGCGGATATTTAAATCGTTATTATTTAAGGTGGACATGAATGTTTCTAATTCTGCTACAGAGCCGTCCCAGACAAACATAACATCATCAATATATCTTATCCAGTTGTATACTTTATCGGCACCGGCAATGGGGAGCTCTGAAAGATTTCTCTTTCCCAATAACCCAAGAATAGATTGGCATAAGCCGGGGCACAGGCTGCCCCCATTGCCGTGCCCTGCAACTGGAGATATATTTGATGATCAAAGGTAAAACAGTTATGTGTCAGGACGAACTCTAATAAATTCAGAATGAAAGCTGAGAGCAAGGGGTCCAAATTACTATTCCTTAAATACCAAGACACTGCCTCCAGTCCTTGTATATGGCGGATGGAGGTATACAATGCCTCAACATTCGCTGTGACTAATATCATATTATCCCCAAGGTTCAACTGATCCAATCTCCTCAGGGCCGCCGTAGTGTCTAGGATGTGCGAGGGTAACGAAATCACCAACGGCTTTAAATAATAGTCAATAATTTGACAACTCAATTCGCTTAATCCCTCATTTCCCGACACAATAGGGCGGCCCGGAGGATCCATCGGATTTTTGTGAACCTTGGGGATCAAATAGAATGTTGGTAACTTCGGTTTACATTCTTTGACATTATCCAGTAATTTTTTTGGAATAATTCCTTTCTCCCATGCTCTAGTCATAATCTCAATCAGTTCATTTTGATAATCAATTAATGGAATATGAGTCAATTTCTTGTAACAATCTGTATCCATTAACAATTTATATGCCTGTTTAACATACATTTCATTGGGCCAAATCACAAGATTACCGCCTTTATCGGCTTTTTTAAAGACGACATCCTTCCAACTCTGCATTTCTTTAATAATTTTCCTTTCTTTTTGATTTTTAGGATTAGGGTAAAAGTTTTCTTTGATCTTTTCTATATCATTTGTTACCATCTTCACAAATACATCAACAGCCGAACACGCATTAATGCTAGGAATTTTTTTTTATTTATTTACTAGGTGGGAGGGAAAAGCACTCACCATATCTGTATTTTCATCTTCCTCAGCCAGAGATTCAAGAATTGCTAGGGCCTCCCTCTCCTCCTCTGTTTCTAGTGTTAGCCCCATCATGGATTTTTCATGAAATCTCTTAAGTATTAACTTCCTTGCAAAAAGATGTACATCTTTTATGGCCGTGAATGTGTCTAAAGGGTATGCCACACTAAACGAGATCGCAAACGAGATCGCAAACGAGATCACTAAAACGTCACTATTTTGCGATCTCGTTAGCGACCTCGTTGTGTGTGGCATGTAGCAACGATGTGGCCCCTGCTGTGATGTCGCTGATCGTTCACTAGAGTTCTGGACCGTTTTTTGATCGTTGGCGTCCCACTGGTGAGCCTGAATCGCTGTGTTTGGCACCTTTTGCGAACGACGAGCGACCTCGTTTGTGGCACATGACTGTTTTGCGTCACAGAGTGGATCGCAATATCTGTAAGTTCTCTTTTGCGTCACAGAGAGGATCGCAGAAGTTGCAAAGCAGGCTAGCAGGACGCAGAAAGCAGGAGCGATGCTGGAAATTCCTATGAATCAGAAGCACTCAGTACATGCTAATGACGTCCTAACGACCGCCAAAGTCGTTAAAGAGATCGCTGACCACTGATGAGTCGTTTTTGAGATCTCCTGTTTGGCAGCTACTAGCGACCTAAAAGAGATCACAAAAACGATCTCGTTAGCTTGCGTCGTTATTGAGATCGCTAACGAGATCGCTAAGTGTGGCAGTACCTTAAAGGTTGAGGAGGGGAAAAGGTTAAGCCCTTGTCTAGCAATTCAGTCTGTTCTTTAGATAATGTATGTGTTGATAAATTAATTACCTTTGGATGGTCATTTCTCCTATTTGAGTTAGAATGTTGCCAAGAGGAATATTTATCCTTCATTCCAAATCTTGTTTTCATACGTTTAGGACCATGTTGTTAATTTTCATGTATAGAAGTTGCTGTGCTGGAAGTTGAGGACATTGATGATACCGACGGACTCCTAGGGAGGGATTGTTTCCTATTTTTGCCAGGAACTCTAGTTTGCCAGCGATACACTTTTTTTTTATCATAATCCTGTAGATCTCGTTGCAGCTTTTTCATCTTAGTGGCACTAATTTGTTTTTCCCATTTTTCCAGATCTTGATTAATGCCCTCATGGAATTTTTCCAATTGTTCTCCATTCATTTTTGCTATTAGATCTTTTTGTATGGAGCTGAGTTCCACATCAATTTCCTCCAATATGGAAGAATTTTTAACATTAATTATCTCCATAAATGTGAGCGAACAGGTAGATGAAGCTACTTCCCACTTGTTCATTAATTCGGTATCATTAAGATCAAAGGTGGGATACAATTGCACCCTTAGGCCACGAGGAATAATTTTCTGCTTAATATACCGTATATACTCATGTATAAGCCGACCCGTGTATAAGCCGACCCCCCTAATTTTGCCACAAAAAACTGGGAAAACTTATTGACTCGTGTATAAGCCTAGGGTGAAAAATTTTTATGCCCCCATATGATGCTCCACAGATTATGCCCCCATATGCTCCACAGATTATGCCCAATATGCTCCACAGATTATGCCCCCATATGCTCCAGATTATGCCCCATATATTCCACAGATTATGCCCCCGTATGATCCACAGATTATGCCCCCATATGCTCCATATTATGCCCCCATATGCTCCAGATTATGCCCATATGTTCCACATCTTATGCCCCCATATGCTCCAGATTATGCCCCATATGTTCCACAGCTTATGCCCCCATATGCTCCATATTATGCCCCCATATGTTCCAGATTATGCCCCATATGTTCCACAGCTTATGCCCCCATATGCTCCATATTATGCCCCCATATGCTCCAGATTATGCCCCCATATGCTCCATATTATGCCCCATATGCTCCAGATTATGCCCCATATGTTCCACAGCTTTTGCCCCATATGCTCCATATTATGCCCCCATATGCTCCAGATTATGCCCCATATGCTCCATATTATGCCCCCATATGCTCCAGATTATGCCCCATATGTTCCACAGCTTTTGCCCCATATGCTCCATATTATGCCCCCATATGCTCCAGATTATGCCCCATATGTTCCA
The DNA here is from genome assembly GCA_033576555.1 of Oophaga sylvatica. Classification (NCBI taxonomy): domain Eukaryota; kingdom Metazoa; phylum Chordata; class Amphibia; order Anura; family Dendrobatidae; genus Oophaga; species Oophaga sylvatica. The sequence goes on along the minus strand of JARQOD010000006.1, from coordinate 205,276,977 downwards.
CAGCTTTTGCCCCCATATGCTCCATATTATGCCCCATATGCTCCAGATTATGCCCCATATGTTCCACAGCTTTTGCCCCCATATGCTCCATATTATGCCCCCATATGCTCCAGATTATGCCCCCATATGCTCCATATTATGCCCCCATATGCTCCAGATTATGCCCCATATGTTCCACAGCTTTTGCCCCCATATGCTCCATATTATGCCCCCATATGCTCCAGATTATGCCCCCATATGCTCCATATTATGCCCCATATGCTCCAGATTATGCCCCATATGTTCCACAGCTTTTGCCCCCATATGCTCCATATTATGCCCCCATATGCTCCAGATTATGCCCCATATGTTCCACAGCTTTTGCCCCCATATGCTCCATATTATGCCCCCATATGCTCCAGATTATGCCCCCATATGCTCCAGATTATGCCCCATATGTTCCACAGCTTTTGCCCCCATATGCTCCATATTATGCCCCCATATGCTCCAGATTATGCCCCCATATGCTCCATATTATGCCCCCATATGCTCCAGATTATGCCCCATATGTTCCACAGCTTTTGCCCATATGCTCCATATTATGCCCCCATATGCTCCAGATTATGCCCCATATGTTCCACAGCTTTTGCCCCCATATGCTCCATATTATGCCCCCATATGCTCCAGATTATGACCCCATATGCTCCATATTATGCCCCCATATGCTCCATATTATGCCCCATATTCTGCACAATTATGCCCCATAGTATTAGGCCTCATATGCTGCTGCTGCAAAAAAAAAAAAAAAAAAATGACATACTCACCTCTCGTCGCTGGGGGCCAGGTGCCGGTGTCCTGAGCAGGCGGGGGTGTCACCGCTCGCTCAGGACCCCGGCACCTGAGATATTTACCTGTCCGTCGGTCCACAGCAGCGCACTGCTCCCTAGGTCCGACTCCTCTGTGTGTAAATGATCTGGCAGGGGGCGGGGCGCACACTAACGACGTCATCGCGCCCTCTGCCTGATCATTTACACACAGAGGAGTCGGACCAAGGGATTAGTGCGCAGCGGTGGACCGACGGACAGGTAAATATAACTATACTCACCCCTCCGCCGCGCGTCCCTGCAGTGTCTCCTCTTCTCCCGGCGCTCTCCGCAGCGCTTCAGTCCTGCAGCAGTAACGTGCTTCCGCTCATTAAAGTCATGAATATGTGCATATTCATGACTTTAATGAGCGGTGCCATGTGACAGCTGCAGGAAGGAGCCGGAGATCGTGGGAGAAGCAGGGGGCTGCAGAGACCCCGCCGGCGGAGGGGTAAGTATGATCCGACACCCCCCGCTTCCCCTCCCCCGCCGACCCCCGTATATGACCCGCGTATAAGCCGAGAGGGGGACTTTCAGCCCTAAAAAATGGGCTGAAAATCTCGGCTTATACATGGGTATATACGGTAATTATCTAAGGAGGCTTTAGTCCACCATATACGGGTTTTATTATTTAGAAGATTTTTATATTTTTGCATTAGGTCCTTATATCCGTTCAGCACTTAGGATTGTCACGTCATATTAGTAATATATCTAAGTTGTAGAAAATATGCATGCAGTTTGATTACGACGGGCCTTGGTACCGTGATCTGGAGCGCATGATCGCAGCAGGCTGGGTCTGGGTTTTCCCGACGTGCTTAGTGGAGAAGGGGCGTGCCTAAGGTTGCTAAGTAGCACCTGGACGCGGTCCTCCCTGGAGCGCTGAAGGAAATGCCTATATTGTGAGACGTACCCTGCTGTGCGCATGCGCCGCGTCATGATCCGTTACCCAGGAGACCTAGTAAGCCGGGAATAAAGGAGGAATCGATTAAGGGGTTGTAAGGTCATAGTAATTAGTGATGCCATTACCTGACCCGGCACTGAATCTAATGGGAAATTTTATTGGAAGTTAAGCCCTATATATATTGTTACCAGAGCTAAGATAGGCCACGCCTCCTGACAAAGAAGCGGTGAAACGTGCGTTGAGGCGGCAGGCCCAGGGGAGTTTTCTTCTAATCCAATTTAGATGTAAGTACGGACATTGAAAGTGGTGTGGCTGATTATTTGCAAACATTGCAGTAATTATAGTACGGTGCAGTTTAGTAATATCTCCACATGGTAAGCAGTTCCATATTATGGTGGGGGTTAATAGCGGTATTATGGCCGATTAATATGTGGATCAGGCATTCCTAAATATAGGGACTGACATCCGAGCCCCTTTTTGGAGACTTTAAAACAGCAGACTTCCTATAGATGAGGGATTGTTTTTGGATAGTCTATAGACTTTGCCATATTTGTTTAAATAACCCTGACATTTTTAGTTGCTGCAAACTATATGGAATATAATGCTTGTAGGTAATATAATAAGAATGCCACATTCTGGATGACTCTGTGGGGTAATTTACAATAATATGATACAAAAATTAGTAGATGGTTGATGGACTTTGAATTTTTGTACAAAAGAATTGAGACATAAATAACCATTTTTGCTGATTTATAGAGATATTTACCCATGAGTTGCTGGATGTTATGTTTATAACAATGTCCTGTCAAATTTCTGATTAATTACTCCTCTGACTATTTAGCCTGCTTAGTGAGTTGCTCTGTCACTTTGTGTAATTTTAGTCTATTTGTAATAAAATTTGCTATTTTTCTAAAAAAAAACTCTTTTGACCTTTGTTACTTCAATTAGTACAGGAGTATGGTATTAAAAAGTCCACATATTGAACAGTCTGGTATCGCTGTCAGACGGCTGAGCTATTTGTGGCCTAAAAATTGCGGCAATTCAGGCCTAGATTCCACTGTATTTGCTGTCTGTTACCCTAGTTATGTACACTATTTTGGGGTATAAAATAAAAAATACAGGCCACATATTGAAAAGTGTGATATTTCTGTCAGACGCTTGAGTTATTTGATGGCTACAAATTGTGGCATTTAAGGCCTACATTCCATTGTATTTGCTTGTCTGTTACCCTAGGTCTATACACTATTTTTTGGGAAAAAATAAAAACAATGACCAGATATTGAACACTGTGGTATCTCAGTAAAAATACTTCTGCTTCAAGTTGTTATGGCTGCTTCAGGACTGTGTCTTAAATGCACCAACTGCTACCACCATCATCTTCTGCCTAGAGGCAATCACTGCGCAGATAGAAAGTCTGAGTAGCAGAAGGTGAAGGCTTGGGTGATGTTGTACTCTGTCTCTGGATTACGAAGTCGAAAACTTCTAGATTAAATCATGACTGGAAGATCCAGAGCAAGAGCACGTGGAAGAGCATGGGGCCAGGACTCGAAACTACTGATCCCTTGTGTTCCTGGGCCGGATTCTGACAATCCATCACCTACTAATTTGGAACTTGTTGGACGAGGACATAAAAAAGGAGCCCCTGCAGTTTCTAGAACAGAAGCTAGAGATTTTGACATTTCGGTTGTATTTCAAGAGGCGTCAATTGTAGAGCATGTTCGTAGATGTGACTTCTACTATATGGGTGTTTCCACTAGACAATCTATCCAACAGGTTATTGAATCAAAATCTTTTTTCTCGCAAATCTGTTCAGCTGTGCACAAACTATGTCAAATTGGTAGCTAGACCCCACTGGGTCTTGTCAAAGTGGTATGTTGACTACAGTGAACAGATGTTATGTAGATCCCTAATCTCACCTCTACTTTACCAGCATGATGAATTAATAGGAAAAGCATGTGGTATTGATGGAGAATTTGTTTTCTTGCCAAAGAAACAAAATAAGATCAATGAGATGGTTAGCCACACATGCAATGTAGAAATAGTAAAGATGACAATTACTTTCACATTTCAGTTAACACCCACTTCACCAACTTGATTTCACTTTTACAACATTATATTCCGAAGCCTTGAAGAAGATGAATATATTGTGAAGCAAATAGGTATGAATAATTATCACCCAAATGATGTTACAGAAGTCAGAACACACACAACCTGTGCTGCGCTTTGTCCATAAATGTCAAGGCTGCATCCCCTGTTTCCCGGGGTAAGGAATAGGGGAACAGACAGGCCCCATTACCCAGGAAGACGGGGCGTGTTTCAATAGGAAACCTGGCCGGAAGCTGAGTGAAAAAACACGCAAAGCAGGAGTCCCCAGCTGTCAGTGTGAGCAGCAAGGGGGGCAGTGCACTACACAACCGAAGCGCTGGCATTGTGACGAACTGCAGCAGACAGACCCCGTGACTTAGAGGCCGGAGGGCCAGATTAAGAGAAAACGGGCACGACAGCAGAGATTTTTGGCATGGACAAGCAGCGCATAGGAAGCTGAGCAGCGTGCTCCGTCCTTAAAGCACTGGTGCCGCAAAGGACTGTTCCCGTTGGCTCCCGCCACTAAAAGCAGTACTGCCAGAGAGCGAGGCGCCATGTGCCCAGTGACCGCCAGAGAGCGAGGTGTTGTGGACTCCATGACCATGAGCACAGCGCATGTGCACAGTAGAGAGAGGCAGTTCATGCCACGTGTTCAGCTTTGCCAAGCAAAAATTATAAGGTACAGAGGAATGACAGAGGACGTAGGTACGGCGGTCAGCAAGGTACTCCCCTCAGCATCTTCCCAAACTTTGCACTCCTTGTGAGAGTCACCAGAGCCTCAGGGCCAGGGCGATGGGAGGGTCTGAGTAAACTCTCACAAAACTTTGCCAGTGTTCCACTGCCTCTGCTGGATTGGAGTTGTGTCTCTCTCACCTGTACTCCTTGCTTTGCCAATGAACTGTGTCTGTGACCTTTGTTGCCAGCGTTTTCAAATGGAAATGTTTTTAATAATTCCGCAAGAAGGGCCCTCTGGTTTTAGTACACCTGTCTGCCTCTGGAATAAGAGATAGAAAGTTCTCCTTGTAGCGTGGATCTAGAAGTGTCACCAATCAGTATTGCCTGTCACCCAAAATTTTGAGAACACAAGGGTGACAGGAAAGGCAGCGTAACAAAGTCAGCCATGCATGCAAGACTGGTAACAGTCAATACTTCCGTGTCCTCACCAAGAGGATGACTGACCATGCTCTACTCCTCCTCCTTGTCCTCAGGCCTCCACAACTTTCGACTAACCTTAGTACTATCAATCATTGTAAATACACCCCTGTAGTTTTTATCTCCCCCACCTCATTGTAGATTGTAAGTTGTCGCGAGCAGGATCGTTTTTTTGGGTTTAATTATTGTTATCGTTGTGAGTGTAGATTGTAAGCTGTCACAAGCAGGGTAGTTTTATTTCTGTTTAATTATTGTTATCGTTGTTACTTAGGACTGTTGTGTTTGAAACTATTAAACTGTAAATGTGTTGGCGCTATACAAATAAATAAGCCGGATTACGTACCGGTAATGCTCTTTTAATGAGTCCACGACAGCACCCACTTGGAGAGAGGGATCCGCCCATAGGAACAGGAAACCTACAGAGATAAAAGAGGGCGGTCCGCCTCTCCTCCTCAGTTGGATTTCAGAGTAACCGGAGGACCGCCAATATTAGGCAATTATATTTTTCTTTGTTCTTCATCACATTCAAGAAGGTATACATTCAGTCTATTAACTTTCAGGGAGGGAACTGAGTGGGTGCTGTCGTGGACTCATTAAAAGAGCATTACCAGTAGGTAATCCGGCTTTTTACCCTTCGCCACGACAGCACCCACTTGGAGAGACTTTCAGAGACCTTCACCTGAGAGGGACCACCGTGCTGAGGACCGCTCTACCAAAGGTTAGGACAGAGGAGGATGATAGATCGAGTCTGTAGTGATTGTAGAAAGTGGAAGGAGACGACCAGGTTGCGGCCTTACATATAGACTTGATCGGGACGTCTCCCCTTTCTGCCCAGGATGATGCCATGGCCCTGGCGGAATGGGCCCTGATGCCTTCTGGAGGATCTTCATTTTTTGCAGTGTATGCCAAACAGATCGCCTCTCTGATCCACCGAGATAGGGTGGCTTTCGTGACCCAGTATCCCTTCCTTCGGCCCTGGAAGGATATAAAAAGAGCCCTACTCTTCCTCCAGCTAGCAGACCTTTCAATATATTTCAATACTATTCTTTTCACATCTAATATGTGAAATTTTTCTTCTAACGGAGAGGAAGGGTTACTAAAAAATGAAGGAAGGTGGATTTCCTGCGATCTGTGGAATCTCCCGGCCACTTTTGGCAGATATGAGGGGTCAGGTTTTAAAATTAACTGTTCCTGAAATGATAGTAGGAATGGAGGATCTATAGATAATGCCTGCATGTCACTGACCTCCAAGCCGAGGTTAATGCCACTAAAAGTACCATTTTAAGAGATATGTTTTTAAGGGTTATGGAATCTAAAGGTTCAAAGGGTGGACCTGTTAGGGCATCCAGAACCAGGTTTAGATCCCAAGGAGCAATTCTAGATATATGAACTGTTATAATTCGTTCACAGGCCTTGATGAATCTCGATATCCGTTACCTGCTAGATTATAACTATAAAGAGCTCCAAGTGCAGATATTTGGACTCTAAGCTTGTGTACAGATAATCCTAGATCTTTCAGTTTCTGCAGAAATTCTAAGATAGATTTTATTGGAATCTCTCTAGAGTTGGGATTTGTATGGAACTCTAAGAACTTCCTCCATATCTTGGTGTAGATTTTGGTAGTAGTTGGCTTTCTACTCTGCAAGAGGGTGTTGATTAATCCTTCCGAGAACCACCTTGCCCTCAGTATTTCCCCCTCAAGTTCCACGCCGTCAAGTGGAGACTGTCCACTTGAGGGTGGAAGAAAGGACCTTGAGAGAGAAGCTTGGGAGTTGAGGGTAGTATCCAGGGATCTGTCAAGGACATCATCTGAAGGCATGAGAACCAAGGTCTCTTGGGCCAGAATGGAGCTATCAATATTACTCGCGCCTTGTCTGTCCTGATTTTCCTGATGACTTGCGGTAACAATATAATCGTGGGAAAGGCATACGCTAGCCTGAACTGCCACGGGCTTTGGAGGGCATCTAGGATTTCTGGCTGATCTGCCACGTTCAGGGAGGCGAACCTCTGTAGTTGCCTGTTTTGTCAGGTGACACAATGTCTCTGAATATCATTTTGTTTAGGGACCACTCTCCTTGCCGTAGGGTGTGGCGACTCAGGAAGTCCGCTTCTGAATTGTCTACCCCTCTGATGTGGAGAGCTGATAGAGACACAAATTGTTCCTCGGCTAAGGAAATATTTTTCTTGTGGAAGACATTAATTTGTCCTACCGTGTTCCGCCTTGTCTGTTGAGGTATGCCACTACTGTGGTGTTGTCCGAGAGGATTCTTACGTGTTCTCCTTGTAGCTGCGGGAGGAAGTGATATAGGGAATGACTCACAGCCTTTAACTCTCTTAAATTTGAAGAGTCGTGTATCTGTTCTCTTCCCACCGACCTTGGGAAAAGGCTTCCCCATGTGAGCTCCCCATCCTGTAGGGCTAGCATCAGTAGTAATGATACGAGAAAGTGTTATTACCCAGTCTACTCCTTCCAATAATTTAGTATCATCTAACCACCACACTAGTGAACTCATGACTACCTGGGATAAGGAGATCTTATCTGTTAAACGACCTCTAGCATAGGCCTCTTCTGATAATATTTGGTGCTGTAGGTCTCGGGTGTGAAATTGAGCCCACTTAACTGCCGGAATACACGAAGTGAGGGATCCCAAGAGGGACATTGCCTCCCTCAGGGTCATGCGTGGTTTCCTTATTGGTGCCCCGACTTTCGTTTTAATTACTGATATTTTTACTGTGGCAGTACACATTTTTGCACTGTCAAATCTAATTGGAGGCCTAAAAAGGACTGGACGGATTGCGGCTCGAGTCTGGATTTCTTGCTGTTTATGAGCCAGCCTAGAGCATGTAAGGATAAGATTGCGTCATTAACCGTGTGGTACATTGTGCTACGAGTTTCCTATTATCAAAAAGTCATCAAAATATGGTATTATTAAGGTATCTTTTTGTCGTAGGAAGGCCATTACTTCCAGCATCACCTTTGTAAATACTCTTGGTGCGATCAAGAGTCCGAATGGCATCGCAGCAAACTGGAAATGATGTATGATGCCGTCTAAGGAAACTGCCACTCAGATATTTTTGATATCTGGAATGGATTGGAAGATGATAATAAACATCTTTTAAATCTAAACCTGCCATCATACAATTGGGAAAAAGCAGTTTAATTGCAGATTTGATGGATTCCTTTTTAAATTTTTCATTTCGGATGAACGTGTTCAATTTTTTCAGGTTGAGAATAGTTCTAAATGAGCCATCTGGTTTAGAAACCAGGAAGAGAGGAGGGGGCGGAGTCTGAGCATTGCTGTGAGAGGAGGCAGAAATCCCGAGCTCTGTTGTGAATGGGTTTGAGATGAGTTCTGAGCAGAGGCTCCCTCTGGTGGTTACAAGCGGTGCTAGTCTGTCCAGTGAAGATTGTGAGGACTGGGAATCAGGTGTTACTGATTGGTCTTATATAAGGGAGTCACCTTCCCATCAGGGTTGCCGGTGATCAATTGTTCTGGTCTGAATCCTTGATTCCAGTTTCCCTTGTAGCCTGCTGTGTCGTGTCTGCATCTCCTGCTACAGATAAGACATTTTCTTCTTTTGTGTTTGTGCTATATTTTTGCATTTTGTCCTGCACTTCTGTGGGGGCCTTCAGGGTCCCCTCCGGGGGCTTTTGCCTCTCAGTTTAGTTCAGCCACTGATGTTTTGTACATTTGCTTTTTCCAGTTTTTTCAGTGGCTGCTGTTTTGATTTTGTTACACCAGAGAACTAATTTAGGTGGTAGAGGTCGTGTGATCTCAGGTGTTTTTGAAATTAGTAGAGTTGGTGCCTTTCAGGGTTTTCTGGGATTGCAGTAAGTGCCCTTCCTGTCCTTTTCTATTTGGTTGGTTTGGGCCCCAGCGTTGCTCGTGCTGTTTTCTTTCTGTGTCAGTGTTTCGTCTTGTCTGGCCGCCGTTGCATCTTTGGGGGCTTTCTATTGTCTTTGGGGTTCTGCTCCGGGGCGGATAGCTTTCCTATTTCTATCTTTAGGTGTAGTTAGTTTCTCAGGCTGTGACGAGGCGTCTAGGACCAACGTAGGAATGCTCCACGGCTGCCTCTAGTTGTGGTGGTTAGTCAGGGTACTGCAATCTCATAGATTCCAACTGCTCTGGTGTATTGCCTTTTTTACCTGCACTCCTCAGCTACCGAAACATAACAGTATCACCGGCCTAAAAATTGAAAATTGTATGGTACTCACAGAAGGGAAAAAATATTGTGAAAGAAAAAAGGTTGTCAGAGTTGTCAGAGATATTTTTCTGTTTGTTGCATTTTTTTTTTCCCTCTGTATCTCTGGGTGCTGGGGAGGATCTTTTCTCTCAATGGAGTTTGCACAGTTGTCTGGCCGTGTGGATCAGCTTGCCACTGAGGTTCGGAGTATTGCTATCTATCTTGCTGGGTTGCCTGTTGTGGAACCTAGGATTCCCATGCCAGATTTGTTTTTAGGGGATCGAGCTAAGTTTCAGAATTTCAAAAAAAATTGTAAATTGTTTTTTGCCTTAAAATCTAAGTCCTCAGGGAACGCAGCGCAGCAGGTTCAAATTATCATCTCTCTCCTGCGCGGCGATCCTCAGGATTGGGCTTTTTCCCTGATACCTGGGGATCCTGTTTTGAGTGATGTTGATGCGTTTTTTCAGGCCTTGGGGTTATTGTACGATGAGCCTAATGTCACTGATCAAGCTGAAAAAACCTTGTTGGCATTAAATCAGGGGCTTGATGACGCTGAGTTATACTGTCAGAGATTCCGTAGGTGAACAGTCCTGACCAAATGGAATGACGACGCTTTGGCAGCCCTTTTCCGGAAGGGTCTGTCTGATAATGTAAAGGATGTTATGGTGGGATTCCCTGTCCCCTCTGGTCTCAATGATTCTATGTCATTAGCGATTCAAATTGACAGATGTTTGCGTGAGCGGAGAAGTATGCGTGGAATGGTGTTGCCTTGTGAACCAGCTTCTGAACCCATGCAGTGTGATAGAGTGGTGTCTGGGGCACAGCGTCATGAGTTTCGAAAGCGCAATGGGTTATGTTTCTACTGTGGTGATGCCTCTCATGCTATTTCAGTCTGCCCTAAGCGGGGAAGACGTTTTGCACGCTCAGTTGTCTTGGGTAGTGTTCAGACTAAGTTTTTATTAACTGTCACTCTGATATGCTCTCTGTCCTCATTTTCTGCTCAGGCTTTCGTTGATTCTGGAGCAGCTATTAACCTGATGGATTATGATTTTGCTAAACGTTGTGGATTTCCCATGATACCCCTACAGAAGTCTATTCCCCTACTGGGGATCGATTCTACCCCTTTGGCTGAGAATAAACCCCAGTTTTCTACTCAGGTGATAATGAGGGTTGAACCTGATCACCAGGAGTGCTGCAAATTTTTGGTTCTGTATAATCTGCATGACATTATCGTGCTGGGTTTTCCTTGGTTACAGTCTCATAATCCTGTTTTGGATTGGAAATCTGTGTCTGTAACCAGTTGGGGCTGCTAATGTGTTAATACCAACACTCCTGTTTTTTCTGCCTCCCCCCAGGCTCAGGATGTTCCTGACTTTTTGACTGATTTTTCTGATGTGTTTAGCGAAAGTAAATCTGCATCCTTGCCTCCCCATAGGAGCTATGACTGCGCTATTGAATTAGTGCCGGGTAGTAAATTCCCTAAAGGTCGCCTTTTTAACTTGTCTGTACCTGAACATGACGCTATGCGGTCTTATATCAAGGAATCATTGGAGAAGGGTCATATCAGACCATCCTCTTCACCCTTAGGTGCCGGTTTTTTCTTTGTGGCCAAAAAGGATGGTTCATTAAGGCCGTGTATTGATTATCGTCTCTTGAACAATATTACTGTGAAATATCAATACCCGATACCCTTGATTTCTGACCTGTTTTCCAGGGTGAAAAACGCTACTTGGTTTACCAAGCTTGACCTCAGGGGGGCGTATAACCTTATTCGCATTAAGCACGGGGATGAATGGAAGACGGCATTCAATACCCCTGAAGGGCATTTTGAGTACTGGTGATGCCCTTTGGGCTCACTAATGCTCCTTCCGTCTTCCAGTCCTTCATGAACGACATTTTCAGGGATTTTGTGGACAAATTTCTGATTGTTTATTTGGATGATATCTTGATTTTTTCTAATGACTGGGACTCTCATGTGAAACATGTTCGAACTGTATTCCAGATTTTGACAGAGAATGCTCTGTATGTGAAGGGATCAAAGTGTCTTTTTGGCGTACAGAGGATCTCATTTCTGGGATTCATTTTGTCCCCATCTGTTATTGAAATGGACCCGGTCAAGGTTCAGGCCATCTGTGATTGGGTCCAACCTACTTCATTAAAGGCTCTTCAGAGATTTTTGGGTTTTGCCAATTTTTATCGTAAATTTATTGGTAATTTCTCGGTTATTGTTAAACCATTAACTGATTTGACCAGAAAGGGTTCTGATGTGGTGAATTGGCCTCCTGAGGCAGTCTCTGCATTTCAGGAACTTAAGCAGAGATTCACTTCTGCTCCTGTTCTACGGCAGCCTGATGTTTCTCTGCCATTTCAGGTGGAGGTTGGTGCCTCTGAAATTGGGGCAGGTGCCGTTTTGTCCCAAAAAGATCCAGAGACCTCTAAAAGTAACCATTGTGCCTTTTTCTCTCGAAAATTTTCTCCTACTGAACGTAATTATGACGTGGGTAATCGGGAGTTATTGGCCATGAAGTGAGCTTTTGAAGAGTGGAGACATTGGCTGGAGGGAGCCAAACATCAGGTGGTGGTGTCATGTGTGCATCGCCACGAAGATCGTCGCGGTTGCACATTCTGACTTCTCACAGCTGAGTTGCTGTTTCTTTGTGTTTGGCAGTTAGGGAGTTAATTCTGTCTGTGCTCAGTTCTGGGACTGGGTGCAGTTTTCTCCCGGCTGCAATTAATTATTTGTTGATTGGTTTCCTTTAAATCTCTGGTTGTCTGTGTTGGGAGTTGCCAGTGAAATTCTTCATGCAGACCACAGATAGGATTGTATCTGTATAGACTTAAGTTAAAGAGCTCCTTAGTTGTTTTAAGCTCACCTTGCTTAGAGTTTAATATCCCAGATCATTTATGTTCCTTCTGTGTTTGAGTGTGTATGCAAGTCTGTGTTTTCTCCAGTCTGTCTTATATGTCTAATCTGTGTATTTAGCAGAGATCAGCCCATATCCCTTTGGTGGTAATCAGAATCTTTCTTAGGACTGATTACAGGGTTCAGGGACTGATAGGAGACAGGGTTAGGCTGGAGACTTGGACCTCTGAACCATTATCAGTACCTCCAAGGTGAGGGTTTAGTTAGGACCCCAGTTTAGGGTCAGGTTAGACCCCCGGTCCTCCTCTTTCCTGTGACAGTGTATCAAGTCCTCAAGATTAACCCTGAGTTCAACGGATATCGTGTCAGGTAAATCTATTCTATATTTACATGCTGATGTTGCTAATCTATATGTTGTATAGAGTGTTGTTCTTTTAAGAATAGTTTACTGACATCGTACACATATCATAAGACCGCGTGACAGGTGGTCCTTACGGACCATAAGAATCTGGTCTATCTGGAATCTGCCAAGCGACTCAATCCTAGACAGGCCAGGTGGGCCTTGTTTTTCACACGTTTTAATTTTGTGGTTTCCTTTCTTCCTGGCACTAAGAATGTTAAGGCGGATGCCCTCTCGAGGAGTTTCCTTGCGGACTCTCCTGAGTTATCTGATCCTTCTGTTATTTTGAAAGAGGGTGTAGTTCTTTCCGCCTTCTCGCCCAATTTGAGACTTGCTCTGGAGGGGTGTCAGGAGGATAGGCCCGAGCGCTGCCCTGTTGGAAAATTGTTTGTCCCGGACCAGTGGAAAAAGAGTGTGATGTCTGAGATTCATTGTTCCGCATTGGCTGGGCATCCCGGAATTTTTGGTACCAGAGACTTGGTTAGTCGGTCCTTTTGGTGGCCTACCTTGTCTCGTGATGTCAGGGAATTTGTGCAGTCCTGCGGGACTTGCTCTCGCTCCAAGCCTTGCTCTCGCTCTAGTGGTTTGTTGATGCCATTGCCTGTGCCCAAGAGACCATGGACCCATATCTCTATGGATTTCATTTCCGACCTTCCTGTTTCTCAGAGAATGACCACCATCTGGGTAATTTGTGATAGGTTTTCCAAAATGATACATCTTGTGCCATTACCTAAGTTGCCTTCCTCCTCTGAATTGGTGCCGTTGTTCCTTCAGCACGTGGTTCGTTTACACGGCATTCCTGAGAACATTGTGTCTGACAGAGGAGTCCAGTTTGTTTCCAGATTTTGGAGGACTTTTTGTTCTAAACTGGGTGTTCAATTGTCTTTCAACTCGGCATTTCATCCTCAGACCAATGGTCAAACTGAGAGAACAAACCAGACATTGGAGACTTATCTAAGATGCTTTGTGTCTGCTGATCAGGATGACTGGGTCTATTTTTTGCCTTTGGCTGAGTTTGCTCTTAATAATAGGGCTAGCTCTGCCACTTTGATGTCTCCATTTTTTTGTAATTCTGGGTTTCACCCTCGATTTTCTTCAGGACAGACGGAGGCTTCTGTCTGTCCAGGTGTTGACTCTGTTGTGGAGCGTATGCAACAGATTTGGGACCAGGTAGTGGAGAGGTTGTCCCTCTCTCAGGAGAGGGTCCAGCGGTTTGCTAACCGGCATAGGACTGATGGTCCTCGGTTTAAAGTGGGGGACTTGGTCTGGTTGTCCTCAAAGAATATTCCTATGAGAGTAGCATCTCCTAAATTTAAGCCTAGGTTCATTGGACCTTATAAGATCATGGAGATTATTAATCCTGTTTCTTTTCGTTTGCTTCTTCCAGGGACATTTAAGATCCATAACGTGTTCCACAAGTCCTTGTTGAAGAGGTTTGTTGAGCCAGTGGTTCCTGCTGCTGTGCCTCCTGACCCTGTTTTGGTTGAGGGCAATCTGGAGTATGTGGTTGAGAAAATATTAGATTCTCGTTTTTCTAGACGGAAACTCCAGTATTTGGTTAAATGGAGAGGTTATGGTCAGGAAGACAATTCTTGGGTGTTTGCTTCGGACATCCATGCTAGGAGACTTATCCGTGCGTATCATAGAACTCATCCTGACCGACCTGGTTGCTCAAATGAGGGTTCGGTGACCCCTCCTCAAGGGGGGGGTACTGTTGTGAATGGGTTTGAGATGAGTTCTGAGCAGAGGCTCCCTCTGGTGGTTACAAGCGGTGCTAGTCTGTCCAGTGAAGATTGTGAGGACTGGGAATCAGGTGTTTCTGATTGGTCTTATATAAGGGAGTCACCTTCCCATCAGGGTTGCCGGTGATCAATTGTTCTGGTCTGAATCCTTGATTCTAGTTTCCCTTGTAGCCTGCTGTGTCGTGTCTGCATCTCCTGCTAACAGATAAGACATTTTCTTCTTTTGTGTTTGTGCTATATTTTTGCATTTTGTCCTGCACTTCTGTGGGGGCCTTCAGGGTCCCCTCCGGGGGCTTTTGCCCTCTCAGTTTAGTTCAGCCACTGATGTTTTGTACATTTGCTTTTTCCAGTTTTTTCAGTGGCTGCTGTTTTGATTTTGTTACACCAGAGAACTAATTTAGGTGGTAGAGGTCGTGTGATCTCAGGTGTTTTTGAAATTAGTAGAGTTGGTGCCTTTCAAGGTTTTCTGGGATTGCAGTAAGTGCCCTTCCTGTCCTTTTCTATTTGGTTGGTTTGGGCCCCAGCGTTTGCTCGTGCTGTTTTCTTTCTGTGTCAGTGTTTCGTCTTGTCTGGCCGCCGTTGCATCTTTGGGGGCTTTCTATTGTCTTTGGGGTTCTGCTCCGGGGCGGATAGCTTTCCTATTTCTATCTTTAGGTGTAGTTAGTTTCTCAGGCTGTGACGAGGCGTCTAGGACCAACGTAGGAACGCTCCACGGCTGCCTCTAGTTGTGGTGGTTAGTCAGGGTACTGCAATCTCATAGATTCCAACTGCTCTGGTGTATTGCCTTTTTTACCTGCACTCCTCAGCTACCGAAACATAACAGAGCTCCCAGAATTTATGGATAAAAGCAACTCTAAAAGTAGCTAGACATCCCTATACAGAACATCCCCGAATCCGGAGCTAACCCTGGTCCCTTTCAGGTCATATTGAACCTGATACCACCATCCAATAAGAAAATAACCAGGGTTTTTCCATCTAAGAAGCATCCGGTGGGAAAACACTGGAGTGGCGGAGGGATATTGAAACTCAGTGCTGGCAACCTTATTAAGGTACCTTTCTGATTTTCAGCAAACAACAAGGAAAGTGACCTGCCCCGGCAGCCTCTCTCCTGGGGTGCCCACCGCTGTGCAGCAGACGAAAGGCACTTACATCACAGCGAACCAGCAGCTTGAAAGAAGCAAGCGAAGAGCGGTGTATTCCGCAGCAGCATGCAAATATAGTCCCATCAGCTTCACAGCCAGTACAGAGACTGTTGGAAGGAGACAAGCACGCAGCTGCGCAGGCACGTCACCGCCCCCTCCTCGGATTTCACAGCTCTGAGCCATAACAACCTGCTGGGCTCAGCTGTTAACCCCCGGTGGTGGGGAGAAGTCTGGGAGGTAGGAGCATATCAGTGTGCCTGCTTCCTTTACAGCCTCGGCCCCCTTACATCACTTACATCACCTGGGTCATCTTCAGAGACCACCGCTTGCTGGGAGACTGTGTGCTCTGTTCTGGTGAGACGTTGTGAGGAGGAAGCTGAGATTTGAGAACTGCAGCCCTATTCTCCCTGTTGTCTCATATCCGTGCTGACGCCGACCTCTCCCCCTCCTCTCACTTTCTTCGACCCCCCCCCCAGCCTATGAAAGACTGAGGAAAGGTGACTTCACTATGCCCCTTTGCCCCAGGCACTTTAGCCACCTAAAAATTCTCAATACTGTTCCCTTGACATTTGCATAAACATTAAATACGGTGATCACAGCTGGGGATGACTTGATTGACATCTAGTGTCCAAAACTGGAACTGCAACTCTTTTTTTTTTTTTTTCTCCCATTACCTACCACTTCCTAACCTAAACCCTGATGACACTAATTATTTAATGTGCTAGCTGGGGAAGTCTGACATATATTTGCTCTAACTTTGTCCTATAGATAACAGTGAAAATGGGGAAATCTAGTGTAAAAACACAAAAAAGTGTTTCTAAAACGACAAAATCCATCACACAAGCAGACCTGGATAATTTCCTTAAAAAACAAGCTACGCAAGCAGATACGCTCAAATCACCCAAGCTCCATGATATGAATCTATTGGAGGACTCTGACTCGGAGCTAGAAAGTGATTCTGATATAGGGGGAAATACAAAAGACTCCCTAGTCACTCGATCATTTATTAAGCGTATATTATCTAAAGCCCTAGAACCTATAGGGAAAGAACTTGCAGAAATAAAGCAAGATCTAAGCCTACAAGGTCACAGACTAGAAGCACTTGAAAATTTCCAAAATAATATGTCACAGAGATCCAACGCCGTACTAAACTGCCTAAACGCACATGAAAACAAACTCAATTTGGTCCATACAGTTCTGGAAGACCATGAAAATCGGGAACGGCGCAATAACATAAGAATTAAGGGACTCACTGAAAAAGTGGCATTTGAAGCCTTAAGCAAAGCGGCCCAAGAGATATTTAAAAGCCTGCTCTCTGAATCGGACCCCCAAGAAATTGAATTGGTGAGAGTCCACAGAGCCCTCCGCCCCAAACCCGCCCAAGGGGAACAGCCACGGGATGTGATCTGTCGTTTCTTGGACTACCGAATAAAAGATTTAATTCTGCGCAGAGCTCGAGAATCCCAGGAAATTACTTACGAGGATTCCCAAATTAAACTCTTCCAGGATTTATCCGCTACTACACTCAAGAAAAGGAGACTTCTAAAACCATTGACCGAAACTTTATTGAAAAAAGGTTCCCGCTTCAGATGGTTGTTTCCCTTTGGCATACAAATCATTACTGGAGACAAGAATATCCAGGCCAGAACCTCAATGGACATTAAGG
Source organism: Oophaga sylvatica (assembly GCA_033576555.1). NCBI lineage: Eukaryota > Metazoa > Chordata > Amphibia > Anura > Dendrobatidae > Oophaga > Oophaga sylvatica. The sequence continues at coordinate 205,259,999 of JARQOD010000006.1, read as the reverse complement.
CAGCTTGCGAGACAGTGGAGATTACTTTGGACAACTACCCTGATTTGGAGTCTTTCCATTCAGCCTCTCAGTTACGTCCCTTACCTGATCTACCGACGTGGCAAGTGGCCTTGACCCCGAAATCACAGGGATTGAAGAGGAAACTAGCCAAAACCCCACCCTCTAAGGAACCTGAGGACGTTACCTGAGATCATAATGCTTATTATACCTCTCATTTATTTAGGTGATTCATGCTAACTGATGTAACAGACGTTAGGTTTCTGATAATTAGCTTGGAAAGTGTGACCATGTAACCATGGGTCAACACTTCTATACCCCTTTGGGTATCTTTCTTGAGAGGTATTAGTTGATTAATATTTCGACCCAAAGTGGGTGTCACGTTAATTTAGAGCAATGTTTAGTTAACCCTCTTAAGCTGATAATTCTATCCCATAGCTAGCACACTATGCTGTTATGTATATCGTTAATTGCAGCCCGGCACTCAACCGGGAAACTGATTCTTTTTGTGTTTATTTGAAAATAATACTAATGTTCTACCATTTTCTCCTTTCTTACTATAACCTACTTTCTTCCTCCTGCTACTCCCCCCCATCTTCCTCCCCTAGCCCGCTCCTTACTCCTATAGGCCCAAGGACCAAGCTGCAATACAAAAAGCAAGACCACTACATCTCGCTAAATCATGGTGGATCCAAATAAGGTGCGCATAGTTATCTCTTTCAACGCACATGGCCTAAATTCCCCAAGCATGAGACGCCACACACTACAGTTATTTAAAAAACAGCAGGCAGATATCTTACTTATTCAGGAGACGCACTTCAAGCCTAACAAGCTACCCTCCTTTGAGCGTTTGGCTTATGATAAATGGTTTCACGCAACCACTACGTAATCCGGCTCAAGAGGGACTTCGGTGGCGGTGGCGAGGGGAGTGTCCTTCCAACTGAGGGAGATTTTGGCCGACCCCCAGGGAAGGTATATTTTTGTCAAGGGTTTATTAGACGGATGTCTAGTTACACTTTGTAGCATATATGCTCCAAACAAAAAGCTATTGAAGTGGCTAAGTGCAACTTTGAAAAAGATTGACAGCTTTAAAGAAGGTATACTAGTAGTGGGGGGCGATTTCAATGTTGCACTGGAGCCTTTATTAGATACCACCAAGCAAAAAAGTTCGATCTCCCTAAAAGATTTATGTAGAATTAAATCACAACTGAGCTCAATGCAACTGATTGACTCCTGGAGATATCTAAACCCATCTGACCGGGACTATACCTTTTACTCCCATCCTCATAGATCATATCATCGACTAGATTATATCTTTGTACCTAGTAGAACGCTCCCCAACATAAGACAGGCAAAAATAATTCCAAATATTTACTCGGACCACTCAGCAGTATTATTAAAACTTATGATTTCCAAAACATATCCCCGACACAGAATTCGGCGCCTTAACGAATCAGTGCTTAAAAGTGTTGAAATACAGGACCGCATGAGCAGAATGTTATCTCAATATTTTGAGCAAAATGCCCAACAGGAAACATCCCCACAGATTTTATGGGAAGCACATAAAGCGGTAGCCAGAGGAGAGTTGATATCTATTACCTCTTTTCTTAATAAACAGAGGCAAAAGGAAATTCATGTCTTATATGATAGCATATCGCAGCTTGAACTCTGCCATAAACGTAAACCGGACCAACAATCCTTAGAGACTTTGCAAAAAAAAAGACAGCAACTCAGGGATATTCTCAACTATAGGTCTGCCAAACTCTACGCTGCGTGGAAACATAGAATGTATGTACACGGCGACAAGGCCTCTAAACTGGTATTGTCCCAGTTAAGGAAGAGGCAAGCCTGTACATTGATTGGTTCAATCAAAAATGATCAAGGTAAAAGCTCTCAAGACCCGAAACACATAGAGTTGGCATTCCTTGAATATTATAGACAGTTATATAATTTAAGGCCAGACGAATCTGCAGAAATTTCCTGCAAAAGACATCTAGACATGAACTCTTTTTTGAACCAGTTGAATTTGCCGACCCTATCAGACCCCCAAAAACAACAACTGATTAAGCCGTTCGCTTTAGAGGAGCTCCGGTCCGCCCTGTCAAAGTGCCCCACTGGGAAAGCACCGGGCCCAGATGGGTTCTCGGCGGCATACTACAAATCCTTCTTTTCTCTGTTACTTCCACACTTGCTCAACGTCTGCAACGCTGTCCTAAGCGGTCTTCCATTACCAAGGCAATTGCTTGCAGGTAGAATATCTTTGATACATAAAGAGGGGAAGGACCCGGAACTATGTAGTAGTTATAGGCCGATATCCCTTCTCAATGTAGACCTAAAAATATTTTCTAGCCTAATGGCAAAACGGTTAGCCAAACTGTTACCGAACCTGATATCCCTGAACCAGACCGGTTTTGTGGAGGGAAGAGAGGGGAAGGATAATGTGCATAAAGTTCTGCATCTTCTTCAATATGCGAAATTCCGAAAACTCCCATTAGTGCTCCTTGGAACAGATGCTGAGAAGGCCTTTGACAGGGTGGATTGGGGTTACCTGAGGGAAGTAATGGCCAGATTTGGGATCCCGAATGCTTTCATAGCAGCAATAATGGCAATGTATAGTAGCCCCTCGGCCCAAATTAGAATCAATGATTTTATAACGATGCGTTTAACATTAAAAACAGAACGAGACAGGGGTGTCCACTGTCCCCCTTGCTATTCATCTCAGGGATGGAACCCCTCCTACAACAACATCCTGAAATAGAAGGAATCAAAATAAATAAGACACATTTTAAAACAGCAGCATTTGCTGATGATCTCTTGATCTTGATGACCAAGCCTTTAGTGGGAATGCCAGCTCTAATGAATCTATTAGAGCTTTACGGGAACATCTCAAATTTTAAAGTAAATACATCTAAATCAGAAGCCCTAGATATACACATATCATCAAATATTAAGACTAAGCTAAAAAATCTATATCCCTTCACATGGCCTAAGCAATATATCACATATCTGGGTGTAAAATTAGGAAGAACAAATGAAGATCTCTTTCGATTAAATATTCCACCTCTGATTTCTTCAGTAGAGTCATCCATAAAAACATGGAAAGACTCATATCTCATGGATGGGGAGGAAGAATTTATTGAAGAGTTTGATCCTTCCCAAGTTTTTGTATATCTTTCAAATGCTTCCTATAAACATTCCTAAATCATGCCTCGACAAAATCAACTCAATATTCCGTAGATATATATGGAAGGGACAAAAACCCCGTCTAGCTTATAGGACTCTTACCTTGCCCAAACAGAGGAGGAATGGGAGCTCCAGATATACTGAAATACTATCAAGCGGCAATATTATCCAGAGTAGTTGATTTCTTACGGAGTTCTCGTGACAAACAGTAGATTGAGGTGGAGGAGGCTGTGGCCTCCCTACCCCTGAGATCTATTTTCTTGATGGGTATACACGAGAAGCCAGGAGTCCCGCTGTATAATATACATACTAGAGTAACACTGAAAATATGGAAGGACGTGATGAACGCCCTGGCCCCCCCCCGTCACCTCTGATCAAATTAGCTGATATAATCCCACACTCTTTTTACTCCCGAGGTGTTGGTTCTGGGGGATCTGGGTGTTTGGCAAATGTCTCTCTAGATCATCTCCTAATGGATGGGTCGCTCCCCTCGTTACCGAACCTGCAAGATACACCGGGACTCTCGGGTCTAACATTCATTAAATATGGATCCATTAGAGACCTACTAAAATGTTACATTCGTACCTCGGACCTCCTACGTCCACTGACTTCATTTGAATCCCTTTGTGCAACTGTCCATAAGCCGAAAAAAATAGTATCCACTATTTATCAAATACTATTAAACCTAAACTGCTGCCCCAAGAGAGCTTTTATTACACTTTGGGAAAGGGACTTGGGCTATAGGTTCCCCCAAACCAAGTATCTCAAATCTACAAACAATCACATGGTTTAACGCAATGTGTCAGAGCACAGGAGAACTCTTTTAAAATTGTGACAAGATGGTACATCACACCAAAACAGAGTAGTTATTGGCGGGCTGGCGACGTGGCTAAATGTTGGAGATGTGGAGATCCTGAGGGGTCATACTTCCATATGTAGTGGTCTTGCCCACCCCTCCTGCATTTCTGGCATCTTGCAGAAAAACTTATACAAGAAGTACTAAACAAGCCTTTTAAGCTGACACCTGAAATAGCATTGCTAACCTTCCCGTTTAGGCCTGGACGTAAACACACATCCATTCTAGTACACCATGTACTGACAGCAGTAAAATTACTAATTCCTGGTTTTTGGAAAACAACAAATGTTCCCTGCTTTTCCCAACTATTTGAGAAAATTGATATGCTACACTCTATGGCCAAGCTAGTTGCCTTAGTAAATGGCTCTCAATCCACACTAGAAAGTGTATGGCACCCTTGGACCAAATTTAGGACCACCCATATAAGTCCTTGAGACCGAAATTGCATTGTGGTAGGATACGTCTGAAAATTGATATGGCCTGGGCCCTTTCAGCCCCTCCCCCCTCTCCTCAATCTAATCCCCCCCCTTCTTTTTTTTTCTTTCATCTCTTTAATCTTTCTGTTCTTAACTTCACCTTATTTTCTTCTTTGGTTAAGATTAAGTATTCATCTAGCATACTCATATGGTTGTAATGTATACTTTAACTGTGTCCACAGCAAGTTAACTTCTTTAAGATTCCCTGGGCCTCATATTTACTGAGACTCTGTGTTAATTGACTTCTTTCTGGTTTCTGATATTTCTTCTAGAATTCCTGTATAACCATATTCTGTGCCTATTGTTAGTTAACTGACAAATGTGCCCACACAGGGAATTAGACCGCAGTCTATATTTCTTTAATTGTTATTAACTGCATGCTGCTTAATTGATGCCATGTTGATCACAGTAAATTTGTTTGTTATATAATCTTTTTCTCAATAAAAAAAATTGTTGAAAAGAAAAGAAACCAGGAAGAGAGGGGAGTAAAATCCCTTTCCTTCTGCTCTTCAGGTACACTGATCAATACATTTTTAATTATCAGGCTCCGAATCTCATTTTCAAGGGCTTGTTTTTGTATCGGGCTGCCCAGGGATGTTACAATAAATGAATTTTGGGGAACATGATGGAATTTTATTTTGAATCCATATTTAATTATATCCAGGACTAGGGTTGAGCATTCCGATACTGCAAATATCGGGTATCGGCCGATATTGGCTGTATCGGAATTCCGATTCCGAGTTCCGATATTTTCGTCATATCGGATACCGGAATCGGATTTGTCACTGTCACTGTCAGTGTCCGTCGGTCAGGTCTGTCAGGAGTCAGCGGCACTTACCTGGCAGAAGATCTCCGGCGGTCACGGGCTGGACTGCTTCATGGCCGCCATCATCTTTCCCCGGCGGTCACATGCAGTTTCTCGCGATAACTGCATTGACTGCTGGGTAATCCCGGCCGTAAAGCAGTCAGTCCGATGACGTCACCGCCGGGGAAGCAGGTAATCAGCTGTGCTGCGTTGCGATGACAGGCTCTGCCTGTCATTGCGATGTAGCAGAGCTGGATCGTCGTGGGACTGTCGTTACTATGGACTGCGTCAGACAGGTGGTATACTGTTGGTTTGTTTTTTTTCTTTTTTTACAGGAGATCGATGGCGTCGCAGGAATGAGAGAGTAATAAAATAAATGAAAACTGTGTTGTCTCTTTTATTTCATTAAAAGACTTTTTTCTTGCTGTGTTTTTTTTTTAAACATTTAAAAACTTTGGGATTAATAATGGATCGGTGTCTTATTGACACCTCTCCATTATTAACCGGGCTTATTGTCACCGTGCAATCAACGGTGACATTAACCCCTTATTACCCCGCTTGCCACCGCTACAGGGCAAGTGGGAAGAGCCGGGTAAAGTGCCACAATTGGCACATCTTTTGATGCGCCAAATGTGGGGCTGCTGTAGCCTGGTATTATCAGGCTGTTGAGGGCCAAAATCCATGGGCCTTGACAGTCTTTTAATACCAGGCCGCAGCAGTCTGCATTTTACTTGGCTGGTTAACAAAAATAGGGGGGATCCCCACGCCGTTTTTTTTTCGAGGGGATCCCCTATTTTTGTTAACCAGCCAAGCTAAGCAGACTGCTGTGGCCTGGTATTATCAGGCTTGCAAGGTCCATGGATATTGGATCCTTACCAGCCTGAAAAACCAGGCCTCAGCGGTCTGCTTTATCTGGCTGGTTAACAAAAATAGGGGGGACCCCACGCCAATTTTTTTCGAGGGATCCCCTATTTTTGTTAATCAGCCAAGATATGCAGACTGCTGTGGCCTGGTATTATCAGGCTGGCAAGGTCCATGGATCTTGGCTCCTTAACAGCCTGAAAAACCAGGCCTCAGCGGTCTGCTTCATCTGGCTGGTTAACAAAAATAGGGGGGACCCCACGCCAATTTTTTTTGAGGGGATCCCCTATTTTTGTTAATCAGCCAAGATATGCAGACTGCTGTGGCCTGGTATTATCAGGCTGGCAAGGTCCATGGATCTTGGCTCCTTAACAGCCTGAAAAACCAGGCCTCAGCGGTCTGCTTCATCTGGCTGGTTAACAAAAATAGGGGGGACCCCACGCCAATTTTTTTCGAGGGGATCCCCTATTTTTGTTAACCAGTTCCCTCTGACGTCACTGATTGTGTCCCTGGCTGACCTGAAGTAAAAGTGGAAAGCAATCAATTAAGCTTTCCACTTCCTCTCCTATCAGCCAGGAGAGGAACTCATTCATTTGGGGGTTTACTGTGAGGCTGCAGCATTAGCTGCAGTCCCTGCAGTAAACATTAACCCTTTCTGAAGGATTACACCGTGGGACCTGACTGTGCATGGGATAGGTAAGAATAATTTTGCTTTATTATTTTATTTTTATTACAGGAAATGGTTTTAGCAGGTAAATAAAATATGGTCAAAAACTGTGTGATTATTTCATTAAACTTCTTTTTTATTAAAGTGTGTGTGTTTGATTTTTCTTTCATACAATAGGATTAATAATTGATAGTTGTCTAATTGACAGCTCTCAATTATTAACCTGGCTTAAAGTGACCTTTCAATTGCAAGGTCATTTTAACCCCTTATTAACCCATTCGCCACCGCTACAGGGCAATGGGAATAGACGGGCAAAGTGCCAGAAAGGGCAAATCTAATTAGAGATTTGCCCTTTCTGGGGTGTCTGGGGGCAGATGTTAGTAGCCGGGGGGGGGGGCAAAAAAAATGGTCCCTCTCTGGGCTATTATTATCTGCCCCCACTCACTGGCTTTGTCTGTCTGGTTGCGAAAATAGGGCGGGAGCCCACGCATTTTTTTCCAGCAATTTTACACCTCATACATATATATATACATGTCATTGAATTTGTGACACATATATATATATATATATTTATATTTATAGTTCATACACTTCTACATAGTATAATAGCCGCTAATTCAATTGCCGGCTTTTGTGAAAATGCAGAACCCGACATGAAATGACACTTGGTTTACATAGAGTTAACCATGTCTTTTCATGTAGTTTGATATCTGATTTGCACAAACAATTACATGAGTGTAAGTGTGCTAAATTTCACACCTGTAGAGGTTAATTAAAGGTGTAAATTCGTAGCAAAAAAGTCCTTTTTTTTTACAACGAATTTACACCTTTAATTAACCCCTACAGGTGTGAAATTTTGCACACTTACACTCATGTAATTGTTTGTGCAAATCAGATATCAAACTACATGAAAAGACATGGTTAACTCTATGTAAACCAAGTGTCATTTCATGTCGGGTGCTTCTGTCTTTTCACAAAAGCCGACTTTACCCGGCAATTGAATCAGAGGCTATTTTACTATGTAGAAGTGTATAAACTATAAATATATGTATATATATATATGTCACAATGACATATATATATATATATATATATATATATATATATATATATATGTATTCTATGTGTGTATATTTAGTGTTTACAAGGCAAGAATGGGGTTTTTTTAATTCCGATATTTTGTTCCCATAGACTTACATTGGATTTCCGGTATCGGTAATCGCCGATATTTTAATGGTATCGGCGATACCATTCCGATTCCGATACTTTTGGATATCGGAAAGTATCGCTCAACACTATCCAGGACCCATAGATTGGCAGAAATTTTTCCCCATTCCTGGAAGGATTTCAGTCTTCCCCCTACTGGGGGGACTGGTTGTTGCGTCTTATTTGTCTTTACGGAAAGTAGATCCTCTAAACATAGCACCTTTATTTTTTTCCGTCTTTCGTTGACCAGCGGTTTTGGTTTTCGGTCGTTCTTCCTCTACCGAATGATCGTCTCCTAAACGCCCTCCTACAAGATGGAAGAGGGGGTTAGGGAAGGCCTTTTTTCTCTCTAAGGCCTTTTTGAGGATATCGTCCAAAGTTTTTCCAAACAAAAACTCACCATCGCACAGACTAGCACAGAGTTCTGCCTTGGACTGTGTGTCTCCTCTCCAGATTTTAAGCCATAGACTACTTCTGGCATTATTTAGTAGACCTGTTGTTCTGGCCGCCAGGCGCAGTGAATCAGCTGAAGCGTCGGCTATAAAAGCGGCCGCTCCTCGGATTAAGGGAATGGCAGCTCACACTTTGTCCCTGGAAATTTTCTGTTCTATTTGCTGGTCGAGCTGATCAATCCAAACCAGCATAGAACGGGCCGTACAAGTACTGGCTATCGCTGGCTTAACCGTGCCGGTAGCTGCTTCCCATGCTCTTTTAAGTGAGGCTTCAGATTTGCTGTCAAGGGGATATTTTAATAACCCTGCGCCTTCCACTGTAAGGATGATTGTTTTGAGGAGGAGGCAAATGCCGCGTCAACTTTTGGAACTTTGGACCAATTTGATAGTTCCTCATCGCTGAGTTCCTTCTCTTTGAGGCGGAGGAAAGATAACCCCTTGGTCCTGTTTATCCCACTCCTTCTTAATTAAGGCATTAATGGCTGGAATTACGGGAAATGCTCTTTTCCTGTCCATTAGACCTGCAAACATAACCTCCTGAGTGGTTTGAGGTCCCTTTAGATCTGAACAACCAATCGCATTCTTCACCGATTTTACCAGACTGTCCATATTTTCTAAGGGAAAACATGAGCGTCCCTCTATGTCTGAGGAGGATGAGGACGCGGATGAATGTGTATCTGATACTACCCCTTTCTCCAGATCAGAGTCTGAACTGGAAATTTTTACTTTTTTAGTTTTCCCGCGTGTGGGTACCTCCACGGACTGATTTAGGGCCTGTAGCTCTTCTCTTATTATAGCTCTAATGTCCGAAGTTGAAAAGGATGCCTGCCGCATCGTATCTTTTATGCATTTTGCGCACAATCTTTTTGTATAGATCTGAGCTAAGGGGCAACTACACAGGCCACATTCTTTGTTTTTTGCTTTCCTTTTTTTCTTAGCCTGAGATGAATTACCATAAGGATAAGAGGGAAGAGAGAGAGAATATCGTCAGCTTTATAGGCAGATAGTTATAACTCACCCAGTGAAGCTGCCGGTACCAATTGCAAAGGCGGTGGAACAGGTTTCGTGGCGTGGGTTCTGTGGCTTGCGTCCGAGGAACCTCTATTAGAGTGGTCTCTGGACGGAGCTGCAGTATCCTCTGCCGGGGGATGCGTGCCTTGTCCTGGAGACGACATGCTTGCACGCTGTTTTCCCTCCTGCGGGGCTTTTTATCTGCCACACCTGTATTGCCTTCCAGTACCTCCCTCCCCAGCTCCTCCCCCTGGGGTAGATGTGCTCCTATGCTTATAAATATGCATATATATATATATATATATATATATATATATATATATATTCCACCAGTGCAACACCTTGTGCCCCATATTATATTAAATCCTCATTGTAGCAAGGATTGCTGGCTCAGCGGCTGTCACATGCATTTGCCACTTACTATAGCACTTGTACACATCTGTATATTTTTTTTGTGGGGGGGTGGGGCGGCACAGATCATGCCTCCGGCCTAGCGCAGTCCTCTGTGTCGGACCGCGCGCGTCATCGCTGGGGAACTTCCGGGTCACTTACCACTTCCTGTCGGCTCTTCTGAACGCTGGCACCGGCCTGCAGGACAGAGAGTTTTCTTTCTCTTCGTTCCATGCTCCTCCGTGGGCTGGGGCGGCTATATCTGGACCCCCATGCACGGTATACCCCCAAACTTTCGGGCGGCCTCCCCCGGACCCGAAGTTTCCGGAAACGCTGAATGGCAGACGAGGGGGGAGCAGGATTACAGCACTCCCCCGACGCTGCTTCCGATCTGGAGCCCCTGCTGTTCCCAAGGAGACCACACAGGCGGCTCCAAGACCAGGTATCTTTCTGTAGGAATATCCTGCGGTCTCCCATAGGAACAGGAAACCAACGGAGGAGGAGAGGCGGACCGCCCTCTTTTATCTCTGTAGGTTTCCTGTTCCTATGAGCGGATCTCTCTCTCCAAGTGGGTGCTGTCGTGGCGAAGGGTACAATAAACATTATTAGAACACAGAGAAGCAGGATGGAGTTGTTAATTATGGCGTCATTGCCGCTCACCATCTTGGTGGATTCCTCAAAGTTTTGGAGGAAGGTACATATGTCTGACATCCATGTCCACTACTCAGATCTTATGTGTGTAGTCAGAACTGAATACAGACGTCCTTGTTGATGATGGTAATCACTAACTGCCCTCTTCTGCTCACAAATCCTTTCCAACATCTGCAGTGTAGAGTTCCAACGCATGGGGACATCACACACCAGTCGGTGAACCAGAAGCTGCAAACGCTGGTGAAGCACGGCAAGGGGGATGAAACTCTAGCTGACTTTCTAAAATAGGTAGCAGGGTGTGGTACTTTCCCTAGCAGATCCATGTCGCTTTTCATAAACCGTTGAACAATGAAGTTAAGCACATGGGCCAGACATGGCAAGTGTGTGAGCTTGCCTCACTTCAGATAAACAACCAGGTTCCGGCCATTGTCACACACGACCATGCCTGGCTGTAGGTTCAGCGGTGTCAGCCACAGTTCTAACTGCTGTTTCAGAGCTGTCCACAAATCTTCAGCATTGTTCGGTTTGTCACCTAAGCACAGCCTGTTGCCGCTTGGTTAGGCAGTGCTGCAGTGCTTCCTGCTTGTGACTGATGTGCTACTTTCAGAGATGGAGGCTGAAGAGGAGGCGGAGGAGGAGGTGCAGGAGCTGTTGACTGTGGTAGGCAACCCAGATTGACATAGAGCCCGCAATACTCGGGTTGGGAGGATGCGCACGATCCCAAGGTCGGACTGGGTCCCGGCTTCCACTAGGTAAACTCAGTGTGCCGTCAGCGAGTTGTAACATCCCTGCCCACAAGCACTTGTCTACATGTCTGTGGTTAGGTGGACTTTACCAGTAACAGCATTGTGGAGGGCACAGATAATGTTGTGGGACACGTGCCAGTGTAATGCCGGGACGGCACACCGGGAGAAATAGTCCTGCATGTTCGGGGCCTCGGGGTGATCCTCGACTCTGCCCTCTCTTTCAAGCTACATATCCAAGTCCTGCCCACTACAACTCTAAAACATTTCCCAGATCCGTACATTCAAAGAAACTGCAAAAATGTTTGTGCACGCCTTAAATCATCGCCTCAACATTGCAACCTTCTACTCTCTGTCCTCCCCTCCAGCCGTCTTGCACCAATCCAAAACTCTGCTGCCGAATAATCCAACTGTCCCTCTATTATTCCCCAGCCTCTCCTCTCTGCCAGGCCCTTCACCGCCTTCCTCTTGCCCAGAGGCTACAGTTCAAAACCCTATTACATACAAAGCTGTTATGTTTCGGTAGCTGAGGAGAAATTGCAAAAAATAGCAAAATAGCAATACACCAGAGGCTGGAAACTATTGGATTGTAGTACCCTAAACTAACCACCACACTAGAAGTAGCCGTGGAGCGTACCTACTGTGATCCTAGACGCCTCGTCACAGCCAGAGAGATAGCTACACCTAAAGGCAGAAAGATGAAAGCTATCTGCCCCATAGCAGAACCCACAAAGAAATAGGAAGCCCCCAAACATGTAATGGCGGTTAGACGAAGAAAATACGGACACAGACAGAAAATAGAATGAGCAAACGCTGGGGCCCAATCTGTCTAGATAGAAAAGTATAGGAAAGAATTCTGACTGCAACCCAAAAAACCGTGACAAAAATACCAACACTTCTGATTAACAAAAAACCTGAGATCACACGATCTCTACCACCTAAATCAGATCTCTGGTGTAACACACAGCAATTCAGCAAATAAAAAGTGACAAAAAACAGAGCAAAAGTGCAAATACAAAATGAGCACAATTGCAGCGCCAGACCCCAAAAGGGGACCAGGCTGAAGTCCACTGCAAGAAGCAAACAAACAAGGAAAATCCAACCACAGGAAAAAAAACAGCAAATCACTTATCTGAATGAGAGCAGGAATGCAAGCTGAGCTCCAAGCAAGACCAGGAAGAACAATTGATTACTGGCAAGGCTGATGGGAACTCGGGTCACTTATATCAGACCATTCAGAGCCTACTGAAGGCCATTCAGCAATTAGTTCATTACCCTCAGCAACCACCGGAGGGAGCCACAGCTCAGAAGTCGCCTCCAGAGTATTCACAACAGTACCCCCCCTTGAGGAGGGGTCACCGAACCCTCACCTGCGCAACCAGGCCAATCAGGATGAGCTCGATGATAGGCACGGATCAGTCTCCCAGCATGGATGTCAGAAGCAAACACCCAAGAATTGTCCTCCTGACCATAACCTCTCCACTTAACCAAATACTGGAGTTTCCGTCTAGCAAAACGAGAATCCAATATTTTCTCAACCACATACTCCAAATTGCCCTCAACCAAAACAGGGTCGGGAGGCGCAGCCATAGGAACCACTGGCTCGACAAACCTCTTCAATAAGGGCTTGTGGAACACGTTATGGATTTTAAATGTCTCTGGAAGAAGAAACGAAAGGAAACCGAGATTATAATTTCCAAGATATTATAAGTCCAATGATACCTTGCTTAAATTTTGGTGAAGATGCAACCTCATAGGGTTTTTTCTTGAGGACAACAAATAACCAAGTCCCCCACTTTAAAACGCAGGACAATCAGTCCATATGACGGTTGGCAAAACCGCTGGCCTTATATGCGAGAGGAGACCAAACATCTCAACTACCTGGTCCCAATGATGCTGCATACGATCCTCAATAGTCATTCCGCCGTTACAGGACTGTTGCAATCCGCTATAGATGAGCGCGAGAGAGGAAAGAACGAGATAAGTAGTTCGGACGTAAGTCAGAGAAGAGAGTGAAGAGGTAGAAAGAACAGGACAGAGCAAGTGTTAGACCAGAAGAGGGAGAAATGCAAAAGAGCGCACGATAAATGGGAAGAAGAGAGAGGAGGCTGGAAGCAGAATACCAAGAAATTAGAAGGAATTGGCCGGGTGAGAAGAGAAGCGAGGAGTGCAGAAGAAAAGTATAAGACCAAGGAAGAAGAAGACTCAGACACGGGTCCGAGAGAAGAGGTAAAACAGCGAAGGGGAGTATGAAGAGACGGAAAAGAGGAAGCAAGGACGTACCAAGGAGAAGGAACAAAAGATTAAGAGTTGCAGAGAGGAGAAAGTGAGCATGAGGCAAGAAGGCGGCGAAGAGAGCAAAAGAAAAAGAAAGATTTCAGAAGGAGGCATAGTAGGAACAAACGTAGGACAGGCAAGGAAAAAAGGAGAAGGAGTAAGAAAGAGCGGGGATAGAAGAGCAGCCTAAGAATTAGAGAAAGGTCAAGAAGACGAGAATAACAAGGATAGTGGAAAACGAAAAAGTAGAGCGGAAAAATAGGAAAAGCACAGAGAAGAAGAGAAGTATAGAGAGAAGAAACAAGCCGTCGCAAAGTGAGGTAAGAAGAATCGTCGATAACCAGATTAGAGCGAATGCGATGAGGCCATGAACATGTAGGAGGAAGAAGAAGCATGAAGGAACGAGGAAGTAAGAAATGGAAGACAGTAAAAATAGAGAAGCAAAGAAGAAATAACGCAATGAAGAGGTGAGCAGAGCGAAGGACAGAGAAGAGAGAGAAAGTAGAAGGAAGAAGACAGAGGGGAAGGGGCAAGAGCTGTACTGAGCGACGTTAAGGGGATAACGTGACGTAGAGAGTAGATAAGAGAAGGAGAGAACTGAAAGAAGTGAGAGAAGCAAGGGCAAAGATACGACGGAGAGTAGAGGAAGAAAGATAGCAAGAGCAGACAATAGGAAGCAATGAAGGCGATAAGAGAAGGTACACACAAAGAAGCAGCGCAAAGCATAAGGACAGAAAGAAAAGCAAGAGACGAAAGAAAGAAGGCGAGCAAGAGGAAGAGAGGGCAGGAATAAGGGAGAAGGAGCTACGGAAAGCCAAGAGGGAGCGGAGAGAGAAGAAAAGACTGAGAATAGAGCCAAGAGGAGAAGAAGCCAGAAAAGAAGAAGGAGGACGCCAAGTAACAAAGGAGTAGTCAAAAGCAAGGAGTGAAAGGAAGCAGGAGGAAAAAGTCTAGGAGATAGGGGAACGCAAGGGAGGAAGAGAAAGCCGTAAGGCGCAAGGAGCGTAGGCCAAGAAACAGACGAGGATAGAAGAAAGAGAGGAACAGAGAGATAAGAGAGCAGAAGGAGAGGATCAGCGAAGAAGAAGCAGGAAGAGGAAGGGATCCCAGAAGGAGGGTTAGAGAGGGAGGAAGAGAAAGAGAGGCGCGGCAGAAAGAAGAGTTAGATAGAGGCGAAGCAGAGAAGAAAGAGAAAGAGTAGGCAGGCCCAGCATAGCCATGAGCCAAGTAAAAAAAAGAAGAAAGCCAACAGCACGCCGTTGGAACCAGAGAACGGAGAAAAAAGCAGAAGAAGGAGGAAGTTAGGAGAGATCCAGGAGTAAGAAGGAGAGAGAAGAGCAAGGACTCGAGCAAAAACGAAGAGGAGAATGATATTTAAGCTAAAAGAGTAACTGAGAGAAGGGAAAAGGAGCAAGCGAGTAGGGAAGAAGCTAAAGCAAAAGAGAGTGGGAGAAGAGAAGAGGGGGGTAGAAGACAAGGGGAGAGGCAAGGAGTAGGAGCGGACGTAGCAGAGAGACGAGAAAAGAAGCGAGGAGAGAGAACAGGAAGTTAGAACACGGAAGAAAAGAAGTAGGAAGAGAAAGAGAAGAGTACAGAAAACGTACGGACGAGTAAGAAGAAGTCACACGGCAAAAGAAGAAGAGAAGGGAGACGATCGAGAGACAGTACAAGCTATCCGACGCAAAGAAAGAGGGCGGATGCAAGAGAAGTAGTATAAGACGATAAGCGAGATTATATAGAAGAGCAAGAAAAACCTAAGCAGGAAGAGAAAAAAAAAAGAAAGAGAAAAGATAGGTGAAGGGAAGGGAAAGGACGAAGGAAGCGAAGAGAACCGAGAAGGGAGAGCGAGAGAGGAGGTAAAGCAACAGTAAGAACGAGGTAAGGAGGCAAAGTAAAAAGGGAGTTATGTAAAGCGGCAGAGCAATGAAGTCAGCGCAGAGTCAAGGTACGTACGAAGCAAGAAAGAAGAAGTACGGGATGAGAAAAAGAGTGGAGTGTTAGCTGTAGTAAGAATCGAAGGGAAAGAGGCAAGACAGAACTAAGCAAAAGAAGTCAAAACAAGAAGAGAATGAGAGAAGAAAGGAAGAAGGTATACGAGCAGGAGAGAAAGGACAGAAAAGACCAAGTGACGGAGGCAGGGGAGCCGGTAGGTAGTGAAAAGACAAAGCGGAAGAAAAAAGAAGAGAAAGAAGAAAGATGTAGCAGAGCATGACGGACCGAATTCAAGAGAGAGCGAGTCTGTCTAAAAGCGATAGGTAGGACAGCCAAGCAGCTCGTATGAGGAGAGAGCAGGCGGAGCAAGTAAGGAGGTTAGAAGAGAGAGAGGCGAGAAGGCAAGAAGAGATAGTAGATGCAGCGGCAAGGAGGGAGACAGGGGAAAGGAGTAGTCATCCAGTCAGTATGAGGTCTAGGACCGGCTAAAGCAGAGAACCCCCGACAAGCAAGGGTGAGAGTGAAATAAGAGTGAATGCCGATAGTAGGAGAGAGGGGAGACAGAAAAGGGAGCGTGCAGAGCAGGAGAGTACGGACAGAGGGAGACGAAGGGAAGAAGGAAGAGCGAAGTAGAGACGAGGCTATGACGATGAACCCACCACAAATAGCAGGGAAGCTAAGAGGAGGAAGGCAGGAAGCGAAGAGCAGAGTACCGGGAGAGCTGGACGGAGAGAGCGGAGAGTACAACAGGAGAGGGAGGACCTAGAAGTAAAGGAGGATCAAAAAGCCGTTCAAGAGCAGGAGATAACGGAGAGGGTTCGGAAGCAATTTCAAGAAAAGAAGCAGGTCTGAGAAGGCAGGAGAGAAGCCATAAGACCGAGAGAGAAAGAGGAAGTATGAGAAGGTGAGCAAAAGTAGGGAAAAGATAAGAGCTAGAAAGCGAAAAGAGAGAAGAGAGAGAAGTGAATGCGAGACAAGGAGGAGGACGGTCGGAGACAGAGATACAGAGGAAACGGTAGGAGGAGTGTGTTAGGAAGGGTCAGAAGGAGGAGATGAAAGGAAAAGGAACGAGAGAGAAGACGCGAAGAGCGAGAGAAGAGAGAGTAGGCAAGACGCCTGTCCTGAAGAAAATCGAGGGTGAAACCCAGAATTGCAAAAGAGAAAATTTTCAGAGAAACTAAACCTAATGATATTCATAAATTTACATATATATACACAAAAGAATTATCAGTATACAAGAAAAGATGGCAGTGTTTGGATGGTATCCTGAAAAACAACATTAACAAATAGTCCATTACATGTCTTTTACATCTAAGCTGTGCCCCATATAATTTTCTATATTCTGAATAAATTAATTACTAATATAAATGATATACTTTGCTTTGCATGTTTGAGTGTTCTCTGGACTATATTTATTGATAATAAAGTTGATTACACCGTCCATAAAGGTTGCAACATATGTATAATGAGACTATATGGAAGCACTTTTGTGTTCTTATATATTCTTAATAATAGCCCACAGTGCCACATTCCTTCAATTCTTGCCTTTTTGTCATGTTTTTTGTTTTAACTTTGCTTATTTTTCACCTGCCACTTGTTGCTTTAATTAATTATGTTAATTATTTGTGTTCACTTCTTTTTTTCACTATATAAACATTGTATTGCACTGTGTTTGTTATCATGACTAAGGGTGCTGCGGCACCTGAAACGCGTTAATAACGCATTCATCTGCTGCCATCTATGCTGATACTTCTCTGTATTTGGAATGACAAGTGAATAAAGATTTTTTTATCTTCACTTCATCGTTGAGCTGGATTTTCTCTTTTTGCAATGTTCTACGTCTGACACAGCGGTTCCTTGCTCCGATTCCTGGTATGCTGCACTGGTGAGCTGGACTTTCATTTCTGAAACTCAGAATTGCAGAAAAAT
The DNA here is from genome assembly GCA_033576555.1 of Oophaga sylvatica. Taxonomy (NCBI): domain Eukaryota; kingdom Metazoa; phylum Chordata; class Amphibia; order Anura; family Dendrobatidae; genus Oophaga; species Oophaga sylvatica. The sequence continues at coordinate 205,242,563 of JARQOD010000006.1, read as the reverse complement.
GGAGACATCAAGGTGGCAGAGCTAGCCCTATTATTAAGAGCAAACTCAGCCAAAGGCAAAAAAGAGACCCAGTCATCTTGATCAGCAGACACAAAACATCTCAAATAAGTCTCCAAGGTCTGGTTTGTTCTCTCGGTTTGTCCATTGGTCTGAGGGTGAAATGCAGAGGAGAAAGATAACTGAACACCAAGTTTAGAACAAAATGTCCTCCAAAATCTGGAAACAAACTGGACTCCTCTGTCAGACACAATCGGAATGCCATGTAACTGAACCACGTGCTGAAAGAACAAAGGCAACAATTCGGAGGAGGAAGGCAACTTAGGCAATGGCACAAGATGTATCATCTTGGAAAAGCTATCACAGATTACCCAGATCACGGTCATTCTCTGAGAAACAGGGAGGTCGGAAATAAAATCCATAGAAATATGGGTCCATGGCCTCTTGGGTACAGGTAATGGCATCAACAAACCACTAGAACGAGAGCAAGGCTTGGAACAAGAGCAAGTCCCACAGGACTGCACAAAGTCCCTGACGTCACGAGACAAAGTAGGCCACCAAAAGGACCGACTCACCAAGTCTCTGGTACCAAAAATCCCGGGATGACCAGCCAACGTGGAACAATGAATCTCAGACATCACACTCTTCCTCCACTGGTCTGGGACAAACAATTTCCCAACAGGGCAGCGTTCAGGTTTATCCTCCTGACACCCCTCCAGAGCCAGTCTCAAATTGGGCGAGATGGCGGAAAGAACTACACCCTCTTTCAAAATAACAGCAGGATCAGATAACTCAGGAGAATCCGCAAAGAAACTCCTCGAGAGGGCATCCGCCTTAACATTCTTAGTGCCCGGAAGAAAAGAAACCACAAAATTAAAACGTGTGAAAAACAAGGCACACCTGGCCTGTCTAGGATTAAGTCGCTTGGCTGATTCGAGATAAACCAGATTCTTATGGTCCGTGATGACCACCACATGATGTTTGGCTCCTTCCAGCCAATGTCTCCACTCTTCAAAGGCCCACTTCATGGCCAATAACTCCTGATTACCCAGGTCATAATTACGTTCAGTTGGAGAAAATTTTCGAGAGAAAAAGGCACAAGGGTTACTCTTAGAGGTCTCTGGATCCCTTTGGGACAAAATGGCACATGCCCCAATCTCAGAGGCATCAACCTCCACCTGAAACATATCTAATTAATATAATAAACAGTATATGATGTTGTTGGTTTTGCTGTTATTCATCAGTCTCTGTTCTGACTCCACCTGAAACGGCAGAGAAACATCAGGCTGTTGTAGAACAGGCGCAGAAATGAATCTCTGCTTAAGTTCCTGAAATGCAGAAACTGCCTCAGGAGGCCAATTCACCACATCGGAACCCTTTTTGGTCAAATCAGTCACTGGTTTAACAATAACAGAGAAATTATCAATAAATTTACAATAAAAATTGGCAAAACCCAAAAATCTCTGAAGAGCCTTCAATGAAGTAGGTTGAACCCAATCACAGATGGCCTGAACCTTGACCGGGTCCATTTCAATAACAGACGGAGACAAAATGAATCCCAGAAATGAGACCTTCTGTACGCCAAAAAGACACTTTGATCCCTTCACATACAGTGCATTCTCTCTCAAAATCTGGAACACAGTCCGAACATGTTTCACATGAGAGTCCCAGTCGTTGGAAAAAATCAAGATATCATCCAAATAAACAATCAGAAATTTATCCACAAAATCCCTGAAAATATCATTCATGAAGGATTGGAAGACGGAAGGGGCACTAGTAAGCCCAAAAGGCATCACTAGGTACTCAAAATGCCCCTCTGGGGTATTAAACGCCGTCTTCCATTCATCCCCATGCTTAATGCGAATAAGGTTATACGCCCCCTGAGGTCAAGCTTGGTAAACCAACTAGCACTTTTCACTCTGGAAAATAGGTCAGAAATCAAGGGTAACGGATATTGATATTTAACAGTGATTTTATTCAGGAGGCGATAATCAATACAAGGCCTTAATGAACAATCCTTTTTGGCCACAAAGAAAAAAACGGCGCCCAAGGGTGAAGAGGATGGTCTGATATGACCCTTCCCAAAGACTCCTTGATATAAGATCGCATAGCATCGTATTCAGGTACAGATAAATTAAAAAGGCGACCTTTAGGAAATTTACCACCAGGCACTAACTCAATAGCGCAGTCATAGCTCCTGTGAGGAGGTAAGGATGCAGACTTACTCTCACTAAACACATCTGAAAAATCTGTCAAAAATTCAGGGACATCCTGAGACTGGGGAGAGGCAGAAAAAACAGGAGTGTCAGTATTAACACATTGGCAGCCCCAACTGGTCACAGACACAGATTTCCAATCCAAAACAGGATTATGAGTCTGTAACCAAGGGAAACCCAGTACAATAATGTCATGCAGATTATGCAACACCAGAAATTTGCAACTCTCCTGATGATCTGGTTCAACCCTCATTATCACCTGAGTAGAAAACTGGGGTTTATTCTCCGCCAAAGGGGTAGAATCAATGTCCAGCAAAGGAATAGACTTCCGCAGGGGTATCATGGGAAACCCAACGTTTGGCAAAGTCAAAATCCATCAGGTTAATAGCTGCTCCTGATTCAACAAAAGCCTGAGCCGAAAATGTGGACAGGGAGCAAATCAGGGTAACAGTCAACAGAAATTTAGTCTGAACACTACCCAAGACAACTGAGCGCGCAAAACGTCTTCCCGCTTAGGGCAGACGGAAATAGCATGAGAAGCGTCACCACAGTAGAAACATAACCCATTGCGCTTTCGAAATTCATGACGCTGAGCCCCAGAAGTCACTCCATCCCACTGCATGGCCTCAGGAGCTGGCTCACAAGGCAAAACTATCTCACGCATACCTCTGCGCTCACGCAAACGTCTGTCAATTTGAATAGCCAAAGACATAGAATCATTGAGACCAGAGGGAACAGGGAATCCTACCATAACGAATTTTACATTTTCTGACAGACCCTTCCGAAAAAGGGCTGCCAAAGCATCATCATTCCATTTGGTCAGGACTGCCCACTTTCGAAATTTCTGACAGTACAGCTCAGCGTCTTCACGACCCTGATTTAATGCCAACAAGGTCTTTTCAGCTTGATCAGTGACATTAGGTTCATCGTACAATAACCTCAGAGTCTGAAAAAATACATCAACATCATTCAAAACATGATCCCCTGGTGTCAGGGAAAAAGCCCAATCCTGAGGGTCGCCGCGCAGCAGAGAGATGACAATTTGAACCTGCTGTGCTGCGTTCCCTGAGGACTTAGGCTTTAAGGCAAAAAACAACTTAGTTATTTTTGAAATTCAGAAATTTAGACCGATCCCCAAAAATAAATCTGGTATGGGGATCCTAGGTTCCACAACCGGCAACCTAGCAAGATAGGTAGCAATACTCTGAACCTCAGTGGCAAGCTGCTCCACACGGCCAGACAACTGTGCAAACTCCATTGAGGAAAAAAAATTCCTCCTCAGCACCCAGAGAAAAAGAGGGAAAAAAATGCAACAAACAGAAAAAAAAAAATTCTGAGAACTCCCTTTTTTCTTTTTACTATTTTTCCCTTCTGTGAGTACCATACAATTTTCAGTTTGGCCGGTAATACTGTTTTGTTTCGGTAGCTGAGGAAAAATTGCAAAAATAGCAAAAAGCAATACACCAGAGAGGCTGGAAACTATTGGATTGCAGTACCCTAAACTAACCACCACACTAGAAGTAGCCGTGGAGCGTACCTACGGTGATCCTAGACGCCTCGTCACAACCGGAGAGAAAGCTACACCTAAAGGCAGAAAGATGAAAGCTATCTGCTCCGTAGCAGAACCCCAAAGAAATAGGAAGCCCCCAAACATGTAATGGCGGTTAGACAAGAAGAAAATACGGACACAGACAGAAAATAGAATGAGCAAACGCTGAGGCCCAATCTGTCTAGATAGAAAAGTATAGGAAAGAATTCTGACTGCAACCCAAAAAACTCTGACAAAAATACCAACACTTCTGATTAACAAAAAACCTGAGATCACACGATCTCTACCACCTAAATCAGATCTCTGGTGTAACACACAGCAATTTAGCAAATAAAAAGTGACAAAGAAACAGAGCAAAAGTGCAAATACAAAATAAGCACAATTGCAGCGCCAGACCCCAAAAGGGGACCAAGCTGAAGTCCACTGCAAGCAGCAAACAAACAAGGAAAATCCAACCAAAGGAAAAAAACAGCAAATCACTTATCTGAATGAGAGCAGGAATGCAAGCAGAGCTCCAAGCAAGCAAGACCAGGAAGAACAATTGATTACCGGCAAGGCTGATGGGAACTCAGGTCACTTATATCAGACCATTCAGAGCCAGCTGAAGGCCATTCAGCAATTAGTTCATTACCCACAGCAACCACCGGAGGGAGCCCCAGCTGAGAAGTCGCCTCCAGAGTATTCACAACACAAAGCCTTCCACAACCTGTCTCCTCCATACATCTGTCACATGGTCTCCCAATGTCCAACTGGGTCATGGCTTCCTCTACGCTAACCCAGTGTGCCGTCAGTGAGATGTACTGTCCCTGCCCACAAGCACTTGTCCACGTGTCAGTGGTTAGGTGCACTTTCCCCGTAACAGCATTGTTGATGGCCAGGATACTGTTGTGGGACACGTGCTTGTTTTTGTAATGCCGTGCCAGCAGACCAGGAGAAATTGTGGTAGCTGGGGACCGAGTACCTTGTGACGGTCGCTGCCATCAGGTTGCAAAAAGCTTCAGTCTCCCACCAGCCAAAAATGCAACATTTTCAGCGCAAGCAGACGACAAATATGTGAATTTAGTACAGTGGCCTGTGTGGCATTGGCTGCGTATTTACGCTTGCGTTCCAAAGACATGGGTATGGACAACTGAACGCTGCGCTAGGACAAGGATTTGGACGTGATTATTGATGGTGCTAGTTGAGTTTCTGTGCAACTACAGATGCAGGGCAGGAGGCATCTTTGCATGCACCATGGACAGGGGATTGGCTTGCACGCATAAGGCCGGCGTCACACTGGCGAGTTTGATGCGAGTAAGTCGCACGACTTTCTCGCATCAACACCCTGCACGGCCGCCCGCTCTCGGATCAGAGTGTGCGGCTGCATAGAAATACATGCAGCCGCACACTCGGGTCCGAGAGCGGGCGGCCGTGCCGGGTGTTGATGCGAGAAAGTCGTGCAACTTACTCGCATCAAACTCGCCAGTGTGACGCCGGCCTAACAGGGGAAGAAGCAGTGGTATCACCCTAACACACTGTTCATGGAGCCTGGTGTTGGGCCAACAAAGTCGGGTCCTTTCCTGCCATGTGCCTGATCATGCTGGTGGTGGTTAAGCTGGTAGTTTTGCTACCCCTGCCGATGTGGACATGGCCGATGGTGCAATTGGCCTTTATGGGGTATCGGCAGAGTCTTTTATAAAAAAAAAAAAAAAACAGACTGTTACGGGGAAATTCAGTGTCTTCATCTCCCACACCACCTCCTCACCCTACTCTTCTCCATCTACACCTTCAGCCTGGTACAGCTCATGTAATGGCACGGTTTGCAATATCATCAGTACGCCAATAACACAAAGATCTACCAATCTGTACCTGACATCACCTCCTTACTGACCAAAATCCCACATCTTACCGCTATTCCATCCTTCTTTTCTGCTTGCTTTCAAAAAGTGGACATGGACAAAACAGAATACATCATATTTCAACCATCTGCCGCTGAGTAGACATGAGAGCTGTGTATGCATCATTCGGTTCCACTTTAGTAAGAGGGAAAGTTGCCCAAGAGAAAATGAATTTCCAGACATTCACTGCCTTTTTTGAACACTGTTGTCAACTCTGATCTTCATGTACCTGGTGGGGATGTGGTAAAGTTCAAAATCGTCATCAATAACATCATCGTCCATATCTTGTAAAGAGGAAATTAGGTGTTTCCCAGGGTCGTGGTTAACTAGGTTTTGTGGCATTCCAACAGTGTTCGTTACACTAGAATAAATAATTTTTTGGCTGTGACATTTTGATATTATTGGTAATGTATGGGTGAAAATGAAGAACCTTGTGCAACGGGTGTGACGATAGTTACGGACAGTGCAGTCCTCTTTAAACTTAGCTTTTCCCGAGCATCTATCAGTTTGTTTTGTTTTCCTCCAACACTGATCTGCTTTCTCCAATTCAGCATCTCACAAACATGTTGCACTTTGGCGTTTATACGGACACTTGCATCTTTGGCAACATATTTTTTACGGCCATTTTTCATGCCAAGCTTTACACACGCATCTGTTACACCAATCTTCTGACGGGCATGAAGGGCATTATGGTAATTGGTGGTGGGCTGGCAAAACAAATAATCATTGTAAGCTGTATCCTGGATCTCATACCTCCCATAGCCACGGCTGTAATTAATCCTGTACGTTACCATACCAGTCGTCACCATGCCCCTTTTCTTGATCACTTCATCCAACGATGCGTCCACCAGATTTTTAATAAAAACCTGGGTTTTTTTTTTACTGTTTTCCAAGGTGTTTATGATGCCCCTAAAAAAAATTACACTATGTTGATATGTAACCCCCCCAGAGTGAAATGTTTGTCAGCCCATACACAGTGTATGGGCATTCCAAGTATAGGAGACCCGCTCCTTTAAACTGGGAAGACCTTTTTCGCAGGCCATACTCCACATCTCTTTCTACACCACCCCTAGATCACCAGGGTGACCGTTTTCGGTGATGAAACAGCCACTTTATTGTTTTTCCAGGGTGTTTAGGATGTCCGTAACTACAAATATTTACACAGTCGGTTGACGTGTCACCCCGCCAGGGAAAATGTTTTCCAGCCTATGCACTTAGTGTATGGCCATTACAAGTATACGAGACTCGCTCCTTTGTACTGGAAACTGATTTTTAGGAGGACATCATACACATCTCTTCCAAGTGGTATTTTGGTTTGTCCAAATTTGGGGCAGGCCTTACATTTAATGAATAGGCAAATAGTATGTGAGACCCACTTCATAATAATGTGAACTTTGTTGGTTGTTAATATTCTTCAACAATGCAATTCTTCTATGCCAGTTCTTCAGCCTGAACACTGCAATGCTAAAATGCAGGGTCTTCTGACTCACCACAGCAATTAATCAATGCAGGTTCTTAAGCATCAACACTGCAATTATCCACTGATTCCTCAATTTTAAGCTGCAGGGTCTTTAGCGCCAACACTGCAATGGTCCACTGCCGGGTCTTCAGGCTCAACTATTCACTGCGTAGCCAAACAATATGGGAGTAACAAATTAATAGGAAGAATGCTTTCAGGTGGCCATGAAGTTCATGGTTCAAAGACATATTGAGGTGCGTTTGAATTTGACGCAGGGCAGACCTTGCAGTCAATGCATAGGCTAACAGTATGGCAGAACAAAATGAATAATCTGAACTTGGTTTTCCTGTGTACATCCACTAGGTCGCTTGTAAGCCTTTTTGGGGTACGTTTCAATTTGATGCAGGCAGAGCCTTGTATTCAATGCATAAGCTAACAGTATTGCAGTGGCAAAAGAGTAATGTGAACGTGGTTTTCCTATGTACATCCACTAGGTCACTTCTAAGAATTTTTGGGGTGAGTTTCAATTTTATGCAGGCAGGGCCTTGTATTCAATGCATAAGCTAACAGTATTGCAGTGGGAAAAGAGTAATGTGAAGTTGCTTTTCCGGTGTACATGCACTCGGTTGCTTCAAAGCCTTTTTGGGGTGCGTTTTAATTTGATGCAGGCAGGGCCTTGTATTCAATGCATAAGCTAACAGTATGGTAGTGGCAAAAGAGTAATGTGAAGTTGGTTTCCTGTGTACATCCACACTTGGTCACTTGTAAGCCTTTTTGGGGTGCTTTAACATTTGATGGAGGCCGGGCCTTACATTGAATGAAGAAGCTAATAGTAGGGCAGTGGCAAAAGAGTAATGTAAACTTGGTTTTCCTGTGGCCATCCAGTACCTGGGTTCAAAGGCTTATTGGGGTGCGTGTTACTTAGCTGCAGGGCAGGCCTTGCATTTAATGCATAGGCTAACACTATGGGAGACCTATTTTCTTATAATTGGAACACTTTTTCATGAGGCCCTCCAGTATGTCTCATCACAGGGGTATTGGGGTGCGTTCTAATTTTTGGCAGCGCAGCCACTCGTTGCCTAGACAATTACAGTATAGGAGACCCACTTTTTAATATTGGCCCTTTAAGATGATTAATGCTGCCTGATGCCCCTATAAAATTGGCTTTGTGACTTTAAGAATCTCTACTTCATAAATGAAACAAGATGTGTCTGATGATGTGTCACACACACATGGCCAGCTAAAGTTGTTAAATGCTACAATGGCATTTCACAGTAAATGCATTTGTATTGGTTGAAAGCAATGGTAACGTTGAAAAACGCATCAAAAACGCTACGTGTGAACAGACAAATTGGTGGAGGTACTTTTTTTTTTTTTTTTTTACTTTGGGTTAATTATTTTGCCTTATATAAAAGTCATTAACCTGGAAAGGATGTTCCTTGACATATTACCTAGGAAAATCCACTTTGGTTTCGTTTTTGTATGTTTTTGGGAGAGCCAGTAAACATGGCGTAAGATGACAACATGGCTCACAGCTGTGACCTGGGAGTCAGAAATGCTTCCAGGGGCATTCCCCTTGATGTTCCCGTGTCATTTGAGCTGCATTTCCATCATTTACAGACATTTTTAGACTTTAAAAGATCCACAGGGGGGTCACGGCAAAAATTCTCGGTTTTCCCATAGACTTACATTGGGCTCGTTGTTCTGTGTGAGTACCTGAGTATTCTAATTTGCTCAACCCGAATAACGAACACCCGAGCATTTTAGTGCTCACTCATCACTAATAATACAAAAAAATGAACAAATCTGGCACTCAAGAAATGATGTTCAACCATATATACATTTATTTTCGTCCAAAGTAACGTTTCGGTCGAAAAACCTCGACCTTCTTTAGACTGCAAAACATACATCAAAACAATATGTCACAAAATGTACAGAATCATAGTCTTTCGTTATTACTGAAAAAACCAGAAAATATAAACAACGGTTCAAAGAGAATATTTACATCATCATAATTGAAAATTAAATTCAAGGAGCTGTTATGAAAAAATGTCATAAGAATAATCAGAAATACGTCTGGAGAAGTCCCTGTGAGGAACCTTAGAGAACCATGCAAAATGAAGTAAACAGTAAGTATAAACAGTAAATATAATTACCAAGGAGGGTTTTTTTTAGCAAGTTGAATGTGATCCAGCTAACTTGATCATTAGTTCAGAGTTCTAATAATATTTACTGAAAAAAAGAGAGGTAAATCACTATTTGTGAGAAAAATGGACCGTGTAAACATTGGCCTAAAAAGGTAGTGTTTTGAAAGAAAGCTCTTACCAGAAAGGAGTATATATCTGTATACATATAAAGCAGGAATCTTTAGATAAAGCGCTCCTGTCTAGTGCTTGTCAGCAAAAGTTAAATGGCGCTGTTCCTATATATGATAATAAAGAAGCCTCCTCAGAATTGAACTGTGGTTGCCAAGTTCCATAGGTTTAAATAAGAACTACAAGACGGCTCTTACCCGCATGTGACTCTTCATGAGTCAATAATGAAGAAAGTAGTGATTAACAAGCCATATATAGGGGTCATAGGAAAAAGCGCTTCTGTCATAGGATATTCCAATCTGTATAGCGCTGTTCCTGTATATGGCAAAAAGATCCCAGAGGGAATTAACTACCTTAATGTTACACAATGCATCAAGTAACAGGCAATGGTCTTACCGGACTGATCATCCCTTATGGCAGAAGACAAGGGTAGTAGCGCTATATAGAAACGGCAAGTGCGCCAGTGCAGTGCGCTCAAAGTTCTGTGTCCCATGTGTGCCTTAAAATGGCGGTGGACGCCGGAAGTCGGGGAAAGTCCGTTCTGATGACGTGTGCAAAGTACCATACCGGCGCATTGTGGTGACGTAAGTGGCCGAAAAGTGAGTAGGAGCTGAAAAGAGAATCGGCTCGTGATCGGTTTAGTGGAACGCTATGTCACGTGATAGAATAGCGGTTCTCATACTGGTGAAAATAGTCCGCGCTGGAACGGGTGGTGAAGGTGAATACTCGATTCATAAGGAAGTTATGTGGCAACCTATGAGAAGAATAAAAAAGTGAATATAAGAACATGTACGCAAATAAACGAAGAAAGTATTACCACATTCAATATAAATTTGACACGTTGTACTCTCTATTTAACCCCTTGGGTTCCATACTTTTAAGGTAATGTATCCAAAATGCTTCTCGAAATAGAAGTCTCTTATGTAGACTACCCCCTCTCCTGTTAAGGTTGACCTGCTCCAGGACAAAAAACTAAGTTGGGCTATGGAGTGACTCATCTCGTTGAAGTGAAAGGGAACGGGCAAATGGAGTTTCTTGCACCTAATGTCCGATTTGTGGTGTGAGATACGATCTTTTATAGCTTGGGAAGTTTCTCCTATGTAAACCTTGCCACAGGGGCATTTTATTGCATATATTACAGATTTAGAATTGCACGTATGAAACCCTTTGATGGGAATATCCTCTCCGGTTAAGGGATGAGAAATTTTAGGGCCCTTCAATACGTTGGTACATTGGGTGCAATGGAGACATGGGTAAGTACCCGTTTTCTGGGTACTGAGAAATTGTTGCATTGGAATTCTGATCTTAGAGCCTATGTCTGCTCGCACAATTTTATTTTGAATATTACTTGCCCTCCTAAAGCAGGGTAAGAAGGGAACCTGAAATTCAGTAACACTTGGGAAACTGTCCCGAAGTATGTGCCAATGTTTACGTATCTTTTTATGTAGAATGTACATGAAAGGGTGAAACGTGTGGACGAATGGGATTCTAGATGTAGTAGTATATCTAGTGCGACTGGCCGTGTGATTTCGGGACTGGCTTAATAGTCTCCGTGGGTACCCTCTTTCTAGAAATTTGTTTCCCATTTCGTCCAATCTACGTGATAGAGTCTCAGAATCACTCACTATTCTCTTAACCCGTTCGAATTGTGACGTAGGCACTGATTGTTTGACTGCATTAGAGTGGCAACTTTGATAATGTAAAAGGTTGTTGCGATCGGTCTCCTTAGTAAATAAGTCCAATGAAAGGTTGCCCATCCCATCCAATAGTACCGTTGTATCCAGGAAGTTAATCTTCCTTAGGTCATAATTCAAAGTAAACTTTAACTCTGGCCAAACCTGATTCAATTGGTCAAGAAAGAGGTGCAAGCTACTAGGAGTACCACCCCACAAGCAAAAGATGTCGTCTATATATCGACGCCACAGTAGACAGTGTGTCCTAAATAAGTGGTTGGGGTATACAAAATCTCTTTCGAAGTAGGACATGTAGCAATTGGCATACGGGGGTGCCACATTCGACCCCATCGCCGTACCCTGTTTCTGGAGATAAAAGGTGTCCTCAAACATAAAAAAATTCATAGTCAGAACTAATTCCAACATTTCCAGGATAATAGACATCACTTCTGAGTCAAAGGAAGATTCCTCCAACAGTCTTCTAATTGCCCTTATGCCTTTTGAGTGTTCTATGGACGTGTAAAGGCTATTCACGTCCAGTCACTAATATAGTGTCTTGGGGTAATTGTCCCATCTCCCGGATAAGGTGTATAAAAGCTCCTGTATCTAGTAGAAAAGAGGGAGTATTTTTGATAAGGGGTGTAAATATCCTTTCCAGAACAATAGCCAAAGGAGAGAATATAGAATTGGTGGAAGCCACAATTGGACGGCCCGGTGGTCTATCCAACCTCTTGTGGATCTTGGGGAGTACATAAAATACAGGGATCATGGGGTCCTCCTTAATTAGATATTCTTTCATTTTAGTATCTATGATATGTAGCCTAAGGGCTCTATCAGTGATATCGGCTATTTTTTCTCTGATCTGGGCAGAGGGATTATAGGGTAAGATCTCATAGATATCGCGTACACCCAGCTGTGAATATATTTCTTCTATATACATAGATTTATCCATGATCACCGTGGCTCCCCCCTTATCTGCTGGCTTTATGATGATATCCTGGTCACTCATTATCAATTTCAATGCCATACGATCATCTTTTCTAAGATTGGATTGTAGGTGAAATTCACCTTTAGAAATCTTTTTGGAGAAGACTGATACCTCTCTACTGATGCGGGCAATATAGGTTTCTACAGGATGATTATTTTTAGGTGGCATGAAGCTGCTCTGGAGACGAAGCCCCAATTTAGATAAGCTGATTGGAGCAGGTTGTGAAATTGGTATATTAGCTGGTTCTACAGTGTCAAAATAAGCCTTTAGGCGTAGGTTCCTAAAGAACCTTTGTAGGTCTACATCAAGTTGGAATAGATTAAATTTATATGTGGGACAGAAGGAAAGTCCCTTTTTTAACAAGTTCATGGTAGGTACATCAAAACTCTTGGAGGAAATATTGATAACTAGGTTGTTACCTGGGATTGTGTGTGCATCCCTTGCCGCTGCATTTCTGTAACATTGGCCCCCCCGCCTCGTCCTTTTCTTGATTGTCTCCCTCTGCTGGAACCTAAAAAAGATCGGTTGTAGTCCATACGATCGCTGTCCGAACTTGAGGCTGAGGTGCCATCTGTATTTCTGAAGCGGCGGTAGCCTGGACGGAAAGAGGAGAAACCTTGCCATCTATACACTCTCTTTTGTAGATAGTCCTGTGTGTCTCTGATGAATTTCTGTCTCTTCCGTTTTTCTGTTTCTTTCCTGAAAGTCTCAAGGTTTTCCTTAGTTCGGATCTTGATGGCTTCAAAATCCTCCTTAGGTAGAGAGTCTTTTAATTGGGTTTCAACAGTGGAGACCTTCTCCTGGCAAGTCTATATTTCTTTGTTCAGATTCTCTAAGGTTAACGTCATCAAATCTAGTGAGCACTTGTTCAAGATTTGTTCAAATTTTTGACAAAAATCATTATTGTCCTGAAATAAAGTAGGTCTCAAAGAGACGCGAAGGCCCCGTGGGATCCTCTGAGTTTTGATGTACTCTGCTATTGTAATGCTATGTAACTCGAGACTGACTAAGTGGCGGGATTCCCTTTCAAGATCACGAGTTTTAAACTCGCTGCCTGAGACTTGTAAAAAGTCACCTGTGGTTGTGACTTGCGAGATAATGTCAGCCACTTGTGTCTCAGTATATGAAAAACTATTAATGGACATTTCAGCTCTGACAATAAAGGAAAACTAAATTAACTATATAAAGTGGACCAATGCTATTAACCGATAATACTATGATGCTGGAGGGGGTGCCCGTATAATAGGGTACAGTAAATTTACAAGAAAAACACGTCACTCCCCAAGATGGAAATGTGTAGGTGCCTTGATCAAAAGGTTACCAAACCTATGTCATAAATCAAAAAAATGAACAAATCTGGCACTCAAGAAATGATGTTCAACCATATATACATTTATTTTCGTCCAAAGTAACGTTTCGGTCGAAAAACCTCGACCTTCATCAGACTGCAAAACATACATCAAAACAATATGTCACAAAATGTACAGAATCATAGTCTTTCGTTATTACTGAAAAAAACAGAAAATATAAACAACGGTTCAAAGAGAATATTTACATCATCATAATTGAAAATTAAATTCAAGGAGCTGTTATGAAAAAATGTCATAAGAATAATCAGAAATACGTCTGGAGAAGTCCCTGTGAGGAACCTTAGAGAACCATGCAAAATGAAGTAAACAGTAAGTATAAACAGTAAATATAATTACCAAGGAGGTTTTTTTTTAGCAAGTTGAATGTGATCCAGCTAACTTGATCATTAGTTCAGAGTTCTAATAATATTTACTGAAAAAAAGAGAGGTAAATCACTATTTGTGAGAAAAATGGACCGTGTAAACATTGGCCTAAAAAGGTAGTGTTTTGAAAGAAAGCTCTTACCAGAAAGGAGTATATATCTGTATACATATAAAGCAGGAATCTTTAGATAAAGCGCTCCTGTCTAGTGCTTGTCAGCAAAAGTTAAATGGCGCTGTTCCTATATATGATAATAAAGAAGCCTCCTCAGAATTGAACTGTGGTTGCCAAGTTCCATAGGTTTAAATAAGAACTACAAGACGGCTCTTACCCGCATGTGACTCTTCATGAGTCAATAATGAAGAAAGTAGTGATTAACAAGCCATATATAGGGGTCATAGGAAAAAGCGCTTCTGTCATAGGATATTCCAATCTGTATAGCGCTGTTCCTGTATATGGCAAAAAGATCCCAGAGGGAATCAACTACCTTAATGTTACACAATGCATCAAGTAACAGGCAATGGTCTTACCGGACTGATCATCCCTTATGGCAGAAGACAAGGGTAGTAGCGCTATATAGAAACGGCAAGTGCGCCAGTGCAGTGCGCTCAAAGTTCTGTGTCCCATGTGTGCCTTAAAATGGCGGTGGACGCCGGAAGTCGGGGAAAGTCCGTTCTGATGACGTGTGCAAAGTACCATACCGGCGCATTGTGGTGACATAAGTGGCCGAAAAGTGAGTAGGAGCTGAAAAGAGAATCGGCTCGTGATCGGCTTAGTGGAACGCTATGTCACGTGATAGAATAGCGGTTCTCATACTCGTGAAAATAGTCCGCGCTGGAACGGGTGGTGAAGGTGAATACTCGATTCATTAGGAAGTTATGTGGCAACCTATGAGAAGAATAAAAAAGTGAATATAAGAACATGTACGCAAATAAACGAAGAAAGTATTACCACATTCAATATAAATTTGACACGTTGTACTCTCTATTTAACCCCTTGGGTTCCATACTTTTAAGGTAATGTATCCAAAATGCTTCTTGAAATAGAAGTCTCTTATGTAGACTACCCCCTCTCCTGTTAAGGTTGACCTGCTCCAGGACAAAAAACCTAAGTTGGGCTATGGAGTGACTCATCTCGTTGAAGTGAAAGGGAACGGGCAAATGGAGTTTCTTGCACCTAATGTCCGATTTGTGGTGTGAGATACGATCTTTTATAGCTTGGGAAGTTTCTCCTACGTAAACCTTGCCACAGGGGCATTTTATTGCATATATTACAGATTTAGAATTGCACGTATGAAACCCTTTGATGGGAATATCCTCTCCGGTTAAGGGATGAGAAATTTTAGGGCCCTTCAATACGTTGGTACATTGGGTGCAATGGAGACATGGGTAAGTACCCGTTTTCTGGGTACTGAGAAATTGTTGCATTGGAATTCTGATCTTAGAGCCTATGTCTGCTCGCACAATTTTATTTTGAATATTACTTGCCCTCCTAAAGCAGGGTAAGAAGGGAACCTGAAATTCAGTAACACTTGGGAAACTGTCCCGAAGTATGTGCCAATGTTTACGTATCTTTTTATGTAGAATGTACATGAAAGGGTGAAACGTGTGGACGAATGGGATTCTAGATGTAGTAGTATATCTAGTGCGACTGGCCGTGTGATTTCGGGACTGGCTTAATAGTCTCTGTGGGTACCCTCTTTCTAGAAATTTGTTTCCCATTTCGTCCAATCTACGTGATAGAGTCTCAGAATCACTCACTATTCTCTTAACCCGTTCGAATTGTGACGTAGGCACTGATCGTTTGACTGCATTAGAGTGGCAACTTTGATAATGTAAAAGGTTGTTGCGATCGGTCTCCTTAGTAAATAAGTCCAATGAAAGGTTGCCCATCCCATCCAATAGTACCGTTGTATCCAGGAAGTTATAGCTTGGGAAGTTTCTCCTACGTAAACCTTGCCACAGGGGCATTTTATTGCATATATTACAGATTTAGAATTGCACGTATGAAACCCTTTGATGGGAATATCCTCTCCGGTTAAGGGATGAGAAATTTTAGGGCCCTTCAATACGTTGGTACATTGGGTGCAATGGAGACATGGGTAAGTACCGTTTTCTGGGTACTGAGAAATTGTTGCATTGGAATTCTGATCTTAGAGCCTATGTCTGCTCGCACAATTTTATTTTGAATATTACTTGCCCTCCTAAAGCAGGGTAAGAAGGGAACCTGAAATTCATTAACACTTGGGAAACTGTCCCGAAGTATGTGCCAATGTTTACGTATCTTTTTATGTAGAATGTACATGAAAGGGTGAAACGTGTGGACGAATGGGATTCTAGATGTAGTATTATACACCTTATCCGGGAGATGGGACAATTACCCCAAGACACCATATTAGTGACTCTGGATGTGAATAGCCTTTACACGTCCATAGAACACTCAAAAGGCATAAGGGCAATTAGAAGACTGTTGGAGGAATCTTCCTTTGACTCAGAAGTGATGTCTATTATCCTGGAAATGTTGGAATTAGTTCTGACTATGAATTTTTTTATGTTTGAGGACACCTTTTATCTCCAGAAACAGGGTACGGCGATGGGGTCGAATGTGGCACCCCCGTATGCCAATTGCTACATGTCCTACTTCGAAAGAGATTTTGTATACCCCAACCACTTATTTAGGACACACTGTCTACTGTGGCGTCGATATATAGACGACATCTTTTGCTTGTGGGGTGGTACTCCTAGTAGCTTGCACCTCTTTCTTGACCAATTGAATCAGGTTTGGCCAGAGTTAAAGTTTACTTTGAATTATGACCTAAGGAAGATTAACTTCCTGGATACAACGGTACTATTGGATGGGATGGGCAACCTTTCATTGGACTTATTTACTAAGGAGACCGATCGCAACAACCTTTTACATTATCAAAGTTGCCACTCTAATGCAGTCAAACGATCAGTGCCTACGTCACAATTCGAACGGGTTAAGAGAATAGTGAGTGATTCTGAGACTCTATCACGTAGATTGGACGAAATGGGAAACAAATTTCTAGAAAGAGGGTACCCACGGAGACTATTAAGCCAGTCCCGAAATCACACGGCCAGTCGCACTAGATATACTACTACATCTAGAATCCCATTCGTCCACACGTTTCACCCTTTCATGTACATTCTACATAAAAAGATACGTAAACATTGGCACATACTTCGGGACAGTTTCCCAAGTGTTACTGAATTTCAGGTTCCCTTCTTACCCTGCTTTAGGAGGGCAAGTAATATTCAAAATAAAATTGTGCGAGCAGACATAGGCTCTAAGATCAGAATTCCAATGCAACAATTTCTCAGTACCCAGAAAACGGGTACTTACCCATGTCTCCATTGCACCCAATGTACCAACGTATTGAAGGGCCCTAAAATTTCTCATCCCTTAACCGGAGAGGATATTCCCATCAAAGGGTTTCATACGTGCAATTCTAAATCTGTAATATATGCAATAAAATGCCCCTGTGGCAAGGTTTACGTAGGAGAAACTTCCCAAGCTATAAAAGATCGTATCTCACACCACAAATCGGACATTAGGTGCAAGAAACTCCATTTGCCCGTTCCCTTTCACTTCAACGAGATGAGTCACTCTATAGCCCAACTTAGGTTTTTTGTCCTGGAGCAGGTCAACCTTAACAGGAGAGGGGGTAGTCTACATAAGAGACTTCTATTTCGAGAAGCATTTTGGATACATTACCTTAAAAGTATGGAACCCAAGGGGTTAAATAGAGAGTACAACGTGTCAAATTTATATTGAATGTGGTAATACTTTCTTCGTTTATTTGCGTACATGTTCTTATATTCACTTTTTTATTCTTCTCATAGGTTGCCACATAACTTCCTAATGAATCGAGTATTCACCTTCACCACCCGTTCCAGCGCGGACTATTTTCACCAGTATGAGAACCGCTATTCTATCACGTGACATAGCGTTCCACTAAGCCGATCACGAGCCGATTCTCTTTTCAGCTCCTACTCACTTTTCGGCCACTTACGTCACCACAATGCGCCGGTATGGTACTTTGCACACGTCATCAGAACGGACTTTCCCCGACTTCCGGCGTCCACCGCCATTTTAAGGCACACATGGGACACAGAACTTTGAGCGCACTGCACTGGCGCACTTGCCGTTTCTATATAGCGCTACTACCCTTGTCTTCTGCCATAAGGGATGATCAGTCCGGTAAGACCATCGCATGTTACTTGATGCATTGTGTAACATTAAGGTAGTTAATTCCCTCTGGGATCTTTTTGCCATATACAGGAACAGCGCTATACAGATTGGAATATCCTATGACAGAAGCGCTTTTTCCTATGACCCCTATATATGGCTTGTTAATCACTACTTTCTTCATTATTGACTCATGAAGAGTCACATGCGGGTAAGAGCCGTCTTGTAGTTCTTATTTAAACCTATGGAACTTGGCAACCACAGTTCAATTCTGAGGAGGCTTCTTTATTATCATATATAGGAACAGCGCCATTCAACTTTTGCTGACAAGCACTAGACAGGAGCGCTTTATCTAAAGATTCCTGCTTTATATGTATACAGATATATACTCCTTTCTGGTAAGAGCTTTCTTTCAAAACACTACCTTTTTAGGCCAATGTTTACACGGTCCATTTTTCTCACAAATAGTGATTTACCTCTCTTTTTTTCAGTAAATATTATTAGAACTCTGAACTAATGATCAAGTTAGCTGGATCACATTCAACTTGCTAAAAAAAAACCTCCTTGGTAATTATATTTACTGTTTATACTTACTGTTTACTTCATTTTGCATGGTTCTCTAAGGTTCCTCACAGGGACTTCTCCAGATGTATTTCTGATTATTCTTATGACGTTTTTTCATAACAGCTTCTTGAATTTAATTTTCAATTATGATGATGTAAATATTCTCTTTGAACCGTTGTTTATATTTTCTGTTTTTTTCAGTAATAACGAAAGACTATGATTCTGTACATTTTGTGACATATTGTTTTGATGTATGTTTTGCAGTCTGATGAAGGTCGAGGTTTTTCGACCGAAACGTTACTTTGGACGAAAATAAATGTATATATGGTTGAACATCATTTCTTGAGTGCCAGATTTGTTCATTTTTTTGATTTATGACATAGGTTTGGTAACCTTTTGATCAAGGCACCTACACATTTCCATCTTGGGGAGTGACGTGTTTTTCTTGTAAATCATCACTAATAATAATCCTATCGTGTCTTTTAAGAGACCACACCACTGAATATATGACAATATAAAATGATGACCCAGTAATATTTTGTAGTGGGCCAAACCACTACATGAATGTTAATCAATCATCAAACATCCAATACCCTATGTCAGGGGTAAGACGCAATTAATGGGCGTCCCCATGAATGCCTTCTAAATATGACAAAAATAAGAGCATCATATAGTGTGATGTGGGAGTTGGGAAACTAAACACCTGTCCAAATCTCTGCTGTGTGAAAAAAAGAGGAGGTATCAGGATAAGAAAGAAAGGGAGGCTGCAACACTGGAGTAAAGGGTGACCAGAAAAATATAAGAGAAAAAATGATTCAGCTCACCCCGAGAAGTGTGTTTCCAAATAGCATGTTCAATCCGAGCAGGGACTCGTCTTCACCCGACGTGGTAATGAAGTACTTAAAGAAGGAATGTCCAGCTCCGAAATTAAAATCCAAGTATACTTTATTGAAGATCCATTAAAAGTTCATAGTATGGTAGCTGCTGTATTCATCTTATGGTTAGCCCGTACTGGGCTACCAGAGGTAATCCATAAGGAAAACACAACAAGCTATCCAAACGTAGCATAATCATTCAAAATACTGTATATATTTGGATAGCCTAATAGAAATGGACAGTGTAGGACACTTTCATATGGGCTACCAGAGGATAGCCTCGTGAGGTCTGGATGCGTTTTGAACACTATGTGTTCTTAGACTCAGATGACCTCTGAGTGCAGCAAGTAAGAAATTTAAAGACATGAACAGATGTAGTCATTTAATTAGGTAACAAAACAGAAAAACACAAAAACCCAGATCATTTTATACAACTTTGATATGGATAATACAAATAAACATAAGAAAATAAATATAAAAACAAAATCAGTAATGCAGCATAAACTCTCTTCTCAGATTAAGTCCCGTGGGTACACGTGGGTCTAGAAGGTAAATCCACAGAGCTTCCCTGTCTCTCAATGATTGTTCTCTATTTCCACCACATGCATGCTTTTTAACTCTTTCAATGGCATATACCTTGCAATGTGTGATGTCTCTGTTATGAACAGTAATAAAATGCTTAGATGCATAAGATGTATGACGGGTGGTTGGTTGTACTATATCATATAGGTGTTCCCGAATACAATCTTTTAATTTGAGTATGGTAGAGCCAAAATATTTCAAGTTACATTGTGTGCATTCAATTATGTACACAACGTAACTGGAATTAGTTTAAAAATTCTTGGATTTTATAATTTTTATTATTGGCCGCATTAGAAAAAATTTCAGTTTTAGATGATAGAGAGCAGGTTTTGCAGGGGAACTGACCACATTTATGGTAGCCAGTTACTGATAACCAGTTACCACCAGTGGAGGAATTGTGAAAAGATTTATTAAGGCTGGAAGAAAGAAAATTGCCTATAGTTGGTGCCTTTCTGGGTACAATTTTAATGCAGTTTTTTAGCAAGGTATCAATAATGCTGTCACCTCTAAGAATGTGTAGATTACGTTTTATAATCTCTGATATGGCTTTAAAGTGGGTGCTGTATGTCAATACCAGGGTTGGACACAGATTTCTCATTAGTGTGTTGGGAGGAGAGCGAAGGGTTAATGAGTTTCTCTAGGCTTGTCTTTGGTAATGTTAACTGCTCTATTAATTGTCCAGGTAGGATAGCCACGGTTATTAAGACGATGTCTGATAAAGAAATTTACTCTATTATACGAGACTTCATCATTGCAATTACATTTAGTGCGAGTTAATTCACCAACAGGAATGGATCTAATTGTAAGGGCTGGATGAAAACTTCGGGTGTGGAGAATAGTATTGCCTGCAGTTTTTTTGCGAAAAGTGGAGCTAGAGATTATTTGATGTGATTCCCCCACTAGATGAAGATCTAGAAAAAAAAATCTCTTTCATGAGTAAAACTGAGGTTAAATTGATTGGAATTCTATAATAACCTTCGCTCTCCTCCCAACACACTAATGAGAAATCTATGTGTCCAACCCTGGTATTGATATACAGCACCCACTTTAAAGCCATATCAGAGATTATAAAACATAATCTACACATTCTTAGAGGTGACAGCATTATTGATACCTTGCTGGAAAACGGCATTAAAATTGTACCCAGAAAGGCACCAACTTTAGGCAATTTTCTTTCTCCCAGCCTTTATAAATCTATACGTCCAGACCTCACGAGGCTATCCTCTGGTAGCCCAGTACGGGCTAACCATAAGATGAATACAGCAGCCATACTATGAACTTTTAATGGATCTTCAATAAAGTATACTTGGATTTTAATTCCGGAGCTGGACATTCCTTCTTTAAGTACTTCATGACCAGAAAAATGCCCACAGGAAAATTGCCAATTGCAGCATCACAAAGTTTCAGATCTATGATATTTGAGGTGCAAGGTGAGGATGTTCACATGATATGTGAAAAATGCCCACAGAAAATTGCCCACACACATGAATACCCACAGGAAACCAGTAGAGAGTTATAGGTGAGATGCTCTGCAGCACAGAAGAATGTCGGCAAAATTTGCTAAAAAAGAAAATTACCCACAATTTTGTTAAGAACAGTTTAATAAGGAGGTCTAATAACAATAACTTTTGTTTGTTAAACAATCATTGCACACGTGCAAATATCTAGCCACCTGGTGATAGTCCTGAACAGGAACAGTTTATTAAAGAGGTCTAATAACAATAACTCTGGTTTAGTAAACAATCATTGCACACCTGCAAATTAGCCATTTTACTGCAAATAGCTATTCTCCTAAAGTACTTTAGTTTATCTTCCACCTGGTGATAGTCCTGTACAGAAGTTGCAACCATGTGATACAGCGTCTCATACTTTCTTGTTTATCTCAAGGCGACCTGCCTGTGCATTAGCCAGTGTTAATTTGTGACAAGCCAGGTCCTTCTGCAATCCATCAAAGAGAAACCACAAACTGAGATGACTGCAGTGGAACATGGAATTAAGTGCATTGTGAAATCCCTCACAACAGTTTGTGGGTTTTGGTGACTGTTCCAGGGCAGCATCATGATGATTCCATATTCTTATAGGAAATTGAGGATCTCTACCAGCTGCACCCTCAATATATGTAGAAAAAAAAAAAAAAAAAAGTTTGTGAGCACCTCATTATAGCATTCTTCATCTGGGAATGTGGCAGCACGCTTATCAGAAACACATTGGCACAAAGGCGAATGCAGCAAGACACTTCAGTGTAATTTTTATGTTGATATTAGATTCATATGCTGTTTTCAAACCAACATTTTTTTATTTTTCTAATGAGACCAAGATGAAAATAACACCCTTTAACAACAGCAAGTGGAAAGACAATCTTTACTGCAGTCATACAAGCCTTCACAAAATCCACTAAAACCTTTTGAGGTGCCAGATTTTAATCAATATCTTCATTATTTCAAACATTCTCTTCTATGTGTTCATGTCCTTTGTAGTAAAATGTACAAACATGGCGGATATGAGTTACCCACCTTGGCATGCCAAGTGTACAGTTGGTAAAACATATTGGGCACTTTATCAAAGGTGCCATTTCCATGGATAGTATCTTTGTTCAGTTCAAGCATAAGATCTCTATCTCCTAAAACCAGAATTCTGTTTCGATCATCCTTTCCTGAATCATGAAGTATTAGGTGACTATACTTTTCTGGAATGCAAAAATGTATAGTTTCTGGGTTAGGCAAATTACCATCTGTTCTGTGATAGACCAGGCTTCTCGCCAGAGATGATTGTCTTGGCATATGGGCTAATACATCATTACTCAACACAGACAACACCTTTTTCATCATGTTGCGAGGAGTAGCACTTAATGCTCCCATGTCTTCTCTCATTTTGCTTCTGCTTTTTGAGGGCAGGAGTCATGACCATGTTCTGTTGGTTCTTGAACTACATTGCCATCTTTTGTTTTGAGAATTGAATGGTACTTTGAAGAGCGATGCAGTCGGCATCTCCGAATCACCACTGCGTTGATAGTACGACATGCAAGATATTCAAACCCCAAGTAAATCATAACTTTGTTGTTCCACTGGCTTCTTGAAAACTCCATTGTTTGTACTACAAGAAGAAATAGAATACTTTAGATGAACTCAAAATACACTTTTATTGAAAAGAAATAAGGAATGGCACGATTGTCAATTGGAAACAATGGGGGTGGGGGAACGCTGGAAGGCCCATTTGAAATAATGTCAAGAAGGAAAGCCAATTGACTTCCATGGGCTCAATTGAAATATAATACAGCACAACACAGGCAGCAAAGAAAATGCAGAATGGATTTCAACAAAGGTATGTGGGCCCAGTTGACTTCTCCAGGTTCTACAGGTTTGGTTCACTCATACCTTGAACCAGAGGACAGATTCTGTTCTTACGAGTTGTCATTCCACTGTGCTGTAAGAGGAAGGACAAATTCGGGAGTACCATTCTCACATCGGTTCCGAAATCACTAGGGCTGTCACAGGGTGGATTTGATTTAAATCAAACTGATTTTTATATTACTTTTTTCTCCCCAGTTTAATGGGTTATTCATTCATATTTGGACACCACTGTTCTGTTGTACTTAGGAAGGAGAAAAATAATCCTGACCTTAATAACAATTTAAATAGATTTATTCAACTGAAACAATAACAACATTACAGCATAAGTTATTTGCTTAAACAAACATCCATGTTTGTTAACTAATTTGGCTAAACAAAATATATATATATATTTTAAGAAACTTAGACTGTCAGCCCAGCCGACACATGAAAAACTTAAATACTACTGTCCCTGCTGTCCTCTGTAGCTCACTCGTCGTCATCTTCATCATCATCTTCTTCTTTGTTCCTATTCATAATCTGGAAAAGAAAAACAAGCTTTCCTGCTTTATTGGGTCCCAACCGATTTCTCAATTTAGAATGAATGAGTCCAAAGGAAGAGAATATTCTTTCAACGCCTGCAGAAGAAGCTACTGCTGTTAAAAGTTAAATCATTACTTGAACAGTCTCTAAATCCAAGCGCTTAAGTGACTTCCACCAGTTTACTGGTGTGACCTTCCTTAAAATATCTTCAGCAAACATATATTTCTTGAATGGTTCCCTCTTAGCTCTGAAGTTTATTATAGTTGGCATTAAAGATGGATGATTGCTGGATACCCATGTCATAGCTAACTCCTCTTCCTCAGCACTTAGGTTTTGACCCTGATATTGGATATTGACAATATTTGACAAAAAATGAGCTGGAAGTATTCAAGCAGCTGACAGCACTCGGGAGTTAGCACGGATGCACGTTCAGGCGTTCAAGGATCCAAATGAACAACAGTCCAACGAAAAAATAGGAACAGCATCCAATCCAGGTGAAGTATAACAAGTCTTTATTCAGCCACCATAAAATACGACGTTTCGGCCATTTTAGGCCTTTATCAAGTATTGATAAAGGCCTAAAATGGCCGAAACGTCGTATTTTATGGTGGCTGAATAAAGACTTGTTATACTTCACCTGGATTGGATGCTGTTCCTATTTTTTCATTAAAAAATGAGCTGGAGTCAGTGCTTGTCCCATTCGTTTGTTTACTGCTTGTAATTTAATTCTGTCCATGTGTAGTTCTGTTTTTAAGTGTTCACTCAGTTCCTTCCAAATTTCAACAGCATCCGCAATAAAACAGCTATTTTTCTGTATTTTGTTTAAAGCTTGAGAGATGGGTTTCAGGAAGCTCAGCATATGTTCAACATTTCTCTTAAGCCCAATGTTGAGGATTTTGGCCGTGACAGTGCCATCTATTTTATCTCGATTTTCTTCACAAAGTGTCATCAGAATAGGCCAGTTTTTGATATACTGCTCAAAACAGTCCACCACAGAGTTCCATCTAACATCTTGTGGGAGCGTTAGCTTGGTTCCACCCATCCTTTTCAGAGCTGCTGCAGCAAAATGATTATTACGGAAGTATTTAGCAATTTCAACATTAGCCTTTATTTCTGGAACACTTTCACTTAAGTCTTTGGCTAAGAGGTGCAGAAAATGAGCACTGCAACCATATGTTATTAGCTTTGCATTCCCTCTCTGCTCTTCTAAATTTCTTCTCATCTTGGATACGTTTGCAGCATTGTCAGTGACCAAACTGCATACTAGACATTTGAATTTTTGTTCACATGTTGTTATAGCTTTTACTGCCACTTCTTGTAAGTATTCTGCTGTGTGTGCATTTCCTGACGTATCAGTTGTTTGTGCAAGGAAGACTTTACCTTCTTCTGTTGTTATACAAGCACATACAATAGGATCATTGTGGACATTACTCCACCCAGCAATACTTAGGTTAACAATTTTACCCTCCAGAGCTGTTGCACATTGCTCCATGCTCATACACTTGATCCAGCAGTTTCCCTGCAACATCAGCTCTGCTGGGTGGACTGTATCCTGGTCTCAGTGACAGAACCATATTAATGAAATGTGGGTTCTCAGTCAGACGGAAAGAAGATTTCGTTGCATAAATAAACTGGGCAATTTTTTCATCAATCAACTCTTTTTCTAATCTGCTAGTTCTTATCACAAACCTATCTATGGTGGTTCCAGGAGGTAAAGGTTTTTTCTTCCTTTTGGGTGATGGTGATATGTGGCTGTGGGTGTCTGATGATGATGATGCTGCTGCTAATGAAGCACTATCCTGGATGGATAACTCTGAAACTGTAGAACAGGATGATGGTGATCTTGGAGGTGGATAGTTTCCAGAATCCATGAATTCCCCTAAACAAAAAAAAGTCAATGCTGTTATTTTATTGTTTATACAATTTCTGCTTATTGTACACAACACAGCACTGCCCCAAAAGGAATATTTGTTTTTCTTCATAACTGTACCAAATGACAGTAACATGCAGTAATAATAAGAAATATAATTTTTCTCACACATGACAGTTCAGTCTTTAGAAATAGGATTCAATAAAAATGCTTACCAACCTGAAGATCCTGCCTGTTCAGAAGTGTTTCTTTGGTCATCTTCATCACCGCACTTCTCATGATGTTGCCTCATTCGCGCCACCAGGCCTTGCATCTCTTTGTTGCATCGTTTGCATTTTGCACGCATGCCTGCCTTACCGATAGGCGAAGGAGCTTCATTAAAATATTCCCAAACTGGGTCTCTTTTACGGCCTGCTGCCATTATAAGGAAAGAATGTAATAAACCTCAGATCGTACATACAAACAGATCCAGACTTGTCTGTCTGTGGCTATGCTGCAGTATTGTGCTCAAAGTTTCACTTTCATTTTCTTGTCTGCTTGCCCTTCCTCCTCCTCACACTTAGATTCACATTCTTCTTGTGTTGTGCAGATCTATTCCACTCCAAACAATCAGAAACATATTGTCTAACTTCTTGGACTTGGCACTGAAGGGGTTGATTCTGTATTCATATAGGTTTGTAGAACAATAGGATTAAGGTCTTTTTCTCAACTCTGTTCATGTTGTAACATTTTTGCCGTGAAGAAGAAGCTGGGACCTCTGCGGAGTCAAATTCAGTTTTGAGAACTGAGTAAGTAAAGCGAGCGTCTGTGATAATATAGGAGAGAAACTGCCCACTAATCCTACAGAAACCTCTGGAAGAGCATGGCATTGTGAATGTTACACATATACAGCCTTTATTCTACTGAGTTAAACAACTCAGCTTTATCTCATGATGGAAGAACCTTTGGATGGTAAAATATTTTCCTCAAAAAGCAGTTTATTGAAAAAAATCCGATTTAAATCAAAAAAATCCGATTTAAATAAAAAAAATCCGATTTTGTTTTTTTTTAAAAACATCATTGATTTTTATCCACCCTGGGCTGTCACCAATGTTGCAGGGGGGGGGTGGGGGAGGACTTTTGGACAAGGACTGACCCTTGCATGTCACTGCGGCAGGCAAGGCCGCTTTAAAAAGCGCTACGCACGGGAACTGGGACAGAGTCCAGGCGGGAAAGCTAAGTGGACAGTGAGGTGCTGTGTCGGTTGTGAGAGCAGAGTACCCCGTGAACGCAGGGTGACTTGACTCATATCCTGCATATCGTTCCACTGCAAAAAAGACTAGTGATTGACGGTTCCCCTCTATCACCCGTGCTGGGAGGTGGCTCAGATTGAACGCCAGAGACTAACGTGTGGGCGGCGCAGTAATCAACAAGTGATTAGGCCAGAGCCTGTTAATCAAGTACCCGTATACACCGCGGAGCGCAGCCTCGCTCTGGTGGTTCTCTGTACTGAAATGAACACAGTGTTTGACATTCGGGAGTGTGGAAGCTCCCCTCATTCATCAAAGGCTATCCCCCTGCCCCGTGGATTGGAACCTCCTTCCCTACGGAAACCTTCAAGATGTCACATGTCGCTGTTGTCGGTGCCACCATTGGAGAACCGAGATGCTGCAATCAAGACGACTACAGACTGATAAGTTTTTCTGCCTTTTACTTATTGAACTATCGTTCGCCTCTGTCCTATCCCTACTGAGATCCTAGTTCTACCCAAATCCCTATCTCACCCCAGTCTCCCATCACTCCCTGTGCGGAGTATACTTGTTGTTAATAAATCTATTAACTCTTGATCTGTCTCCTACAGTGACGACATCCTGCGTTCCTGCGATTACTTCAGTGCTAAAAATAATTCCATTCTGGTGTGGTGTGTATCGGCCTAGAGACCCTTATCCAAATCCATTCTGCATTATCTTTCATCCTATGCCTGCCTACACCTGCAGTATATGGGTATGATACATAACTACATAGGATCTGTTCACTCTTACTCTTGGTAGTCATAGGTGGACAGGGAAGGAAGTGCAGACACCAGATTCACTGCCACTGAAATCAATGGGAGAGCGTCACTGCTATGACACTTCCACCTCCTCTGTTAGTCAGTGACATCACTATGGAGACACATCGGTCAGTGGGTGCTCTTATCTGCTGACCTGGCTGTCTTTCAAGAGTTCGCAAGAACCAGGGCTCATCCCACTGAACGCCCACACTCGATACCCGTGGGTAGAACACCACTCAGACAACACAGGGTGAGGGGAACTCACATTGGTAAGACTATTGGTTCACCAACAGAAAAAAAACACAGGTGTAACGACTGTGGCTGCAGGAATCAAGGCCACGACCAGGCACGGGGGTACAGGTGCCTGCTTCTGCTGGATCTGCGTCCTCACTGAAGACGCAGATCCAGATGACATGCAAAGTGTTGCAGAGACCCGTCGGGTCCCTGCAGTGCGATACATGCTGCCGGCGCAGTGGCTGCGCTGACATCGGAGGTGCAGCCACAGGGAGCGGCGCATGACAATAGTGCACACTCCAATGTCAGCTGCCGGGCTGTGCAGTGGCTACAAAAGACACTGGGCGACGTCGGAGTAGAGGAAAAGTTAGTAGAATGTTTTTGTTTTTAATTATGCATTAGGAGCAGAACGGGGACACATACACTAAGATTGGGGACCATGTAAAGCCAGCAGCACCCTGCTTTTGGTGGGCTCCCACTGAGATGATAATGTATTAGATGTGACCTGCAGTCCCATATAACTCCACAGATAATACAGTGATACTTTTGTGAGTACTGATAGCAGTGATGGCTCCTCTGAATCACACTGCTTCTGGTTCTGCATGTGCTTTTGTTTTGGGCTGGTGGGAGGAGTATGGCAGGATCAGTGAGATGAGAGCATACTATTGCTGATAATGACAGACTGCTACAAACCACAGATCGTCATCATTTTTGCAGTTTTGCACTAGGTCAACTGTAAATCACAAGTTGATCACATATGTGAACATCCTAAACTTGCACCTCAAATATCATAGATCTGAAACTGTGATGCTGAAATTGGCAATTTTCTGTGTGGGCAATTTTCAGGGAACCGCTCATTATATACTTATGATTGATATTGATTTTTCTACTCTGCACCTTGAGCCATGGTATGCATTTTTCTCTGGTCTTTGGCTTCCCTCATGAGGTGTTTACGGATTTGATTATGTTTAGAGGTATTTACCCACTGCATTCATAGTATTAACCCTATGCAAGCCTCATTAGGGGCAGCCATGGATGTAACCCCAGTAGTGTCTAGGTATATTTATTTTGCACCCTATTGTTAAAAATTGTTTCAGCAGCAGATGGAAGGAAGAGAGACACACTAGTCATTACTAGTAGGAAGAGAGACACACTAGTCATTACTAGTGGGTAGGCGGAGCCCAGATAGGATTGACACCTCAGATTAAAAAGAGTGTTGACCGGCCCCTCCAGCTCGGGCTCCTCCTACTCCAGCTTCTCCAGTCTAAAATTTGAGGTCTCAGAGGATAGTCGCTGCTGGAAGCAGCTCCTCAGAAGAATTTTTTATTTTCATCGGACAAGAGACTTGGATCACCAGAAGTGGTCTTGAGGTCTCAGGGGTCTCAGCGCTGCTGGACCCCCACCTCTCCCTTGGCGGATCTGTATTACCCTGTATGGTGGTCCCTGCAGAACCCTGCCGGCCCTGGGGGATGAGGATGGCTTCCCTGGCGGGGACGCAAACCGCGCATCTGGGGTCACTGCGTTCCCCGCCCTGGGGGGAAGCGATGGGCACAGCGCCACAAACCCCTGGGGGTCCCTGTGGCGCTCAGCTGGTGAGTACTCCACATTTTTAATAATGTTTGCGAGTGCTTCAGCGGCTGCTGCGGCAGCCGCTGTTACATGTATACATGTCGGTGACTAGGGAGAGAGGAGTTGCGCGCCTTTTATTTGAATTTTCGCGGCGCTCTGAGCGCGCGCTTTACTGCTGTCTCCATTTCCGGCTTCTCTCATGGAGCACACGGAGGCACAGCGCGGCGGCGATTACTGAAGCAGGCTGAAAGCTTCCTCGGGCCTTTCACTCTCCTCCCCTCCCGGCAAGACGCTACACCGCGACCAGCTGGGTGAGTCGCTTCTGCCCGTCGGGGCAGAAGCTTAACCCCCTCACCCCCACAGCGCGGGCGCCTTTCTGAAGCACTATGGGTGGCAGACTGCGCTGTCCTGCAGCTTTTATCTTATAAAGGGGCTAGCACATCCTTTTCATTAAAGAGGTTGTGGGGAGTCTGCGACATTAACCCTATTAGATGGTTAACCCTTTCAGCGCAAGAATCCAGCAACTACCCGTCGTAGGTTCTATTCCAGCTTGGATCAGAACATAAAGGGTTCATTATACTGCTGACATATTCTGCTGATATTTTAAATTGGACAGCTGGGGTAGCTCTCTCCTTTAAGAGCTTTAACCCTTCAGCATGCTTGTTTCGTCCACTTAAGAAACCACACTTTTTTCTGGTTACTGACAGGTTTTGTCCTGCCATATACTGTGTGAGGGCATGTAGAAAGAAGGTACGGACGTCTTCCAGATCCGCTACAGGATCAGTCGCGCGTATCTGATACGCAGACCTCGACGGCGTCCAGCGCAGCGGTCGGAGGTTGCAGTGATGCCAAAATGGATGCCCTCGCTCGTTCTATTGATGGTCTGTCTGACCTTTTAGGTCATTGGGTGTCAGCTAGATCCTCTCATGACAGGAAGCGACACAGGCCGGTACCATCCTACCCGCGTAGCGAATCAGAGGTCTCTGATATGGAATGCGGACAGGGTTCCCCTTCAGACTCAGATGGGGAGTTATCCGATTCGGATAAGGAGGATCGGCAGGGGCATTCTGCCTCTTTTTTGGGCCGAACAGAGGCTTTTATTGAGGCCATGAGGGAGGCGTTACAGTTACCGGAGGAGGTAACTAGCCGTCCTGGTAAGTCGGCCCGAATGTATCAGGAGGCGCATAAGTCGCGATCGGCATTACCATCTCTGGACAAGCTTAATGGGAAGGAACGCCTGTGTCCAGATAAACGTTTTCAAGGGACACGGTTCTTTTGAACTATATCCGTGTTCTACGGAGTTGATTGATAATTGGATTCCTTCTCCTGAAGTGGATGTTCCTTTATCCCAGCTTAGTAAATCCTCATTACTCCCTGTTAAAGGGAAGGCGAGTCTGCAAGACCCGCTGGACAGAAAAATGGAGATGGCAGCGAAATCCACCTTCGAGGCCGCGGGTCATGGATTCAGAGTGGTGCTAGGATCCATGTGTGCTTGTAAAGCTTCCCTGAGCTGGTTGGTCCGTATACGGACGGCGTTGCAAAATAGATCTCCGTTATCCGAGGTAGATGGGCTTCTCGAATTGTTGGAGACTGCAGCCCGATATGGCTATGATGCAACTGCGTCACTGTTGTCCAGGGCGCAATCCTCGGCGGTCACAGTCAGAGAGCACTGTGGCTTAGACAGTGGACCGGGGACGCGGTTTCCAAGCAAGGTTTGCTGTCTTTAGCCTACAAGGGTGGTCAGCTATTTGGATCTGACCTCACAGAGCTGATTGCCAAGGCAAAGGCAAAAGAAGCGGCTTTACCGCAGCGAAGGGCTATGGCTTCTGCGTCTGGCAGGCCTAGTGCCGGTAGTGGTCGGCGGTCCTTTCGGTCCAGGGGACGATTCGGTCAGTCCTCTTGGGGATCGGGTCGTCCCTCTTTTTCGAGAAAAAAAAAAAAGTCCTCTCAGAAATCCCGCACTCCCTGGAAACAAAGTTTCCGTCAAGACAAGCGGGAAGCTGACAAAAAGCCCGCTAAGGCGGACTGACGCCAGGGCCTCACTCGAGGGCTCGAGTGGGGGGTCGCCTGCTCCATTTCGAAGCGACTTGGTTTTCCCGCGTTCCGGACACCTGGGTAACGCGGGTCGTGTCGGCAGGCTATTTCATAGAGTTTTCTTCTCGACCCCCGGACAGTTTTTGCCAGTCTCGCATCCCGTCAGAGCCCGAGCTATTTGCCGCTCTGCTGCGAGAGGTCGAATTCCTTCTGCAGAAGGGTGTGGTAATACCGTTCCGCCAGAGGACCGGGGAAGAGGATTTTATTCCAATCTTTTTGTGGTCCCCAAAAAGGAGGACAAATTTCGCCCTATTCTGGAATCTCAAAAGATTGAATCGGCATGTCCACACCCAAAAATTCCGCATGGAGTCGCTTCGCTCCGTTGTGGCAGCCCTGTCGCAGAACGACCTTTTGGTGTCAATCGACATTTGCGACCTTATTTGCATGTTCCTGTTGGAAGGCTCACCAGCGCTTCCTTCGTTTTGCCATAGGTCAGGACCATTACCAGTTTGTGGCTCTGCAATTCGGCTTGGCCTCAGCGCCCAGAGTTTTTACAAAAATTCTGGCGCCTCTCATGGCAATTCTTCGAAGTCTTCCCTACCTGGGCGACCTTTTGATTGTGGCGTCCTCAAAGGAGGAGGCGGTGACGGCTCGCAATCTATCCCTTCAGCTCCTGGAGGACTTCGGGTGGCTGGTCAATTGGGAGAAGTCGTCTCTGGAACCGTCGCAGTCAATCCTGTTTTTGGGGATGCATTTCGACACGGTACGGGCAGTGGTGTCCCTACCTCCAGATAAGCGGGCATGTCTCCTTCGACATGTACAGATTATGAAGTCTTTGACAGCAATGTCCCTTCGGAAGTGTATGCGCCTTCTGGAGTTGATGGTGGCGTCCATGGAGGCACTTCCGTTTGCCCAGTTTCATTCCAGGGCACTCCAAAGGCTCATTCTGAGTCGTTGGGATCGATCGCAGGCTTCGCTGGATTGCAGTGTCATCATCTCTCGCAGGGTGCGAGAATCTCTAGGATGGTGGTTACGTCCAGGAGCGTTATCCCTGGGGAAGTCTTTCCTCCCTCCAAGGTGGTTGGTCATAACCACCGATGCCAGCCTGACAGGCTGGGGGGGGTGTCTGGAACGCTCTCTGGATTCAAGGAGTATGGTCATCGGAAGAGTCTGTTCTACCGATCAACATCCTGGAATTGAGGGCAATTTTCCTTTGCCTCCAACACTGGATGGTCCCTTTGAGCGGTCTGCCAGTCCGAGTGCAGACAGAAACGCGACGGCGGTCGCGTATATCAACCACCAAGGCGGGACGAGGAGTTCCAGGCTCATGGTGGAGGTGTCTCGGATCCTGATTTGGGCCGAGACCAGAGTGCCAGTCATCTCTGCGATCCACATTCCAGGGGTTCAGAATATCACGGCGGACTTCCTCAGTCGTGAGAAGATGGATCCCGGAGAATGGAGTCTTCATCCGGAGATTTTTGCACTGCTGTGCTCCCGTTGGGGAACTCCCCAAGTGGATTTGATGGCATCCAGGTTCAATGCCAAGTTACCGACCTTCATGTCCAGGTACAAGGACCCGAAGGCTGTGGAGGTGGATGCTCTGGTGGCTCCGTGGGACCAATTCGAGCTAATCTGTGTGTTTCCGCCGATATCTTTACTTCCTCTGGTGCTGCGTCGGATCAGACTGGAGAGAATCCCGGCTATGTTGATAGCCCCAGATTGGCCAAGGAGGACGTGGTTCTCGACACTGGTGTCGCTTTTGGCGGCACCTCCATTCCCACTTCCTCTTCGCCCGGACCTGTTAACCCAGGGGCCCGTTCGTCATCCGGACTTGAAGTCTCTGCGTTTGACGGCGTGGCTCTTGAGACCGAAATATTGACCCGTAGAGGTTTTTTAGTCAAAGTCATTGCCACTCTGCGAGCTGCCAGAGGTTTGGCTACTACTAAGATTTATCACAAGACTTGGGAAGCCTTCTTTTCGTGGTGTTCGGGTTCTTCAAGGAACCCGAGGATTTTTTCCATTCCCAATTTGTTGGCCTTTCTGCAGTACGGGCTGGACAAGGGTTTGGCAGTTAGCACTCTGAAGGGGCAGGTTTCTGCTCTGTCCTTGCTGTTTCGGAAGGCTATCGCCTCGCGTAGGGACGTGCGTTCCTTTTTTCGCGGAGTAACCCGTCAGTTTCTGCCGCGGAAGGCGCCTGTGTCTCCTTGGCGGCTCAACC
This sequence comes from Oophaga sylvatica, assembly GCA_033576555.1. Taxonomy (NCBI): domain Eukaryota; kingdom Metazoa; phylum Chordata; class Amphibia; order Anura; family Dendrobatidae; genus Oophaga; species Oophaga sylvatica. The sequence continues at coordinate 205,208,702 of JARQOD010000006.1, read as the reverse complement.
TTGTCTTGGAGGCTCTTCAGCATGGGCCTTTTGAGCCTATGGACTCTGCTAGCCTTTCTTTACTTTCTTGGAAGGTTGCCTTCCTAGTGGCGGTCACCTCTTTGAGAAGGGTTTCTGAGTTGGCAGCTCTTTCCTGCTCGCCTCCCTTCCTGGAGTTTTACCCGGATCGAGTAGTGCTTCGCACACGGGGCGACTTTCTACCTAAGGTGGTGTCGCAATTTCATGTTAACCAGGATATTGTGTTGCCCTCGCTTTGCCCGGGCCCGAGGAATGCAAAGGAACGGGCTTTGCACACATTGAATTTAGTGCAGGCCTTGAAGTTCTATTTGTCTGTTACTCAAGGTTTTCGGAAGTCAGACTCTCTGTTTGTGATTCCGGCAGGTCGTCGACGTGGTCAACGAGCTTCCAAGGACTCTATAGCTCGTTGGATTCGGTCGGCCATTTTGGAGGCTTACCGACTTAAAGGCGAACCTTGCCCGATTAAGATTCGAGCTCACTCCACGAGGGCTGTGGCTTCATCGTGGGCCTTTCATCAAGGGGCATCGGCAGCTCAGCTCTGCAGAGCGGCGACTTGGCGCTCCGTCCACACGTTTACAAAGTTTTATAAGGTGGATGTCAGTGCTTCCGCTGATGCGGCCTTAGGACGTAGGGTCCTGCAGGCGGCTGTAGTTTAAAGTTCTAGTTAACTTGTATTTGGCGCCTGTTGCACATTTATCAAGGTGGTTGGGATTCTGCCTCTTTTGGTTTTTTTCCCACCCTTAATTTTTGGACTGCTTTGGGACGTCCCACTAGTAATGACCAGTGTGTCTCTCTTCCTTCCATCTGCTGCTGAAAGACGGATTTTGGTAAGAACTTACCTGTAAAATCCTTTTCAGCGAAGGAAGGAAGAGAGACACAGCTCCCTCCCATGGCAGAAGTGTGTTGTTGTTTTCAGATGCGGCGTGACCCTTCTCTGATAGCGATTATCTGGGCTGAGGTCGGCGCGCTAAGGCTCTGTTCCAGCATCGCCAGCTCATCGCAGTGGTCAGGTCCAGTGAGTAGTACCTGGAACTGTGTGGTTTCTTTCTGTTGCATGCATAACCTGTATTCTTGTCTTTTCTCTGAAGTCCTTCAGAAGGGGTTATGTTGCTCCGCTGGTGATATTTGCTCTTCCTTAGCTTGTGTAATACTGGAGAAGCTGGAGTAGGAGGAGCCCGAGCTGGAGGGGCCGGTCAACACTCTTTCTAATCTGAGGTGTCAATCCTATCTGGGCTCCACCTACCCACTAGTAATGACTAGTGAGTCTCTCTTCCTACTAGTAATGACTAGTGTGTCTCTCTTCCTTCCTTCGCTGAAAAGGATTTTACAGGTAAGTTCTTACCAAAATCCGTCTTTTTGCACTCAGCATTTTTCTCTACAGATGATTATTGCTGACTACTTTTTTTTTTTTTAGTGTACCTTGTAATCAAAATTCATTACGCAGGTAGTTGCAGATGGCTTATAATTATGGATGCAATATAATTACTCTTTTGGCATTATACATCCATTTTTTGAGCCCAGTGTTTCACTTGTTTTTTTCTGTATGGTCTGTATACATCTCCAAAACACTTTCTCTTTAAGGGAATCTGTCACCCTAAATTGGCGGGATATTTAAATGATGGCAGTCAGGTCAGATGGGCGGTGTTTTGGGTACTTGCCTTAACATGTTGTTCGCCGCTGTCTCCATTATTCTGGGAATTGTAGTCGTTGCCCTCCATATAACGCGCCTGCGCATTGCAATCTTGAATTGCGCACGCGCAGTATGCTTTGCCCGCAGATTGCAATGCGCAGGCGTGTTATATGGAGGGCAACGACTACAATTCCCAGAAATAATGGAGACAGCGGCGAACAACATGTTAAGGAAAGTACCCAAAACACCGCCCATCTGACCTGACTGCCATCATTTAAATATCCCGCCAATTTAGGGTGACAGATTCCCTTTAATTTTAAGTGCATGTTTCAATAAAATTTGTTTTTTATACATTATTATGTTTGGAGGACTTCCTTTTGCTCTACATAGGTGTTTGCTGTTATCACGGTCCTCCGTGTTTATGATTTAGAGCATTTTTTGTTCTACCCTAATCCTAGCCCAACCCCAACAATGGAAGTAAATACACTTTTATTTTATTATTTATACTCAACTAAGGGGGTGATAAAGGGAGAGTTTGATTTACTTTTTTTTTTATTTTGTTCACTGCGATAGGGTCTATCACAGTGATCAAAATGAGCCAGTAGGAAAAATTTCCTATTGTTGCCGGGTGGTAGACAGCGCGCCTGCTATTTTCTTCCCGGAAAAAGACGCCGACGGCAGGACCGGGGGATGCAGGAGGGTCTAGGGACACTGGAGGTATGGGGGAGGGAGGGGTGGAGGGGGACCCCATTTCTCTCTCCTCTGATGTGCTACATCATGTGCTAGAAAAGCGGAGCTGAGGTGTAGGTACCCTTAACTGCCGCCGTTAAAAGGCATATAGGCGGTTAAGGGGTTAATGGACATTCTAATTCATCTATGGCTTCTTTCTAGGATAGAACTGCAATATGATAACTGTATACTCTATACATTTTTCATGTTCCATTCATCAAAACCTACAGAAATTGTACTAAATTGTACAACAATAGACTAGGTTTCTAGGGCGCTTGATCTAAAGAAAAGACAGACTGCTGCGAATAATAAGGCAACACCACCTTATTGCCTCAAAGTACAAAGAAACTAATAAATATAAATATTCGCGCTGTGTGTCTAATAAAGAGCTGGAACTCTGTTAATAAATAACATTGCTACAGCCAAACTCATAAAAGTGCGTTTTGTACTTAAAACCAAAAAGCAGGAAAAAAGATTGATACAGGAGTTAATGTTGAAAGTATTAGTGCACTAGGCAAACGCCAACTAGGAGTGTGGAACCGAGTTCCTAGTATATAGACCACATCACATAAAAAGGACACTCAATCCAACATCTAGGTATGGAATAAAATTTTCTGTTATGTCCAACAGTAGAAATGAAAGTCTGAAGTAATACCGTTCCTACCTGACTAGCAGAGAGGATGCCCAATGTCCTTATCCAGTGAAGTCCTGATGGGGTGAACGAGTGCTCCAGGTGCCGGTGCTCTAGATCATCTTGCCGTGCTGAAATCTTCTAGGGCACTGTTCCGGACGGTAACAGAAGCCCATCTGTAGCGCTGATAATCATCCACACAGTGTAGAAGCTGGCTACCGGCAGTAGAGGGAAGAAAGATCGATGGGTCCGTAGGACCTTTCGTGACGTCACAACCACGTGACCGCACACGTGACTGACTACGGAGCGCTCCTTGGACCAAAAAAATCCGACGCGTTTTGAAATCTTGCAGATTCCTTCCTCAGGGAAGAATCCGAAACGCGTCGGATCTTTTTGGTCCAAGGAGCGCTCCGTAGTCAGTCACGTGTGCGGTCACGTGGTTGTGACGTCACGAAAGGTCCTGCGGACCCATCGATCTTTCTTCCCTCTACTGCCGGCAGCCAGCTTCTACACTGTGTGGATGATTATTAGCGCTACAGATGGGCTTCTGTTACCGGCCGGAACAGTGCCCTAGAAGATTTCAGCACGGCAAGATGATCTTGAGCACCGGCACCTGGAGCACTCGTTCACCCCATCAGGACTTCACTGGATAAGGACATTGGGCATCCTCTCTGCTAGTCAGGTAGGAACGGTATTACTTCAGACTTTCATTTCTACTGTTGGACATAACAGGAAATTTTATTCCATACCTAGATGTTGGATTGAGCATCCTTTTTATGTGATGTGGTCTATATACTAGGAACTCAGTTCCACACTCCTAGTTGGCGTTTGCCTAGTGCACGAATACTTTCAACATTTACTCCTGTATCAATCTTTTTTACCGCTTTTTGGTTTTAAGTACAAAAAGCACTTTTATGAGTTTGGCTGTAGCAATGTTATTTATTAACAGAGTTCCAGGTCTTTATTAGACACACAGCGCAAATATTTATATTAGTTAAATTGTACAACACCAGGTTCTAATCTTATCTGATGGCTACATGGCATCTTCACTGAATGCAATTTTTTCCAACCTTTTTCCAGGCATACCTTAAACATCACAGCAATTAATGTTTATGGCAAATGATTAGGACTTGAGAATTTTATTTTTAAAGAAATGGATCTTTAAGAACAAACTTAAAATTCTTACAAGCAGGTTTTAGCCTCACAAGTGAAAATTTAAACAATAATTACAGAAAAAATAGATTTCTTACATAAAATTAGCAGTCACAATTATGAAATGGTGACTTGGTCCACTGGACTGACTGTTCATGTTTTTAATGATTTTCACTACTTGTGCCGTTGGCAGTAGACTTATCTGTACATGATGAGGCATCATCTTTCTTCAGATCACTGCCATCAATATTGTCAGGGCCTTGATCCCCATCTCCTGACAGTTCTTTCTCTTCCTTCAAGCATCCAATATCCATATCTTCAGGTTCCTGCTGGTCTTCAGGTTCTGCTGATGACTTTTCTGTAGTTTCCTGGTTCTTGAAAACTTCCACTCCCATCATTCTCAAATAATGCATTCTCTCATTTTTTGGCACAAAGGAACGAATTGATGTTTTACCTCGCCACCCGCACAGAACGATGGGGAACTGAAGAGTTTCTGGTTTCCTAAATATAGTGGAAGACAGTAGATAAATTTAACAAGAAATAAAAAGTACAATCAAAATGTATTGAATGGACAAAAATGAAGTCATGAAAGATAATTTACTTATTATTACCGATACAATGAGCAAAACATATTAAAGGGACTGTCTGGTCACTATGTGACTTCAGACTTGTGAATCCTCACATTGCGCTGTGAGCATTCTCTGGTGCCAGCACCAGAAGAGGAGCGGACGTGATCGTAAGAATGTCATTGCATACATGTGGTCAAGTGTCAACTAGAATATATCCGGCCTTGCTCAAGCAGATGTATTGGGTGAAGCCGCATACAGTGTACTCGACATGTGGCCAGGAATATGCAAATCGCATATTTGCGGTAACACATTCTGCTCACTACAGACTTGTGAAGGCTTGTAGTTTAAGAATGGACACCAACGTCAAGGGTGCATCCACAAACTTTTTTTTTTTAAGATAATGCTGTGTTTTTTAATTTTTGTGTCCCCAAAAAAAACAGACAAAAAAAAAAAAACAACATGCCTGTGGCCAGATTCTAAATGACAAAACAAATTTTGTGGGGATTTTTGGTGGTATTTTTCATGTACGGTACTTTCTCAGTTTTCGTTTTTTTATTTTTGTTTGTTTGAATTCAGGAAATGCTTGGTATGTGCAGTTTTCAGGTATTACATTTTTTTTCTACAGCTATAAATAACCACATAATAGTCATTTTTTTTGTCTCTATAATGGACTTGTGACCCAAACTAACAGCTGTAAAATGGGCAAGAGAAATAAAAAAAAGCATATAAAACATTCCTACATTCAATACAATTGGCATTTACTTACTGTGGATCTGGCTCATATTTTAGTATAATACTTCCCATTGCTACAAAAATGAAAAGAAAAAAAAAAAAGTTAATTATCACGATACATATTTATAGTCCAGCTGTATTTTGTTCTAGCCATCACAAACTATTCAGTGCTGGAGGATTAGAGCGTTCTACACAAGTATTATGGGAAGGATACAGAACATGAAAAGATACGTTAAAACTGCAATTAATGAGCATTGTGGTTACCAAATAGAGATTGGCACGCTGACAACGCTTGAGAAGAAATGCTGCATGTGGCATGCAGTCGAAAATCAAACAGATTTGGCCTTATTAATCCCACAGCCTTCTGCTGCAGAGTTGTTAAGCTCTCCAACACAACTGCGTTACACAACAGCCAAGACAGAGTCTGCAAAAAAAACAAATACCGGTACACACTAAACCTTTAACAATATTCATTTCCATGTGGGAGGAAACTCAGTGAGAACATAGAAACATAGTAATGCCAGTATTGCCTCACTCTGAAGAGCACCATGCTGCACTGCTAACCATGCAAAGCCTCTCAGCACTGTCCAATCAACCAAGTTCCAAGAATATATAGCACCAGATGCCACTGGCAAAGACCGATATCCGGAGAATTGTTATTTTGTGGGGAAAAAAAATGCAAGTGCTCCAATTACCTCTCTGCCTGCCATAAACATATAGTAAAGGAGTTCCCATCTATCCACACTGGGAGCACTAGAGTCATGTTGGATAGGAATGATGGTTCTGCACATACAGAAAATCCTTGCAATGCCAATATCTGAAAGTCCGATAGTCAAGTACAGCACTGAGCTAACTCTGGCAGTCTCACAGACAATGGAAAGAACAGTAGTGCACATATCACATCTCGCCCAGATGTGACCTCTCTGCTGTTCAGAATTCCAGAGTGTCTATCAGTCATATCCTCTTTATCAAATTTTCTAAAACTCAATAAAAAGGACAAAACTGGGCTCATCATCTTTCCTCTGTTCTAGTCAATCATCCTGTAAGAGTAAATGACATAAGGTTTTCCCATCTCACAAATCAGTGGCTTGGGTGTTACCTTTGATTCTGCAGTGTCCTTCAAACTCCATATCCAAGACGTAACCTCCTCCTGCCACCTACAGTTCAAAAATATTTCCACAATCCATCCTTTGCTCAACACTGAATCAACTAAAATGTTCGTACATGCCCTAATCATCTACAATCTCAACTGTTGCAATATAGTCCTCTGTGACCTCTCATCTAAAACTCTCGCACCTTCTCCAGTCTATTCTTGACTCTGTTGCCTGATTTGTAAACCTCTCCCCTCACTACTTCTCTGCAAATCTCATTGGCTTCCAATTCCTAAGCAAACCCAAATGAAACTACGAACAATCACCTACAAGTGTGTCCATAATCTGTCTCCAGTATACAACTCCAAACTAATCTCCCGACATGTAATCTCCAATCCTCACAGGCCATTCTTCTCTCCCGTATGTTCCTCACCCAATTGCCTACCAAGATTTTCCCAAACACCCCCATCCTCCGGAATTCAGTGTTCAGTATGTCCGATTGTCTCCCATACACAACCAGAAGAGACATAATCCCGCTGCCACCTCATTACCACTGGAGCAGATTCACCCTCAGACCTACTGCCTTTTTCCCCAATCCCCTGTAGATTGTAAGATTGAGGGAGGGCAGAGTCTGCTCTCTCTGTACCAGTCTGTCATTGTAATATCTATGAGCATTTTACGAACAGAAACCCTCAAATACCATATATACGAGTATAAGCTGACCTGAGTATAAGTCGAGGCCCCTAATTTTTGCCATAAAAAACTGGGAAAACTTATTGACTCGCGTATAATCCTAGGGTGGGAAATGCAGCAGCTACTGGTAAATTTCAAAAATAAAAATAGATACTTATAAAAGTAAAATTAATTCAGACATCAAAAGATTAAATGTTTTTGAATATCCATATTGAATCAGGAGCCCCATATAATGCTCCATACAGTTCATGATGGCCCCATAAGATGCTCCATACAAAATACACCCCCATATAATGCTGCACAAAGGTTAGTAACGGCCCCATAAGATGCCCCATACAAAAAATATGCCTCATATAATGCTACACAAAGGTTAATAATGGTCCCATAAGATGCTCCATATTAAAATATGCCCCATATAATGTTGCATAAAAGGTTAATGATGGCCCCATAAGATGCTCCATAGAATAATATGCCCCATATAATGCTGCATTAAGGTTGATGGCCTCATAAGATGCTCCATAGATTTATATGCCCCATATGCTGCTGCGAATAAAAAAAAAAAAAAAATGACATACTCACCTCTCGTCAATGGGGGCGAGGTGCCGGTGTCCAAAGCAGGCAGGGACACCGGCACGCTATGGTGGCCAGGTGCCGATGTCGCTGCTGGCTCAGGGCCCCGGCACCTGCGATATTCACCTGTCCCCGTTCCACTGACGCACGCCACTGTCTTCTGGGTCTCTGCAGTTCAGGCAGAGGGCGCGAACTAACCACGTCATGGCGCCCTCTGACTTGAACGTCACAGCCAGGTGACGAGGAAAACAGAGCGGCACGAGGCGGTGGAACTGGGACAGGAGAATATCGCATGGCTCCCCTGTCCTCCCCGTCATACTCACCCCCTCCTGGCGCGGTCTCTGCAGTTCTTGCTTTTTTGATGGTCACCGGCGCCGGCAGCTCCTACCAGTGTTCAGCGGTCACGTGGTACCGCTCATTAAAAGTAATGAATATGCGCTACACGCCTATGGGAGTGGAGTCGCGTGCATATTCATTACTTTAATGAGCGGTACCACGTGACCGCTGAACACTGGTAGGAGCTGCGGCGCCGGAGACCATCTGAGAAGCAGGGAAGTGCAGAGACAGCGCCAGAAGGGGGCGAGTATGATCTGACAGCCGCCAGCTCCTGCGCTCCCCACCTACCCCCTGGGACAATGACTCGAGTAGAAGCCGAGAGGGGCACTACCAGCCTAAAAAAATGGGCTGAAAATCTCGGCTTATACTTGAGTATATACGGTAAATAATAAGAATACACAAGTATTGCTACAATTACTCACCCAAATCCTTAGTCTGCTTTTGCGTTTCACTGCTGAATTTACTGAAGAACGGATTTTCCTGAGTGAGAAGAATCTTGATATCATCTACAGAAACCACTATAATTCTTGACTTAATGAATGGATAAATTGTATATATTCCCTGAAAATGGAAGATGAAAAAAGTGTACATAATTAGTCCTGCTCACCACTCACAAGAGCACACATTTCAGAGAATATAACACCGACATAATCCAAAATCTAGACAGGTTATTTATTCTATAGCAATATATGTATCCATTTTAATAGGAGACATATCAGATTTCAATACGTTCTTTCTATTTACCTCTTGTGCAAGTCTGTAAGCACAGCCATACTGCTCGCCATCGTTATTACGACACAGCACTTTTATTCCAGTATTAATTACCTTCGAAAGAATGAACAATTGTATTTAAGATGGTGAACTCATATTGTTATTTCCGACTACCAGTATATCTCAATTTTCACATATTTCATTTAAGATACTATGCCTTTACCAGTTTTGTTCCACATTGTATAGCGGCATGGCATAGGATACATAAATTACTTGAAGAAAATTGGACACCAGATGCACTGCACTAAAAACCTTAAAAAATGCTGCTAATGAACAAGATTAGTTTAATGTATTTGCCTTTTGAGCATATTGTGACATGCTCTCGTGCCAGGAAAGCTATATCCACTTTGTTGATTTTTTAATGTGCCGAATGTCGTAAATGAACATATAGAAAAGGGCTAGAAAGGACAGGAAGTAAGATTATACATTATATATAGATGGTGTTGCTTCCCTGTCCAAAACAGTCGTGTAGAAGATAACAATTACTGATTATATCCAGATGTCGTCTTTATCCTACCAGCAGAAAGCTATTCGAAAAAAACAGGGATTTTTGTGTACTCACCGTAAAATCCTTTTCTCCGAAACGCTCATTGGGAGACACAGAACATGTGTTATGCTGCTGCCACTAGGAGGACACTCTGCTAATACACAAAGAAATTGGCTCCTCCTCCGCAGTATACACCCTCTGCTGGCTCTAGCCTGAACCAGTTCGGTGCAAAAGCAGTAGGAGAAGATTAATATCATATCAAGGTACAATCATTCACATAATATTAGTGATCACCACATCTAATGAAAGAGACAAGCAGAAGTCGTTAGACTAAAAGGGTGGGTGCTGTGTCTCCCAATGAGCGTCTCGGAGAAAAGGATTTTACGGTGAGTACACAAAAATCCCAGTTTCTCCATCGACTCATTGGGAGACACAGACCATGGGATGTCCTAAAGCAGTCCATGGGTGGGAAACAGCACGGCAGCTGAAACCTTAATATACACCACAAATAATCTGGTCTACCGATACGCCTTTGTCGAATGCAAATTTATCTGCCAAAGGCAGCCTGTGAAAAGGCTTAAGGATCAATACTGTAATGCTTAACTAACGTGAGAAGACTGGACCAAGTTGCAGCCCTGCAACCTTGCTGTATCGACGTCCGGGGCCGAATGACTCAGGATGCCTCCAGTGACGTAGTGGAGGTTACTCTGAGGATCGGAGGGATAGGAGACCTCAGACTCGGAAAGCTTCTTAAATTGGAGAGCAGCTATATCAGGCTACTGTAGCCTTTTTTTTTTTTTTTTTTTTTTTTTTAAAAGGCAGGTAGGCCTTTCCTGTGTCGCTCTGGAAACGTAGAGAAGGAATCCGATTTGGAGAAAGACGCTGTTCCGAAAGTGTATTTCCTGAGTGCTCTCTCCGAATCCAAAGTTTGGAGAGCCTTCCCAGTACGATGAACTGGAGGTGGACAGAGCGAGGGCAAGAGTATGTTCTTATTCAGATGAAAAGAAGAACAACATTAGGCCAGAAGGCCAGAGAAATCCTTAACACCACCTTGCCCTGTTGAAAAACAAGAATGGAGGTTTGCAAGACAAAGCCATCAATTCCGAAAAACCGCGTGATGTTTGTGACAGCCACAAGAAAGGGAACTTTCCAAGAAGGAAGAGTGAAAGATACACCTTACATGAGTTTGAAGAAGTCCAGTTGTAAAGCACCTGAGATCAGATCAAAAACCCCAAGGCTCCGAAGGTCACTTGTAGGGAGGATTAAGGTGCGGCAGTCCCTGTACGCAGGTCTTAACCTGCGGTTTGGAAGGTATTCTTTGAAAACAGGATGGATAGCATTGAGAGAAGACTGTGCCAGGCTCGAATGGAAACCTCTTGGAGGAACTCCAATATGGACGAAAAAGCAGACACAAGCGGGAAACAAATGTGGTTGTTAAAAACACCAAGGGAAAAAAGCTTTCTGAAATATGAATACGCCTGAGAGTAAATTTCTGGACATTTATGATAAAGGTGAACGCTATGTGTGGCGTTCAATGCCCAGGTCGTTAAGCCCAGCACTCTCGAGTCCTGGCGGGAAATGGCCTCTTGAAAAAGAAGATCTGGATGGTTTGGTAACCGCAGAGGTAGGGGTCTAGATGCACTAGAGCCGCGTACCATGATTGTCGTATTCAGTGTGGTGCGACAAAAACAACCTTGTGATTCCCTCCGCCTTGAACCTCTGGAGAACACCTGGAATTAGCAGAAGAGGCGGAAAAAAAGTAATGGAAGCAAAACTGATGCCACGGAAGCACCGGGTTATGTGACCCGAGGACAAATGAGTCCCAGAACGGATCTAGAAATGCCGGGATCTTGGCGATTAGCGTAGAGGCCATTGAGGTCTATATGCAGTGTTCCCCAGCATTGCAAACCATGCTAAAAGGTTTCGAGGGAAATCAACTAGTGTTCAGGAATCAGACCCTGGCGGCTGAGGGAAAAGTGCGCCCAATTTCATACCCCTAGAACATAAACTGCCAACAAAAGGTAAATGTTTTGAATCGGCCTATTGCAGAATGCGAGCTACGTCCAGCATAGCTTCTGTACTTCGTGAGCCGTCCTGACCACAGATGTATGCCACAGCCGTGGCATGTACTGATCGGATCCGGAGGGAATAAACATCGGAAAGCAGGCAGAAAAGCTGGATGACTAGACTAACTGCCCGGATCTCAAGAAAATTAATCAGGAGACCTGATTCTCAAAGGGCTAGCGTCCCTGGACCATGTGGAGACGGGAGCGCACTCTCCAACCTAGGAGACTGGCGTCAGTGGACAACACCTGCGCGGGATCAGGAAGAAAGTACTGTATCTAAATCAATAAGGACAACAACATGCACTACCTCAGAGCCGCCTGATCCGGAGGGACTGGCGAAAAAAAGCGGTCCAGACAGTATGGATATCGGACCCACGCTGGTAGCAATGTCCGCAACAGAGGACGGAGATGTAGTCGAGGGAATGGTACTGATGAATTGTCGGTACCATTTTTTTTTTTTTTTTTTTTACAGACCTGCGTTCCAGACTGCAGGGAATAGGGGACGGCCGAGAGGAAACGTCTGAGCCTCCTGAATCAGTGAAAATCTTTCCTGGAGGGGGAATTATCAACACTTGGGAAGTGTCTAGTCCTGAAACGAGGATCCACTGAGATGGGGCTGGAAAGGAATTGCGAAGGATCACTAACTGACCTAAACGAGTGAGAGTGTCCACTGTGATGTTGACTGTCTCTGCGCAGGCTTGAAGGGGCGATCTCTTGATAAGGAGGTCGTCTGGGCAGAGTGGCATCACCATACCGTGGGAGTACGGGACAGAAATAACGACTGCCATGACCTAGAAGAACAGCCTGGGAGCAGAGGCGAGACCGAAGGTTAAAGCCATGAACTGAAAATGGTTGTCTGCACTGGCAAAGAGGAGAAATCCTTGTCGGGCTGAGAAGGATTGGAATTAGAGGTGAAAACCTAGTAAAATTACATTTTGAAGTGACACACCCTGACCAACTTGATCGTCAGTTTTACGTCTAGGAACGCACGGTTCCGTCCTTCTTTGGAACCACGAACAGGTATAGGTAAGACCGATTGAACCTGTCTGTGTGTGGGACAGTGACAACGGTTCCGTAGATGCGGAGTACGAGAATGGCCTAAAAAGGTGGGGCCATTTGTTCCCTTTGTCCTTAAAAGACGGGACCGGAGGAAACGAGTTGGCGAGGGGAACAGGAATTCTATGTTCGTATCTGGAAACCACTAGATTTCCGACCCATGGTAGAGAGTAATCGCCAGCCAGACCTGATAAAACAGGAGTAGGCGGATGCCTACCGTGTACTGGTCTTTCAGATACTGCAATAAGTCATTGAGCAGAGAAACTTGTGGGAAGGGGTACCCTTGAGTTTGGACTGTGAGGATCTGCATTATGGAGAAGCTTAAAGAAGTTAGAGATTTCTTTGAAGCGGAATGTTGTCGCCACCCTAGGAGCTATAGGGCTCTGATGATGGTAATGGCGTTGGAGCTATAAGAGCGTCACCATATGTTGTATCCAGGGATGCATGTACCCATAATCCCTGACCCAGGCTATTTGGGAATCCAGACTACCCACGTAGTGAGACCAGCTATTGTCTTGACTGTACTTGGCTAGGGCCCTAGTCCAAAACATCATGACTCTGGCCACCTAGGTGACGGCGAGAGAAGGGAAGAGAGTTGCCTCGGAAAACTCAGAAGGCTGACCGCGACCCAATTGGACGGTCAGTGAGGATTGTAATAGACAATCCGTCAGCCAAAGACAGTAGAGGTTAGTAAGCGAGCAGCAATGTAGGATCCATTGCTGGCGACTCCGTCCACTTTCTTTTTATAGTGTTGACAAAAGGGTACCGTGATTAAACGGCCTTAGCTCAGGGAATCTTTTGTCCAGCAACTGCTATATCTCTGACGTATGTCTCAGTGAGATAAAGACTAATTTTTGACATTGTACGGCTCTCAGAGCTCTATTAAACGGTTCGATGAGGGCATCTAAGGATTCTTAGTAGACTGGCGAATCCGGATATACGGCCACATGAGACTCATATCCTGAGTCATGTTTGGTGCAATCTCCAGTGATGGGGGAGCTGGAAACGGAGCATGCGTACACCAAAAAACAGCAGATTCCCTGGGTGTTACTGAGACGTTAGCTAGAAAACTGGGCATTCTTTGCTGCCGTCAACCCGTCTGAAGACTCGAAGGGCAGAGGAGCCTTCCTCATAAGGTTAACTGAAGACGGAGGCATTGCCCATTCGTTGGGCTCCTGTGAGAAGATGCAGACTGCACAGATTGCAGTGGGGAGCCTTCGCGGCAGCGGGGCATTAAACACAGTAACTAGGCGGAAGCGTGCGTTGTATGACTCAGTGCCTCAAGTTCAAATGTCCATGCCGCCAGAGATGGCAGACCGCGTAGCGGTGACAGAGGAGAAAACATAGGTCCCCGAAGATTGCAAACCACTTGCTATCCGCACTGATTATCTTCTCAATCCACCATCCCTTTGATAGGGAGGTGGAGAGGTTTTGTTAGCCTCCAGACACCATCACTTTTGAAGGAACAGTTAGATCACTGCACATGGAGGTCCCGCAAAGGAGGCAGATCCTCCATGGGGGGACCTGTACCCGCACAAAAAATTCTTCTCACATGAATAGTGAGGAACCAGACGTCACCCCAGCTCGTTATTTTCCTTACTCATTAGTTTAACCATGGAACATCGGATGGTCCTGCAGACACAGGAGTTGAAAAAAAAAAGTCGCCATCAGCACCGATTATGTCCTCAATCCACCATCCCTTTGATAGGGAGGTGGAGAGGTTTGCACGAAGCCTCGGATAGATTGCCGCAGGGAAGGGGTTAAGCGCAGCGCAAGCTTACCCAGGGTCCTGTGTGCTGCCCATCTTAAGAGGAAGGCTGTACAGAGTCCATCAGACGCCGGAGGTTTTTTTTTTTTCTCTCCCCCACTCAGAAGATGCGGCGTTGAAGAGTAACGGTGGCCGGGATGAGTTGGCGTTTCTCGTTTCCGACGAGAAGCGCCAAAACTGTGGAGAGCGCCAAAAGACCATGGGCGGAGCTACCCTGGTGGGCGGAACTGAGGCCTACCCGGGTCAAAAAACCGGGGACTAAATTAGAAGGGGGCCGATGACCAAGACCGCGGCGGCTACTTTGAAGAAGCCACGGCGGCGGTTTCCATGAGGAGGCCGCGGCAGTTGAAAGGGCCGTAGCGGCGGCTGTTGTACGGCCGCGGCGGTGATGGACCCCCTAAGGGGGCAGCGGCTGTGGCTCCCCGGGAAGGCTGCAGCGGCGGCTCCTATTAGGAGGCTGCGGCTATCATGAGAGGGCCGCGGCAGCTCAGGGCGGGCCGCGGCAGCTCAGGGCGGGCCGCGGCAGTGTTCTATGAGGAGGCCGCGACGGCGGCTCTGAGGAAGCCACAGAGAGGCCGCGGCTGCGAGGGGGGGGGTACGGCTAGTGGAGAGAAGGCCGCAGCAGCGGTTACTATGAGAAAAGACAATGGCTGCGGCTCCTTTGAGGAGGCCGCAGCGGCGGCTCAGGTTGCGGCTCTTATGAGAAAAAAAAAGGGGGGGGCCGCGGCTGCTTGGGTCGGCCGCAGCGGCGGCTCCTATGAGGCCGCGGCGGTGAGGGCCGCAGGCGCTGAGGACCGCGGCAGCGACTCAGGGCGGGCAGCGGTGCTGGGTCAGGCCGCGGCGGCGTTGCTGGAGCAGGCCGCGACGGCGGTGCTGCAGTGGGCCCGCTGACATACTGGGGCCAAGTACTCACTGTGCATATGCATTTGTGGCTCCTCAACCCGACATCCCTTTGATAGGGAGGCGGAGAGGGTAAGTTTCCAGCACCAGGCGGTCTTCCCTAGACCATCTGAAGCTCTGGCTCCGGAAGGGGGTACATGGGGGCGACATCCCGTGTTCCCGTCCGTAGATGAGGGGAGAACGGACCCATTCAAGGAATCCGTCGCCCCAAAAAGAGCACAGGCGAGGTGACGTTGCAGGAAGGGGTGCGGGGAGGCGACACTCCGCGTTCCCGCCTGTTGAAGATGTTGGGAGATCGGGACTTTTCAATAAGACCCGTCGCCCTTCCATGAAAAATAAAAACGAGGGTTTGGAAAAAATAAAATTAGAAAAAAATTCAGTTAAAAATCGGGGTCTGAAGTCAGACACTAGCGCCTCCTACAGACACTAAGCAAGAACTGGTTCAGGCTAGAGCCAGCAGAGGGTGTATACTGCGGAGGAGGAGCCAATTTCTTTCTGTATTAGCTTAGTGTCCTCCTAGTGGCAGCAGCATAACACCCATGGTCTGTGTCTCCCAATGAGTCGATGGAGAAAAAGAGATAAAGATTCAAGCCCAAAATCTAAAGCCTCATAAAATGGACCAATTCCTAATTGCCCAGGGTGAAAAGCCTAAAACTATCTGTGAAGTAATTGTAGCATATTAGGTGCCTATAGAGAAAAGGGTGCTTCAAATGATGGTCATTCACACTAGGTTGTGTTGAGAAAGGGTGTGCTGACCCTACATAACATCCCACCTGTGAACCTGCCTATTTGTGGAAGTTGGCACCTTAAGATGGCGAGAGATTAAGCCCCCGCTTGTACGATGTCTCTCCCTGAACTCCTTTGTGTAACCCTCAAATAGACGTATAGTCAGAAACAGAGAGCCAGTATAGCTTGTATATACCCGAGTATGTATTTTGTAGCCCCAGAGAATAATCTCGGGTCATCTTAGGGCATACGACACACAGATGAACAAAGTGAGGAGTCCGGGTTTTATGTAGCAAACGACAGGAGAAGGGAAGTCACACTTAGACACGTGGTCAAAATTGTTGGTACCTCTGGTTTAATGACAGAAAAACCCACAATGGTGAAAGAAATAACTTGAATTTGACAAAAGTAAAAATAAATAAAAAAATCTATGAAAATGAACATATGAAAGTCAGACATTGCTTTTCAACCATGCTTTCACAGAATTTAAAATAATATATAACTCATGAAATAGGCCTGGACAGAAATGATGGTACCCTTAACTTAATGTTTTGTTGCACAACCTTTTGAGGCAATCACTGCAATAAAACAATTCCTGTAACTGTCAATGAGACTTCTGAACTTCTCGACAGGTATTTTGGCCCATTCCTCAAGAGCACACTGCTCCAGTTGTCTCGTGTTTGAAGGTTGCCTTTTCCAGACGGCATGTTTCAGCTCTTTCCAAAGATGCTCAATAGGATTTAAGTCCGGGCTCACAGAAGGCCACTTCAAAATAGTCTGTTTTCCTCTTAGCCATTCTTGGGTGTTTTTAGCTGGGTCATTATCCTGTTGCAAGATCTATAACCTGTGACTGAGACCAAACTTTCTGACACTGGGCAGCACATTTCTCTCTAGAATCCCTTGAAAGTCTTGAGATTTCATTGTTCCATGCACATATTCTAGACACCCTGTGCCAGATGCAGCAATGCAGCCCCAGAACATAACAGAGCCTCCTCCATGTTTCACAGTAGGGATAGTGTTCTTTTCTTGATATGCTTCATTTTTCCACCTGTGAACATAGGGCTGATGTGCCTTGCCAAAAAAAATCTATTTTTGTCTCATCTGTCCATATGACATTCTCCCAGAAGCTTTGTGGCTTGTCAACATGTAGTTTGGCATATTCCAGTCTGTTTTTTTTATGATTTTTTTCAACAATGGTGTCCTCCTTGGTCGTCTCCCACGAAGTCCACTTTGGCTCATACAACAACGGATGGTGCGATCTGACACTGATGTTTCTTGAGCTTGAAGTTCACCTTTAATCTGTTTAGAAGTTTTTCTGGGCTCTTATGTTACCATCGTATTATCCGTCTCTTTGATTTGTCATCAATTTTCCTCCTGCGGCCATGTCCAGGGAGGTTGGCTGCAGTCCCATGGAGCTTAAATTTCTGAATAACATGTGCAACTGTAGTCACAGGAACATCAAGCTGCTTGGAGATGGTCTTAAAAAAAATTCTGTGGAAGCATGGTTAAAAAGCAATGTCTGACTTTCATTACTTAATTTTCATAGATTTTTTATTTATTATTACTTTTGTCAGATTCAAGTTATTTCTGTGACCATTGTGGGTTTTTCTGTCATTAAACAAGAGGAACCAACAATTTTGACCACGTGTGTGTATATACACACACCAAACCAACCACTTGTATGTAACTATAATAAGTAAACTTAGTATGCATCCATAGAGGCAATGAACCCTGACAAATATAGCAATTAGGACAAAGTACATGCATAAGATGCCTGCTCAGACATGGTAATGTCTAAGCCTAATACAAATCGGGAACACACGGATTTTGGTAAGAACTTACCTGTAAAATCCTTTTCAGCGAAGAAGGAAGGGAGACACACTAGTCATTACTAGTGGGTAGGCGGAGCCCACATAGGATAGAAACACCTCAGGTTAAAAAAGTGTTGACCGGCCCCTCCAGCTTATAGGGCTCCTCCTACTCCAGCTCTCCAGTCGTACCCAAGCTTAAGGAAGAGCAAATATCACCAGCGTAGCAACATAACCCCTTCTGAAGGACTTCAGAGAAAAAACAAGAAGACAGGTTATGCATATAGCCGAAACAACCACACAGTCCAGGTACTACTCACTGAACCTGACCACTGCAATGAGCTGGCAATGCTGGAACAGAGCCTTAGCGCGCCGACCTCAGCCCAGATAATCGCTATCAGAGAAGGGTCACGCCGCATCTGAAAACACAACAACACACTTCTGCCATGGGAGGGATGTGTGTCTCCCTTCCTTCTTCGCTGAAAAGGATTTTACAGGTAAGTTCTTACCAAAATCCGTGTTTCAGCAGCAGATGAAGGAAGGGAGACACACTAGTCATTACTAGTGGGACGTCCCAAAGCAGTCCAAAAATAAGGGTGGGCAAAAAAAACAAAAGAGGCAGATACCCAACAAACTAAATAAATGCGCAACTAGCGCTAACTACAAGTTCACAAGAACTTTAAACTACAGCCGCCTGCAGGACCCTACGTCCTAAGGCCGCATCAGCGGAAGCACTGACGTCCACCTTATAAAATTTTGTAAATGTGTGGACGGAGCGCCAGGTCGCCGCCCGGCAGAGCTGAGCTGCCGAGGTTCCTTGATGAAAAGCCCACGATGAACCCACATGCCTTCTGGAGTGAGCTCGAATCTTAATCGGGCAAGGTTCGCCCTTAAGTCGGTAAGCCTCTAAAATGGCAGACCGAATCCAACGAGCTATAGAATCCTTGGAAGCTCGTTGCCCATGTCGACGACCTGCTGGAATCACAAACAGAGAATTCGACTTCCGAAAACTTTGAGTAATAGACAAATAGAACTTCAAAGCCCGCACCAAATCCAATGTGTGCAAGGCCCGTTCCTTTGCATTCCTTGGCTCC
Organism: Oophaga sylvatica; assembly: GCA_033576555.1. NCBI lineage: Eukaryota > Metazoa > Chordata > Amphibia > Anura > Dendrobatidae > Oophaga > Oophaga sylvatica. Next base: position 205,189,875 of record JARQOD010000006.1, on the reverse strand, counting down.
GGACAAAGCGAGGGCAACACAATATCCTGGTTAACATGAAACTGTGACACCACTTTAGGTAGAAAGTCACCCCGTGTGCGAAGCACTACGCGATCTGGGTGAAACTCCAGAAAAGGAGGCGAGCAAGAAAAAAGCCGCCAACTCAGAAACCCTTCTCAAAGAAGTGACCGCCACTAGGAAGGCAACCTTCCAAGAGAGAAAAGGAAAGATTAACAGAGTCCATAGGCTCAAAAGGCCCATGTTGAAGAGCCTCCAAGACAAGATTGAGCCGCCAAGGAGACACAAACGCCTTCCGCGGCGGAAATTGACGGGTTACCCCGCGAAAAAAGGAACGTACGTCCCTACGTGAGGCGATAGCCTTCCGAAATAGCAAGGACAGAGCAGAAACCTGTCCTTTCAGAGTGCTAACTGCCAAACCCTTGTCCAGCCCGTACTGCAAAGAGGCCAACAAATTGGGAATGGAAAAAATCCTCGGGTTCCTAGAAGAACCCGAACACCACGAAAAGAAGGCTTCCCAAGTCTTGTGATAAATCCTAGTAGTAGCCGGACCTCTGGAAGCTCGCAGAGTGGCAATGACTTCGGCTAAAAAACCTTGACGGGTCAAGATTTCGGTCTCAAGAGCCACGCCGTCAAACGCAGAGACTTCAGGTCCGGGTGACGAACGAGCCCTTGGGTTAACAGGTCCGGGCGAAGAGGGAGTGGAAGTGGAGGCGCTGCCAAAAGCGACACCAGTGTCGAGAACCACGTCCTCCTTGGCCAATCTGGGGCTATCAATATAGCCGGGACTCTCTCCAGTCTGATCCGACGCAACACCAGAGGAAGTAAAGATATCAGCGGGAACACATAGATTAGCTCGAATTGGTCCCAAGGAGGCCCCCAGAGCATCCACCGCCACAGCCTTCGGGTCCTTGTACCTGGACATGAACGTCGGTAACTTGGCATTGAACCTGGATGCCATCAAATCCACTTGGGGAGTTCCCCAACGGGAGCACAGCAGTGCAAAAATTTTCGGATGAAGACTCCATTCTCCGGAATCCATCTTTTCGCGACTGAGGAAGTCAGCTGTGATATTCTGAACTCCTGGAATGTGAATCGCAGAGATGGCTGGCACTCTGGCCTCGGCCCATACCAGAATTCGAGACACTTCCATCATGAGCCTGAAGCTCCTCGTCCCACCTTGATGATTGATATACGCGACCGCCGTCGCGTTGTCTGTCTGCACTCAGACTGGTAGACCGCTTAAAGGGACCGTCCAGTGTTGGAGGCAAAGGAAAATTGCCCTCAATTCCAGGATGTTGATCGAGAGGACAGACTCTTCCAACGGCCATACTCCCTGAATCCAGAGATCGTTCCAGACACCCCCCCAGCCCGTCAGGCTGGCATCGGTGGTTACGATCGACCACCTCGGAGGGAGGAAGGACTTCCCCAGGGATAACACTTCCGGACGCAACCACCATCCTAGAGATTCTCGCACCCTGTGGGAGATGATGACACTGCAATCCAGTGAAAACTGCGATCGATCCCAACGGTTCAAAATGAGCATTTGGAGAGCCCTGGAATGAAATTGGGCAAACGAAATTGTCTCCATCGACACCACCATCAAGCCCAGAAGGCGCATACACCTTCGAAGGGACATTGCTGTCGAAGACTTCATTATATGTCAAAAAAGACTCGCTTGCTTGTCTGGAGGCAGAGACACCACTGCTCGTACCGTGTCGAATGCATTCCCAAAAACAGGATTGACTGTGACGGTTCCAGAGACGACTTCTCCCAATTGACCAGCCACCCGAAGTCCTCCAGGAGCTGAAGGGATAGATTGCGAGCCGTCACCCGCCTCCTCCTTTGAGGACGCCACAATCAAAATGTCGTCCAGATAGGGAAGAATCGTAACCCCCTGTCTTCGCAGGATCGCCATGAGAGGTGCCAGAATTTTCGTAAAAACTCTGGGTGCTGAGGCCAACCCGAATGGCAGGGCCACAAACTGGTAATGGTCCTGGCCTATGGCAAAACGAAGGAAGCGTTGGTGGGCCCTTCCGACGGGAACATGCAAAAAAGCGTCCCGAATGTCGATTCGTTATGCGACAGGGCCGCCACAACGGAGCGAAGTGACTCCATGCGGAATTTCCGGGTACGGACATGCCAAATCAATCTTTTGAGATCCAGAATGGGGCGAAATTTGTCCTCCTTTTTGGGGACCACAAAGAGGTTGGAATAAAACCCTCTTCCCCGGCCCTCCGCGGAACCGGTACTACCACACCCTTCTGCAGAAGGGAATCGACCTCCCGCAGTAGAGCAGCAAATAGCTTGGGCTCTGACGGAATGCGAGAGTGGCAAAAACTGTCTGGGAGTCGAGAAAGAAACTCTACGAAATAGCCTGCCGACACAACCCGCATCACCCAGGCGTCCGACACGCGGGAAGCCCAAGTCGGTTTGAATTGGAGAGGTGACCTCCCACTCGAGAGCCCTCGAGCGAGACCCTGGCGTCAGTCCGCCTTAGTGGGCTTTTTGTCAGCTTCCCACTTGTCTTGGCGGAAGCTCTGTTTCCAGGGAGTGCGGGATTTCTGAGCGTTCTTTTTTTTCCCCGAAAAAAGAGGGACGACCCGATCCCAAAGAGGGCTGACCGAACCGTCCCCTGGACCGAAAGGACCGCCGACTACTACCGGCACTAAGCCTGCCAGACGCAGAAGTCACAGCTCTTCGCTGTGGTAAAGCCGTTTCTTTTGCCTTTGCCTTGGCAATCAGCTCCGTGAGGTCAGATCCAAATAGCTGACCACCCTTGTAAGCTAAGGATAGCAAACCTTGCTTGGAAACCGCGTCTCCGGTCCACTGTCTAAGCCACAGTGCTCTCCTGACTGTGATTGCCTAGGCTTGCGCCCTGGACATGCCACGCCGTCCGTAGACGGTCTAACCAGCTTAGAGAAGCTTTACAAGCACACATGCTCTGAATCCATGACCCACGGCCTCGTAGATGGATTTCGCCACCATCTCCGTTTTTCTGTCCAGCGGATTCTGCAAACTCGCCTTCCCTTTTAACAGGAAGTAATGAGGACTTGCTAAGCTGCGATAAAGGGACATTCACTTCAGGAGAAGGAATCCAATTATCAATCAATTCCGTCGTACACGGATACAGCTGGAAACACTTATCTGGAACAGGCGTTCCTTTAAGCCTACAGCACCCGGGATTCCCAGGCGGACTCCCATCCAAGTACTAACCAGGCCCAACCCTGCTTAGCTTCCGAGATCAGATGAGATCGGGCGTGTTCAGGGTGGTAATGCTGATCGCGACCTATGCGACTCCTGAAAACATCCGGGCCGAATTACTAGGACGTCTAGTTACCTCCTCCGGTAACTGTAACGCCTCCCTCATGGCTCCAATAAAAGCCTCTGTACGACCCAAAAGAGGAGCAGAGAGTCCCTGCCAATCCTCCTTATCCGAATCGGACACCTCCCCATCTGAGCTTGAAAGGGAAAACCTCCATGCCCGAGATCTCAGAGTCGCTGCGCGGGAATGAAGGCACCGGCCTGTGTCGCTTCCTCTGAGAGGATCTAGCTGACACCCAATAACCTAGAAGGTCAGACAGGCCATCAATAGAACGAGCGAGGGCCTCCATTTTGACATCACTGAAACCTCTGACCGCTGCGCCTGACGCCGTCGAGGTCTGCGTGTCAGATACGCGAGACTGATCCTGTAGCGGATCTGAGAGACGGTCCGCACCTCCTGGACCCTGATCTGACATGTCCTCACACAGTATATGGCAGGTTAAACCTGTCAGTAACTAGGCCAGTGTGGTTTCTTAAAGAAGAAACGAACGCTGAAGGGTTAAAGCTCTTAAAGAGAGCTACCCCAGCTGTCCCCCAATAAAGGGTTAACCGCCAAAGAAGGGGTTAATGTCGCAGACTCCCCACAACCCTTGTTTAATGAAAAGGGTGTGCGAGCCCCAGGTGCCTCTTATGAGGTAACAGCTGCAGGACAGTGCTCTCAAAAGGTATGCTCCTTTTGCCTTTGTACACTAAACAAGAACGCTAAAATATTGCGCTGATTTGTACATCGCAATGACCGCCAAAGTCGCTAAGGGGATCGCTAACCACTTATGCGTCGTCAATGAGATCGCCCACTGTGGCAGCTACTAGCGACATTAAAGCGATCACAAAAAACGATCGCATTAGTATGCGTCGTTATAATGATCGTTAGCGGTAGCGTTCAGTGTCCTGCGCTGTGGGGGTGAGGGGGTTAAGCTTCTACCCTGACAGGCAGAAGCGACTCACCCAGCTGGCCGCGGTGTAGCGTCTTCGATTGTCGGGAGGAGAGGAGAGTGAGGAAGGAAGCCTTCCGTTCCAGTAATGGCCGCCGTGCTGTGCTTCTGAGAGAGAAGCCGGAAGACAGTAGTAAAGCGCGCGCTCAGAGCGCCGCAAAAATTCAAAAAAAGGGCGCGCGACTCCTCCGCTCTCCATGTCCTGCAGGCATCCACCTGCGGACAAAAGACACTAGTCACCAACATGTCATGTAACAGCGGCTGCCGCAGCAGTCGCTGGAGCACTCAAACACATTAAAATGTGGAGTACTCACCCAGCTGAGCGCCACAGGGACCCCTCAGAGATTTGTGGCGCTGTGCCCGTAGCTTCCCCCCAGGGCGGGGAACGCAGTGACCCCAGAAGCGCGGTTTGCGTCCCCGCCAGGGAAGCAATCCTCATCCTCCAGGGCCGGCAGGTTTCTGCAGGGACCACCTTACAGGGTAATACAGATCCGCCAAGGGAGAGGTGGGGGTCCAGCAGCGCTGAGACCCCTGAGACCTCTAGACCACTGGCGGTCCAAGTCTCTGTCCGACTAAAATAAAAAAAATTTCTGAGGAGCTGCTTCCAGCAGCGACTATCCTCTGTGACCTCAAATTTTAGACTGGAGAGCTGGAGTAGGAGGAGCCCTATAAGCTGGAGGGGCCGGTCAACACTTTTTTAATCTGAGGTGTTTCTATCCTATGTGGGCTCCGCCTACCCACTAGTAATGACTAGTGTGTCTCCCTTCCTTCATCTGCTGCTGAAAAAACACAGATACAGTAAAATGGCCTATACTAAAGAGAAAAAAAGGTCACAATTAGGACCTCTGCCATGTGCCATTATCTTCACATCTCCTGATTAACCCAGTCATGGGGGAAACGCGTTGAGAGATAGAAATTGTCATCATCGAATCTATCTGGAGCAATACACCACAATAGATAAGTCATTATCATTAGGCTGTATATTTGTGTTGATATCAGACCTTTATTTTCTCTTTAGGATAGGCCATTTTACTGTATCTGTGTTTGTTTGTTCCTGAATTATATTGGGCTCAAACATTATCATGTCTGAGCGTGTATCGTATGCATGTACTTTGTCCTAATTGCTATATTTGCCAGGGTTCATTGCCTCTATGGATGCATACTAGGCTTACCTATTATAGCTACAGTTGTTCTCAAAAGTTTACATACCCCAGCATAATTTTTGCTTTCTTGGCCTTTTTTCAGAAAATATGAATGAGAACACCAAAACTTTTTCTCCACTCATGGTTAGTGGTTGGGTGAAGCCATTTATTGTCAAACTACTCTGTTTTCTCTTTTTTAAATCATAATGACAACCCAAAACATCCAAATGACCCTGATCAAAAGTTCAGATACCCTGGTGATTTTGGCCTGATAACATGCACAGAAGTTGACATAAATGGGTTTGAACGGCTACTAAAGGCAACATCCTCACCTGTGACCTGTTTGCTTGTAATCAGTGTGTGTGCATAAAAGCTGAGTGAGTTTCTGGAATTCAGACAGACTCTTGCATATTTCATTCAGCCACTGACGTTCTGGATTGTGATCTACAGGAAAAAGTAGTTGAACTGTATAAAACAGGAAAGGGATACAAAAAGATATCCAAGAAATTGATAAGGCCAGTCAGCAGCGCTCAAACTGTGATTAACAAATGGAAAATCAAGGGATCTGTTAAAACAAAACCAACAAAAATTTTGTCCACAACTGCCAGGAAAATTGTTTGGGATGCAAGGAAAAACCCACAAATAACATCAGCTGAAATACTGGACTCTCTGAAAAACTAGAGGTGTGGTTGTTTCAAGATACCCAATAAGGAGGCACTTGAAGAAAAATGGGCTGCATGGTCGAGTCGCCAGAAGAAAGCCATTACTGCGCAAATGCCACAAACTATCTCACCTACAATATGCAAAACAGCACAGAGACAAGCCTCAAAACTTCTGTAACAAGGTAATTTGGAGTGATGAGACAAAAATTTTACTTTTTGTCACAACCATAAACGTTACATTTGGGGAGAGGTCAACAAGGCCTATGATGAAAGAAACATCATTCCTACTGTAAAGCACGGAGGTGGATCGCTGATGTTTTGGGGATGTGTGAGCTACAAAGGAACAGGAAACTTGGTCAAAGTTGAAGGAAAGATGAATGCAGCACGTTATCAAATACTGGAGGCAAACTTGCAATCATCAGCGCGGAAGCTACGCATGGGACGTACTTGGACGTTCCAACATGACAACGATCCAAAACACAAGGCCAAGTCAACCTGTCATTGGCTACAGTAGGAACAAAGAAGGTTCTAGAGTGGCCATTTCAGTCTCCTGACCTCAATATCATTGAGCCACTCTGGGGAGATCTCAAGCGCGCAGTTCATGCTAGACAGCCCAGGAATTTACAGGAACTGGAGGCTTTTTGCCAAGAAGAGTGGGCAGCTTTACCATCTGAGAAAATAAAGAACTTCATCCATAACTACCAAAAAAGACTTCAAGCCGTCATTCATGTCAGAGGGGGCAATACACAGTATTAAGAAATGGGGTATGTAAACTTTTGATGAGGATCATTTGGATTTTTTTGGTTGTCATTATGATTTAAAAAGAGAAAACACAGTAGTTTGACAATAAATGGCTTCACCCAACAACTGACCACGAGTCGAAAAAAAAAGTTTGGTGTTATTCATTTTCTCTGAAAAAAGGCCAAGAAAGCAAATTCTGCCAGGGTATGTAAACTTTTGAGCACAACTGTACATACTAGTGGTTGGTTTGGTATGTATATAAGTGTGATTGCCCTTCTCCTGTCACTTTGCTACATAAACCCGGACTCTTCACTTTGTTCATCTGTGTGTTGTATGCCCTAAGATCACCCGAGATTATTCTCTGGGGCTAAAAAAATTCATACTCAAGCCATACTGGCTCTCTGCTTCTGACTATACGTCTATTTGAGGGTTACACAAAGGAGTTCAGGGAGAGCCATCGTGCGAACAGGGGCACCATCTCTCGTTATCTTAGGGTGCCAACCTCCGCAAAAAGGGTCATTAGACCTACCGCTAATTAGGTTTCCAGGAGTCCATCCTGACAGCACCATGGGACGTCCTCCTCTTTGCTGGGACAGGAAACACACAAGAGATTAAAAGTCCCCTCCCCGCCCCCTTTCCCTCAGTGTTGTATCAAGAACCATGACATGTATAATGCACAAAACACTTTAATTATTGAAAATCATATTACAGCATATGACGTATTGAAGAGGGAGGGAGCTACCAGTGCTGTCAGGATGGACTCCTGGAAACCTAATTAGCGGTAGGTCTAATGACCCTTTTCCAGGACGTCCCTCCTGACAGCACCATGGGGAGTACCAAAGAAAGCTCCTTAGGGTGGGATCACAGCCTGCAGAACTTTCCTACCAAAGGCCGTCTGCTGGTTAGAAAGTACATCTATTTTATAATGTTTGCAGAATGTATCAATTCTAGCCCATGTTGCCGCCTTACAAATTTGTTCCAGAGAGGCGCCTGTCCTCTCTGCCCAGGAGGCAGCCAATGCTCTGGTTGAGTGGGCCTTTAGGCCCGCCGGAGGTCCTGACCCTTCAGCTAAATAGGCCTCTGAAATTAAAGAGGTAATCCATCTAGCGATGGAAGGTTTAGACGCCTTTTTCCCTTTACTGATTCCTCCGTAGAGGACAAATAGGTTCGAATCTAAACGCCAGTCTTTAGTGGCATCTATGTAGTCTAGTACCACCTTTCTGACATCCAACGAATGGAGCCTCAGCTCCTTTTCGTTGGAAGGGTTATCACAGAAGGAAGGTAAGATAATCTCCTGATTACAGTTACTATCTGAAGCAACCTTGGGTAAGAAAGCAGGATCCAACCTTAACAGAATGCTGTCGTCTCTAACTTGAAAATATGGGTCTCTAGTGGATAGAGCCTGAATTTCACCTATTCTTTTAGCTGTGGTAATTGCCACCAGGAAAGCTGCTTTCCTGGTAAGCAAGGAAATAGGCATTGTGCTGTTATTACGGAATGGATCGTTACATAAAGCCCTGAGTACCAGAGTAAGGTCCCATACTGGGAGACACTGTCTAATCGTGGGCCGTAGTCTCTGAATAGCTTTAACAAATCTTATCACCCATGGGTGAGAAGCTAGTGAGTAGTCTAAGAAGGAGCTTAATGCAGCAATCTGAACTTTTAGGGTACTGGGTCTGAGTCCCATGTTGAAGCCTGACTGGAGGAAATCTAAAATCTTAGGAATGTTCGGAGTGCCTGTCACCAAGTCGGACCCGCCACTCACTGTACAGAAGCGTTTCCAGATTCTGAGATAGATAGCCGATGTGACTGGCTTTCTACTGGCCTGGATTGTGGTTATAACCTGGTCAGATAAGCCTTTGGCCTTCAAGGTCACCCTCTCAGGATCCAGGCTGAGAGATGCAATCTCTTCGGGTCCGGATGATGGATCGGACCTTGATGGATTAAGTCCGGGATCAGCGGCAGCTCTAAGGGGTTTTCGATTGACATGTCTGTTAGCAGAGAAAACCAGCTCCTCTTTGGCCAATAAGGGGCGATCATTATTACTGTAGCCCGATCCTCCTTGATCTTCCGTAATACGGCCGGGATGAGCGCTAGAGGTGGGAATGCATATAACAGATGTTCTTCCCATTTCTGGCTTAGGGCATCCAATCCTTCTGGATCGTCCAAGGGGTTCAGGGAGAAAAACCTGGGAATCTTCGCATTTCTTCTGTTTGCAAATAGGTCTATTTGAGGTGTTCCCCACCTCCGACATAGATCTCTGAAGATATCCTGGTTTAGTTCCCATTCCGTAGGACTCACTTTCTTTCTGCTCAGGTAGTCTGCTATTACATTCTGGGAACCTTCCAGGTGGATTGCCGTTAAGGAAAGGACGACCTGCTCTGCCCAGGTGAATATCATCTCTGCCAACTGTTGAAGGGGTCGATGTCTGGGACCTCCTTGGTGATTCAAAAACGAAACTGTTGTGATGTTGTCCGAGTAAATCCTGATATGCTGATCTTTGAGTTCGGATTGGTTCCTTCTTAGGGCTTCCCATACAGCGTAGAGCTCCCTGAAATTTGAGGATCGATACTGGATTTCTTCTGGCCATCTGCCCTGTAGTATTCTGCCCTTTAGATGAGCTCCCCAACCCCAGGAACTGGCGTCCGTGGTAACCTTTACGTAAGGGGAAGTCGACCATCTTACTCCTAACTTTAGATTGTCTGGCTGCATCCACCAAAGGAGAGATTCTTTTACCGTCTTTGACAGATGTAATGTCCTGTCTAACGAGCTGTAGTTCCGATTCCATGACGAAAGAATCTCTTTCTGAAGGGGTCTTGAGTGGAACTGTGCCCATCCGACGCATGGAATGCAAGCCGTCATTTGACCTAGAACCTTCATGGCGAATCTTATAGAGGGCTGGTGCTTCATTAGAACCTCTGTTAAGTCCTGTATGGACTCTCGCTTCTTCCGAGGTAAGAAAGAGATTCTTCGATTTGAATCTAGTATAACACCCAGGAAGACTTTCTTTTGTTCGGGAACTAGATCTGACTTTTCCCAATTTATTACCCAACCTAGATAATTGAGTATGGAAATGCAGCGATCTATGTGTTCGACCAGCGCCATTTCTGTTCGCGCCACTATAAGAAAATCGTCCAAGTATGGAACGATAATAGTACTTCTGCTTCTTAGAAAGGCCACAATCTCCGAAATCAATTTTGAGAATATTCGGGGAGCTGAGGCCAGCCCGAAGGGTAGGCATTGAAACTGAAAGTGGCAGGTCCGGGTCGGCAACTGCACTGCAAACCTGAGAAGACTTTGTGATGTATGATGAACTGGGACCTGGTAGTATGCACTCTTCAGATCGAGAGTGCACATGAACGCGCCCTTGTCTATAAGGTGGGTTGTAGACCTGATTAATTCCATCCGGAACCTCTTGTATGTGACCCAATAGTTTAGGGGTTTCAGATTTATTATAGTACGAGATTCTCCTGACGGCTTTAAGATAGTGAAGAGGGAGGAATAGTGACCCTTGCCTAATTCTGCTCGGGGAACAGGAATTATGACAGAAAGCTTTAGTAGGTCCTGGAGATCTGTCCACATGACCGAGTCTGTGGAGATCACCGTAGGGGGAACATATCTTTCGGGTGGCGGAGCGTAACACTCTATCCGATAACCTTCCGCTATAGTTCTGCGAACCCACTGATTCTGAGTTACCAGATCCCAGTTTGTTGCAAAACAACGGAGTCGTCCGCCAATAAAGTTGGCGTCATTGTCTCCTTGTTCTATGTGAGGAGCCAAAGAACGTATTCTTGTTCTTTCCTCCCTGGGAATGGTAACTCCTATATGATCCTCTGCTTGATCTTCCCTGACCTCTAGAATCGAACTGTCTTCTAGACAGGGAACCCCGCCGAAAGGATTGAGCTCGGCGGGGTTTATCCTCTGGGAAACCCTTTTTAGCATCTGATACTGATTCTAAGATAGTATCCAGAGCCGGTCCGAAGACCCTAAGCCCTGAAAATGGAATAGAACATAATTTCATCTTAGAGGCGTTATCTCCGGACCATGATTTTAGCCAGACAGCTCTCCTAGCTGCATTAGATAAGGAGCTGTTTCTAGCGGAAAATCTGACCGATTCTGCAGACATATCAGCCAGGAAAGCTGTGGCTGAATTCATAACCGGCAGAGAGGCTAAAATCTCAGCTCTAGGAGTCTTATTGGATAACTGATCCTCCAATTGACTCATCCAATAAACCATAGATCTGGCTACAGAGGTGGCAGCAATATTAGTTCTAATAAGAGCCGCAGAGGTTTCCCAGGCTCTTTTCAGGAGAATATCGGCCTTTCTGTCCATAGGGTCACGTAGGCCAGAGGAGTCCTCAAATGGGATGGCAGTCTTTTTTGTGACTCTAGCTATTGGGGTATCGATTTTCGGAACTTCTTCCCATAATTTAACATCTTCAGGTTCGAACGGTAGTCTTCCCCTGAAGTCACGTGACAAAACTAGACGCCGTTCAGCGCTCTTCCATTCCTCCAGAATCATTGTTTTAATGTGATTGCTAACAGGAAAAACAGTCTCCTTCTGAGACGTAAGTCCCCCGAACATCAAATCCTGTCTGGATTGTGTTCTGGGAGTTTCCTCGACCTCCATAGTGCTCCGTACAGATCTAATTAGATTCTTAGTATCCTCAGGTTGAAATAGAAATTTCTTTTTTCCTTTCCTGAGTGTCGGGGGGGAAGTTCTCCTTCTTCCTCTGAAATAGCGTCCTCTAAATCCGATCTATTTTCAGAGCTTAAATCTTGTTCTCTTGAATCCGTCTCCCATCTGGGCCGCTTACGACTAGAGCCAGGACTACATGGCCACTGCTGAGTAAGTGTAGATATAGAGGCCTGAACTTCCTCAGAAATCATGCGCCTCATTTCAGAAAGTAATGAAGGCTGTTCATCTCTCATAACCTTAGAGGTACAAGAAGAACAAAGGGTTCTGTCATAGCCATCTGGCAGTTTGCTGTGACACACCGGACACCTGGCTGATTTCGCTGAGGCTTTGCCAGCCTTTTTTGTAGTTATGGGAGCGGATGAAGTTCCTTTGTCCTATAGTAGGAGACAGGAACTAATCAGGTCGGATTCCTGGGTGGCTGTCAGGTTATGGCTGGGATTTTTTGCGCCAGGCGCACTTACCCCACCGCCATCTGCCGCGTCTGTATCCATGAGGAACAAGGTAGGCTGCTCGACCAAATTACTGCGTCCTGCTGATAGGGGAAGCGGCGATATGTCACCTGTCAAACGCGTCCTCCAGAACGCGCACACATACTCACGATTAGGTGCTGTGACAGTCTCCACCAGCGTTTGTCGTTCCAGGAAACGTCTGCTCACCATACGATGAGCGTCTCCCGGATATGACGTCACCGGAAGTGCGACCATCGAACCGGAAGTGAACCGCTCCCCCAGACGCTGGTCACAGCCGAAGCATGGACAGGTTCCACCGCTAAACGCCCGACAGGCTGCGGGATGCTGTCCTACCAGGAACCGCCTTGGACCCCCTGCCTGAGGTCCGGGACGAGAGCCTCCCACCTGGAGGAACGTCCGCTATCCAGGGCCTGCCGCACCTGGTCTTTGGAGCTGAGGGACTCCCCGCTGGAGAGTTTCAGCCCTGGGCTGCTTCACAGGGGGAAGGATCTGGCGTGGCCTTACGATCCCCCTGAACCCGGTAAATTCTCCTGTGTGTCCCTCCATGCAGGGACAGGAAACACACTGAGGGAAAGGGGGCGGGGAGGGGACTTTTAATCTCTTGTGTGTTTCCTGTCCCAGCAAAGAGGAGGACGTCCCATGGTGCTGTCAGGAGGGACGTCCTGGAAAAAGCAGGTTCGCAGGAGGGATGTTATGTAGGGTCAGCACACCTTTTCTCACCACAACCTAGTGTGAATGACCATTTGTAGCACCCTTTTCTCTATAGGCACCTATATACTACAATTCATTCACAGCTAGTCTTAAGCTTTTCACCCTGGGCAATTAGGAATTGTTCCTTTTTATGAGACTTTAGATTTAGAGTTAGAGTCGTCTATCTGTTAATTATTTCGAATAGCTTTCTACTAGCAGGATAAAAACGACATCTGGATATAATAATTGTTATCTTCTACACGAATGTATTGGACAGGAAGCAACACCATCTACATATAATGAATAAGCTTACCTCATGTCCTTCCTAGCCCTTTCTATATGTTCATTTACAACATATTCTGCACGCTGCACTTTTCACCTTTTTTGTGGGTAAATATTTTTATATATATATTACTTAATAAAACTTATATTTTAGTAAAGGTTATTAGGTAGTTAGCCGCACTGTGTACACCCTTTCCGCATATCCTGATTGTGTAAGCCCGATTCTTTAGCGTCCACACCACAGGGAAAATTAGACATTACACAGCGTTCATTCATATCAATGGGTCATTTGTGTAATGCAGGATGGTCCTCTAGAGCATGAGATGTTCTTTATACCCACTCTGGCCAGGGAATAAGAATCCAAAACAGAGGACCCCTCCTATAACATGGGAAAATTTTATTAAAAAGACATATCAAAATGAGCTTTGTAAACTATCAACTACGGAGCCTTTGTTCACATCCGTATAGGAAAGGAAATGCACAATAACTATTACATTTCCATTACAATTTTAAGGTTCTGACTCATGAAGAAACACATACAAGATAACCCCACAAGGAAACGCAGAAGCTCACAATCTTCATGAATAATGCGATTTATTCATCCAAGCGTCAGGGTGTGACCACTGTCCACATGGGACGGACAAGGTAGCAGTGAGGAGCAGTACCTGCCACACTGAATTACAATTATTATACAGATAATATAACTGAAAGGAGCATCTCATCTTTATAGTTATGAGGGCAAAGACAGTACAAAACTTTCATCTCCCCAGAGTACTCCTTTAGTATATTGCTATCATACTAAATAGCACTGTGTAATTACAATTGCTCATTTTGCCTTTCTTCCCAGTTAATTCTTCTGTTTTCTATTAGGTTTTTGACATCATATGATTAAAAACTGACTAGCTGAGGCCTTCTAAGCTCTATGTAGAAACAGGAGGTCAATTTTCTCAGCACAAGTCTTGAGTCACTGCAATAGTCAATGCCACGGGAGGAGGGAGCAGGAACAAGAGACTTCCTGTTTCTACATACAGCAGAGAAAAGAGACTAAGTGGATAGAAAGGTAGAATGAGCAATTGTAAATACACAGTCTGTGTATCATGGTGATTGCAATATATGGCCAGTGTATTAAAAAAAATGGGCAAGATTCCCATTATTTTATTTTTAACACAGATTGAGTTATAGGCTAAAAAAGTAACACAAAAGCCAGATTTTATCAAAAGGTGACTAACTCTCATTGCTTCAGGTTTTCCTGAATTTTGAGAAAAAAAATGTATTGATAGCATAAGTGATTTCAATGGGATTAACCTCCATTCTGTCAGGTAATGTTTATTTTTGGTGTGCACTGGATGACCTCCCTCTCCTCTATTAGCCACCGCAAAGTAAGTGTAATCTCTCACATTTGAGGATCCTGTCCAGAATTCTCCCGCAATACTGCAGATTAGGGGCGACTGCTTCAAGAGAAGAGTTTTCACCTTTTCTAAAAGATTAAATTAAAGCAAGTCTCCTCTGAGGGAGAAATATGAAAGAAATACCTTCATCTTCTCGCTATTATAAAGCAGCACGTTTCTTAGTTCCTTGGAGACCATGTACAGCTGTTTCTTCTTCCCTTCTTGGGTACGAGTCAAGAGATTCTGCTGTGGAAAAGATGGATCAAGGGCATAGAATTTCCTGCCAACAGAAATTTAATTAGGTGCCAACAAAAAAAAAAAATAGAAAAAAAATGCATAAACCTGTATAAAATGGCATGGTAGTTTTACTGCCCTATGGAAATGAAAATTATGCAATGTGATATGATGACAGGACACCCACACAACACACATTCGCTCCACAATCTGTAATACTCCTACAGTCATGGCCAAAAGTTTTAAGAATGACACAAATATTATATTTTCACATGATCTGCTGCCCTCTGGTTTTTATGTGTGTTTGACAGATGTTTTTATCACAGACAGAAATATAATAATTGCAAACATATGAGTAACAAAAGCTTATATTGACAGTTAGAATGAGTTAATGCAGCAAGTCAATATTTGCAGTGTTGACCCTTCTTCTTCAGGACCTCTGCAATTCTCCCTGGCATGCTCTCAATCAACTTCTGGACCAAATCCTGACTGATAGCAGTCCATTCTTGCACAATCAATGCTTTCATTTTGTCAGAATTTTTAGGTTTTTGTTTGTCCACCCGTCTCTTGATGATTGACCACAAGTTCTCAATGGGATTAAGATCTGAGGAGTTTCCAGGCCATGGACCCAAAATCTCTATGTTTTGTTCCCTGAGCCATTTAGTTATCACCTTTGCTTTATGGCAAGGTGCTCTATCATGCTGGAAAAGGCATTGTTGATCGCCAAACTGCTCTTGGAGGGTTGGGAGAAGTTGCTCTTGGAGGACATTCTGGTACCATTCTTTATTCATGGCTGTGTTTTTAGGCAAGACTGTGAGAGCCGATTCCCTTGCCTGAGAAGCAACCCCACACATGAATGGTTTCAGGATGCTTAACAGTTGGCATGAGACAAGACTGGTGGTAGCGCTCACCTTGTCTTCTCTGAATAAGGCGTTTTCCTGATGTCCCAAACAATCGAAAAGGGGATTCATCAGAGAAAATAACTTTACCCCAGTCCTCAGCAGTCCACTGCCTGTACCTTTTGCAGAATATCAGTCTGTCCATGATGTTTTTTCTGGAGAGAAGTGGCTTCTTTGCTGCCCTCGTTGAGACCAGGCCTTGCTCCAAGAGTCTCCGCCTCACAGTGCGTGCAGATGCACTCACACCTGCCTGCTGCCATTCCTGAGCAAGCTCTGCACCGCTGGTAGCCCGATCCCGCAGCTGAAACACTTTTAAGAGACGGTCCTGGCGCTTGCTGGTCTTTCTTGGGCGCCCTGAAGCCTTTTTGGCAACAATGGAACCTCTCTCCTTGAAGTTCTTGATGATGCGATAGATTGTTGACTGAGGTGCAATCTTTCTAGCTGCGATACTCTTCCCTGTTAGGCCATTTTTGTGTATTGCAATGATGACTGCACGTGTTTCTTTAGAGATAACCATGGTTAACAGAAGAGAAACAATGATGCCAAGCACCAGCCTCCTTTTAAAGTGTCCAGTGGTATCATTCTTACTTAATCATGACAGATTGATCTCCAGCCATGTCCTCATCAACACCCACACCTGTGTTAATGGAGCAATCACTGAAAAGAGGTTAGCTGGTCCTTTTAAGGCAGGGCTGCAATGATGTTGAAATGTGTTTTGGGGGATAAAGTTCATTTTCTAGCCAAATATTGACTTTGCAAGTAATTGCTGTTAAGCTGATCACTCTTTATAACATTCTGGAGAATATGCAAATTGCCATTAGAAAAAGTGAAGCAATAGACTTTGTAAAAATTAATATTTGTGTCATTCTCAAAACTTTTGGCCATGACTGTACACAGGTACACACTGCTGGGGTAGACCCCTATACTGTACAATGTGAACTGGAACCAGTTCTTTAAAAGATTTTTTGGGGGGTGACACCTAACGGCACACGGAGGCGGGGGTGACATCCTTTTTGTATGAAAAATCTGCTGTAAAAACACAAAAACAATGACTTACTGTATAGGAGGAAAGACTGGATCATCTGCTGAGAGAAAAACAAAGGGTTCTTCCTTGAATCCAAATAACTTCATCTTTTTGGATGGAGGGGGCCTGTACACAGGAAAATAATACATGTTTGAGCTTAAACAATGCAGCCAGTTTTTTTTTTTTACAAAATGTTTCCAATTGTAATGTAACCCCTTATTGTCAGAGCCAATTTGGTATTTAATGACCGGGCCAAGTTTTACAATTCTGACCACTGTCATCTTATGAGGTTATAGCTCTGGAACGCTTTAATGGATCCCGGTGATTCTGACATTGTTTTTTCATGACATATTGTACTTCATAGTAGTGGTAAAATTACTTCGATATGATTTGCATTTATTTATGAAAAAGGCAGAAATTTGGAGATGGTAAACACTGGCACGGTAAAAACTGACCAAATCATGTTCCCGGGGGGGAGGGTGGGGGGTGAGGAGATTTTCCGACGTAGGGGGTGCTATACCCTTATTTCTCAGCGTCGTTGGAATAATAAGTACCCTTGACTGCCACCGTTAAAAGGCGTATCAGCGGTAGTTGAGGGATTAAAAGACAACTATTGGGAAATTGTATTGTGGCGATATGGTAGTAAAGTGTTTCTACAATGAAAAATGTTCATTAATCTAGTCAAATTTGATTAATTTCTAAAAGAAGCTCGCTGCTCCAGATCAATCTCTGAAAATCTGCATGTGAAAAGCTTTCCTCTATCAGGTTAGGTCTTGTAGTGCTTTCCTCTCAGGTCGTACATGCTCAGCAGTCTGTGTGTTCGTTTTTGCCATCAGTGTTTTTCAAGAATGCATACATAGATTAAAAAGCTGCTCCGCCGTCCTGCTCCTCTATGCTCCCCCCCGTCATACTCACACTTCCTGCAGCTCTCCTGTGCTGAGCGGTCACGTGTTATTGCTCATTAAGGCCATGAATATGGACGCCACGCCTATGGGAGCGGAGTTGCGTCCATATTTCATTACCTTAATGAGCGGTAGCATGTGACCGCTCAGCACAGTAGAGCTGCAGGAAGCCGGGACAACGGAGAATTGCAGGGGATGTTCAGTGATTGCACAGGAGGGTGAGTATGATGTCCCAGCCACCGACTCCTGCCGCCACACTCCCTCTCCCGCTGGGTTCTGCACAATGACTCGTGTATAAGCCGAGGGGGCATTTTCAGCACAATAAAATGTGCTGAAAATCTCGGTTTATACACGAGTATATACGATAACATTTATTGATGACTATTAATACATTCCAATTGGTTAAAATAAACTAATTTGTTTGGCCACACTGAGGTCTCCTCCAATCAGTTCTACCCAGGTCATGCCAAGAGTATCTGAAGACACGGCTGGCTTATTTTACAGAGATTATTCTTGGATAATCCTTTACATTTAACTATTACAATTTTTCAATAGTTCTCTGAATTGTTCCTGCCAGTAAATGAAGGCAATTTATGTACAATACACAGATGCGGATGGTAACAGCACCTGTCCTGCATCTTGTTCTATTAACAACTGGGGTCACAACCTGTGCCTTTTAATAACTCACCTGCACACACTGTCTTTTGTAACAGAATCAGTCTCAGCACAGACATCAGGTTTGGTTCCTTCTTTCTCTGCATCGCTTGTTTCTGCTGCTGGCACAGATGCTTTTTCCGTGACAATCGCGGGAACATCAGCAACTACTGGTACATCTGGCTCGGCAGCAGGAGCCCGCTGCAGAACCTGCAAGAAAGCATTTATCAGCCTACAGCATTACTACAATGGACGGGAGAAAATAGTCTGTATCACATGTTATCTAGAGTAGAGCAATAACATTCATTATGTGTACATTATCTCAAGGATACCCAAAATAGTCGTCAAAGATACGAAGGTATTAAAGGGGTCATCCAGTCTAAAAACTACACTGTATGACTGCAGACTTGTGACTCCTCACATCACATGTGCGGTGAGGATTCTCCGGGGCCGACAGGGAGCGGTCATGTGACTGCATGCGATTTCTATACTTCCTGTCACATTCCGACTAGAATGTATCTGGCCATGGTCAATACACTTACATTGATTAAAGCTGGATAAAGTCTAGTCAGCACGTGACTACATGCATGCAAATCCATTTTAAAATGTATATGATCGAATTCAGTTTCCTAAGTTTAATAATAATAATAGCAATGTATTCATAAAAATTGGATACTACACAGATGATCAGCATGGGATGCGATTTTCTTTTTTCAACACTCCTACCTGAATGGGTGATTCTCATTCAATACTCGGAAGAAAATGCTGAAAAAACTCATCTGAGCAGCCAAATTGAATAACATTGGTCAGTGAGTGGTCTGATTTTTAATCAGAGAGCGCATGTCTGTGTTACATGCTTGTCTGAACGAGCCCTTAAACTCCTGCAGTTTGACAAAAGGAAGACCCAGAAGAAGAAAGTGAGCTGTATGAGACTGTAAATCAAGGCCAGGCTCAATGCATTTGCAAAACTAGTTCTCATGTAACCTTACTGTCATGTAGGGTACTTGTTCATATAAATATCATGCATTGCATCTTGTAATCTGGAAATCAGCTTTATTTGGTGCACCCCTGGCGTGGTCAAGCTATTAAGTGCCTTTGCACGCCTCACTGCCTTGTCATCACTAGTCCCTTTGAGGCAAGTGCTGTCACCTAGTTAGCATATCGGAGTGAAGAGAATTTTCAGTAGTAGGAGAAGCAGATTACTAAGTAAAAAGTGAGATTTTTATAGGGGCTGTGTAATATATAGCTATGTGGTTAGCTCATTTGTTTTGAGGCCGACAGAGTCCCTTTAACATGTTATAATTTAAGAAACACAAAAATCCACCCAAAACGTTAAAATTGGTGATAGCTAGGCCAATAGTAAATAACAGAAACAGCAATAGCTTGGAAACACGGATTTTGGTAAGAACTTACCTGTAAAATCCTTTTCAGCGAAGGAAGGAAGAGAGACACAGTATTCATTACTGATGGGTAGGCGGAGCCCCAGATCAGGATGTCACCTCAGATCAAAAGAGTGCTGACTGGCTGGCCCCTCCAGCTCGGGCTCCTCCTACTCAGCTCCAGTCGTACCAAAGCTTTTAGGAAAAGAGCCAAGATCACCAGCGGAGCAACATAACCCCTTCTGAAGGAACTTCAGAGAAAAAACACAAGGATACAGGTTATGCATGCAAAGAAAGCCAAAAACCACAGAGTTCCAGGTACTACTCACGGAACCTGACTACTGCGATGAGCTGGCGATGCTGGAACAGAGCCTTAGCGCGCTGACCTCAGCCCAGATAATCGCTATCAGATAAGGGTCGCGCTGCATCTGAAAACATCAACACACTTCTGCCTTGGGAGGGTGCTGTGTCTCTCTTCCTTCCTTCGCTGAAAAGGATTTTACAGGTAAGTTCTTACCAAAATCCGTGTTTCAGCTGCAGATGGAAGGAAGAGAGCCACAGTATTCATTACTGATGGGACGTCCCAAAGCAGTTCAAAAATAAGGGTGGGAAAAACCAACAAAAGGCAGAAACCCAACAACCTTAACAAAAAAGCGCAACCAGCGCTAAACACAAGTTCATCTAGAACTTTAAACTACAGCCGCCTGCAGGACCCTACGTCCGAGGGCTGCATCAGCGGAAGCACTGACGTCCACTTTATAAAACTTTGTAAACGTGTGGACAGAGCGCCAAGTTGCCGCCCGGCAGAGCTGCACTGCTGAGGCACCTTGATGAAAAGCCCACGATGAAGCCACAGCTCACGTGGAATGGGCTCGAATCTTAATCGGGCAAGGTTCACCCCGAAGGCGGTAAGCTTCCAAAATAGCTGACCGGATCCAACGAGCTATAGAATCCTTGAAAGCTCGTTGACCACGCCGACGACCTGCTAAAACCACAAACAGGAAGTCCGTCTTACGAAAACCTTGAGTAATAGATAGATAAAACTTCAAGGCCCGCACTAAATCCAATGTGTGTAAATCTCGCTCTTTCGCATTCTTCGGATCCAGACAGAGTGAAGGCAACACAATATCCTAGTTAACATGAAATTGTGATACCACTTTAGGCAAAAAATCACCCGAGTGCGAAGCACTACACGATCCGGAAAAAACTCCAGAAAAGGAGGCGAACAAGAAAGAGCTGCCAACTCAGAAACTCTCCTCAAGGAAGTGACTGCAACAAGGAAAGCCACCTTCCAAGAAAGTAAAGAAAGGCTAGCAGAAACCATAGGCTCAAAAGGTTTATGCTGAAGAGCCTCCAAAACAAGGTTGAGCCGCCAAGGAGACACGGGCGCCTTCCGCGGCGGAAACTTACGAGATATACCTCGGAAAAAAGGAGAGCACGTCTCTATTTGAAGCAATGGTTCTCCGGAACAATAAGGACAGAGCAGAAATCTGACCTTTCAGGGTGCTGACTGCCAAACCCTTGTCTAGCCCATGCTGCAGAAAAGCCAACAGGTTGGGAATGGAAAATTTTCTCGGGTTCCGAGAGGACCCCAAACACCACTAAAAGAAGGTTTCCCAAATTTTGTGGTAAATCCTAGTAGTAGCCGGACTTCTTGCAGCACGAAGGGTAGCAATGACCTCGGCTGAGAAACCTCTACGGGTCAAGATTTCGGTCTCAAGAGCCACGCCGTCAAACGCAGGGACATCAAGTCCGGATGACAAACGGGCCCCTGAGTCAACAAGTCCGGTTGAAGAGGGAGTGGAAAAGGAGTTGCCGCCAACAGCGACATTATTGTCGAGAACCACACCCTTCTTTGCCAGTCTGGAGCTATCAAAATAGCTGGAATTCTCTCTAGTCTGATCCGACGCAGTACTAGAGGAAGTAGGGATATCGGCGGGAATACATAGATCAGCTCGAGCTGATCCCACTGAGCCACTAGAGCATCCACCGCCACAGCCTTCGGGTCCTTGTACCTGGACATGAACGTCGGTAACTTGGCATTGGACCTGGATGCCATCAAATCCACTTGGGGGGTTCCCCAGCGAGAGCACAGTAGTGCAAAAACTTCCGGGTGGAGGCTCCATTCCCCGGGATCCATCCTTCTGCGACTGAGAAAGTCCGCTGTAATATTCTGAACCCCTGGAATGTGAATCGCCGAAATGGCTGGCACACTGGCCTCTGCCCAAATCAGAATTCGGGACACCTCTACCATGAATCTGGAACTCCTTGTCCCACCTTGGTGATTGATATACGCGACAGCCGTCGCATTGTCTGTCTGCACTCGGACTGGCAGACCGCTCAAAGGGACCGTCCAATGTTGGAGGCAAAGGAAAATCGCCCTCAATTCCAGGATGTTGATCGGAAGAACAGACTCTTCCGATGACCATACTCCCTGAATCCAGAGATTGTTCCAAACACCCCCCCCCAGCCCGTCAGGCTGGCATCGGTGGTTATGACCGACCACTTCGGAGGGAGGAAAAGCTTTCCCAGGGATAACGCTCCTGGACATAAACACCATCCTAGGGATTCTCGCACCCTGTGAGAGATGATGACGCTGCAATCCAGCGAACCTTGCGATTGATCCCAACGACTCAGAATGAGCCTATGGAGAGCTCTGGAATGAAATTGGACAAACGGAAAAAACCTCATGGACGCCACCGTCAGACCCAGAAGGCGCATACCTTCCGAAGGGACACTGCTGTCGCAGACTTCATAGTCTGTACATGCTGGAGCAGACATGCCTGCTTGTCTGGAGGTAGGGACAACACCGCCCGTACCATGTCGAAATGCATCCTCAAAAACAGGATTGCCTGCGACGATTCCAGAGACGACTTCTCCTTTGAAGCCACAACCGAAAAGGCCGTCCAAATAGGGACGAATCGTAAATCCCCGTCTTTGAAGGATTGCCATGAGATTCTGGCGTCAGAATCGTTGTAAAAATTCTGGGCGTTAAAGCCAAACCGAATGGTCGAGCCACAACCTGGGTGAGGTCTTCCGATGGGAACATGCCAAAAAGCGTCGCGAATGTCGATTGATCGTTCTGCGACAGGGCTGCCATAACTGAGCGAAGCGACTTCATGCTCGGCTCTGACGGAATGTCAGAAGTCAGTCCGCCTTAGCGAATTTTTTTTTTTTTTTTTTTTTGCCAGCTTCTGCCTTAACAGAAGTTCTGTTTCCAGGGTATGCGGAATTTCTGAGAATTCCCCCTTTTTTTTTTTTTTTTTTTTTTTTTAAAAAGAGAGAGACGACACAAACCCCCAGAGGGTTGGTCAGATCATCCCTTGAACCGAAAAGAACTGCCGATAACTATCGGCACTAGTCCTGCCAGATGCAGAAGTCACAGCTCTGCGCTGCGGTAAAGCTGCTTCTTTTGCCTTTGCCTTGGCATCAGCTCCGTGAGGTCAGTCAAATAGCTGACCACTTTCTAAGCTAAAGATAGCAAACCCTGTTGGAAAACTGCGTTCCATCCAAGTCACAGTGCTCTTCTGACTGTAACTGCCGAGGATTGCGCCCTGGATAGCAGTGACGCATTATCCTTCAACTAGAAAAGCCCATCTACCTTGATAGAGGGAAACTTGCCACGCCGTCCTTAGACGGTCCAACCGGCTCAGGGGAACTTAACAAGTACACCTAGATCCTTAATACCGAATCTATGATCCACGGCCTCGCAGATGGAAATTGTTGCCATCTCCGTTTTTCTGTCCAGCGTGTCCTGCAGACTCGTCTTCCCTTTTACCAGGAAGATTTGCTAAGCTGGAATGAAGGAACATTCACTTCAGGAGAAGGGGTCCAATTAACAAATAACTCCGTAGAAAAACGGATACAGTTTGTAAGGTCATCGCGACCCATGCGACCCTTGCAACATCCGGGCCGACTTACCAGGACGACTAGTTACCTCCTCCGGTAACTGTAACGTCCACATGGCTTCCACAGAAATTTTAGTACGGCCCCTGAGAGAGAGGCAGGGTGTCCCTGCCGATCCTCCTTAACCGAATCGGACTTCTTCGCTAAGCGAGAAGGAAAACACCGATTTGTGTCGCTCCCTTGAGAGGATCTAGTTGACACTCCATAACCTAAAAGGTCATCAATAGAAACCAGTGAAGGCCTTCATTTTGACACCATTGGAACCTCTGACCGTGTATGAGTCGAGGTCTGCGTGTCAGATACGCGAGGCTGATCCGTAACGGATCTGGAGGGGGTCTCTGACATACCCTTGCATAGTATATGGCAGGATAAACCTGTCAGTAACCAGAGCAGTTCTTAAATAAAAAACAAACGCTGAAGGGTTAAAGCTCAAAAGAAAGAGCTACCCCAGCTGTCTCCCATTAAGAGTTAACCTCCTAAGAAGGGGTTAAAGTAGCTGACTCCCCACAACCTTGATAGTGAAAAAGGGTGTGCGAATCTCAGGCGCCTCTTATAAGGTCGCAGCTGCAGGACAGCCATGCCACACTAAACAGAAAACGTTCCACAAGATCGCTAAAAAATTGCGCTGTTTTTTATAACGCAATGACCGCCAAAGTTGTCAAGGAGATCGCTAATCGCCTATGCGATGCTAATGAGATCGCCCAGATTGGCAGCTAATAGCGACATTAAAAATGACACACAAACGATCGCAATATTATGCGACGCCATCAGGATCGTCAGCGGAAACGTATAGTGGCAGCATTAATGTCGCAGACTCCCCACAGCCTCTTTATTAATATTAAAAGAGTGTGCGAGCCCCTTATGCGAGAACAGCCGCAGGACAGCGCAATCTGTCACTCAGAAGTGCCCCAGACGGCGCCCGCGCTGTGGAGGTGAAGGGGTTAAGCTTCTGCCCGGCGGGCTAGAAGCGACTCACCAAGCTGGACACGTATTCTAGCCGGGAGGGGAGGAGAACGATCCGGGGAGCTTTCAACCTACAGCACTTTATCAGCAATAGCCACGCTGTGGAGGTGAAGGGGTTAAGCTTCTGCCCGGCCGGCTCGCTTGTCAGCAATGGCCGCCGCGCTCTGCCTCCGTGTGCTCCATGTAGAGGAGCCGGAAATGGAGGCTGCAGTAAAGCGCGCGCTCAGAAGCGGCGCGAAATTCAAAAAATAAAAAGAGCGCGTACTCCCCTCCTTTCCCTCGTCCTGCAGGCATCCTCCTGCGGACATAGAAAAACTAGTCATCGGCATATATTTGTACAGCGGCTGCCGCAGCAGTCGCTAAAACACTCACACACATTTTACCAAAATGTGGAGTACTCACCAGCCGAAACGCCACAGGGACCCCCAGGGGTTTCTGGCGCTATGCCCATGCTTCCCCCCAGGGCGGGAAGCGCAGTGACCCCAATGTGTGGTTTGCGCCCCCGCCAGGGAAACTCTCCTCATCCCCCAGGGCCGGCAAGATTCTACAGGGACCATAATGTAGTTACAGATCCGCCAAGGGAGAGGCTGGTGAAATACATTGATAAACATGTAATAGCGCTGTCACCGCAGTGCTGAAGCATACTGATATACATGTAATAGCGCTGCCATCAGACGCTAAAACACTCACACATTAATAATAAAATTTTGTGTGGAGTACTCACCAGCCAAGGCGCCACAGGGACCCTCAGGGGTTTCTGGCGCTGTGCCCATGCTTCCCCCCAGGGCGAGGGACGCAGTGACCGCACGTGTGGTTTGCGTCCCCGCCAGGGAAGCTCTCCTCATCCCCCAGGGCCGGCAAGGATTCTGCAGGGACTTTGAGTAAATACAGATCCGCCAAGGGAGAGGTTGGGGTACAGCAGCGCTGGTACCCCTGAGACCTCTAGACCAACTAGTGATCCAAGTCTCTTGTCCGAATGTAAAATAATAAAATCTTCTGAGGAGCTGCATTAGCAGCGACCATCCTCTGGACCTCAAATCTTAGACTGGAGCTGAGTAGGAGGAGCCCGAGCTGGAGGGGCCAGCCAGTCAGCACTCTTTTGATCTGAGGTGACATCCTGATCTGGGGCTCCGCCTACCCATCAGTAATGAATACTGTGGCTCTCTTCCTTCCATCTGCAGCTGAAAGGTTAGCTTTCACACATTATGTTTCGCAGTTCGATGCTCGGATCAGCCATACTTGGAAAGCGAAATATGGAGGTGTAAAATTGGCTTCATTATATTGGTTTACAGAAACATTTTTATTGCGGCAGATGCGACTGGAGAGCTGACAACAAGAATTGTCGCTGCATCGGTTGTAAATTTCGACTGTTAATCTTCTATGGTATACTTTTTTATTACAGTTTTACTCTGTATGGAATGACATACATCATTTTTAACACCCTCATCCCCAAAAAGGAGACTTTCTATTTACTAGGTCAGTGGTTCAGTATGTATGGGTTTGGCATATGCACTTTCCTGGTACATATAAAGTATGAACACAGCTTAAAAGGGGTAGTCCTGGTGCATATACAATTTGCTTAGAGGAATGGATATGTAAAGAATTTCAAACTCCACAATACTCCCCCCAACCAGCATCCACCCAGATCCAACATAGGCCGCTGTGACGTCACCATTCCCAAGGCGCCAGACTGCTGCAGCCAATCACAGGCCAGAGTGGTCCAGCGGCAGATGAAACAGTGACTTTAGCACTCTATGTCTCAGCGCATACGACAGAGGTCTGTGCGAGACCCAGGTGGGAGCCAGTAGGTATGACAAACTTTGTTATTTTTTTCCACATTTCCAGTTCTCTGGGCATAGTTTTGATTTTGTCCAGACAACCCCTTTAATTCAGAAGTGGCAAACAAATGATCAGCGGTTCCTGTTGTCATTTTTGTAAAATCCCAATAAAACTAACAAATGTTCAGCTAAAAATCAACAAAATTCTAAAACTAGAGGTTCACAATATTTTATTATGGCTCACCTTGGGCTGCCTTCTGTTCCAAGGCATAGGCGCCTTCTTTATTAATACTGCTACAAAAAAACCACCAGTGTTCTGATGATGTGGCAATATCCTTAGGCTGAGAAAGGAAATCAAAAAGGTAACTTCTTGGCAGCAGAATAGTGAAAAAACATATTCCCTTAATTTGTTTTGGTAAATATTTTTGGCATAACAATTTGGCATGTCTGATCATGTATCATATCCCAGTTTAGCTCATCCGACCTCTTGGACCACCAGATTATCTCACAATGAAATGAAGTTTCAAACACCATATCTCCCAGGCCGCACGCTCATGCTACCTTGGGGATATATTTGACTACAATCTTTCCTTCACTTCCTACATCTGCACACGCACTCATGTCACCTGCACCTCTAAAACATCTCAAGATTCTGCGCTTCAACTTTCAAAATGCAAAAACTATTGTTGATCTGATTCATTCTATCTGGACTACAGCAACTCTCTAATAAATGGTCTCCCTTTTACTAAACTGTCCCCTCGCCAATCTATCCTGAATGCAGCAGCCAGGATTAGATTCCTACCTAGCGGCTCCATCCTGTGCCAGTCGTTGCCCTGGTTGTCCGACTGCTATAGTATATAACAAACATCACACCACAAAGATCTCTGTAGTTCTACGCCGCCCAACATCTCCTGTCTGTCTCCACTGCTCTCCGTTCTGCTAATGATCTAAGTTCTATAATCCGAACTTTCCCACGCTCACTTCAAAGACTTTTCTTGCGTTGCACCAATTCTCTGGAATGCGCTACCCCAGACAATCGAGTTAATTTCCAGTATCCAGGGTTTTAAGTGTATCCTAAAAACACATAACTTTAGACAGGTCTATCACCTCACCTATCAAACCGTTCCCTGTTCTCACTTTCTAAATTCTCCTCATCTGGTCCTACCATCTGTTCCTACACTCTCCATGCAATCAGTAGCACTTTGTTATCTGGGCATACAACATACTGGCTCCTGACCGGCTCACGCAGCTCTACTTTATAATGGTTGTACCATACACGACAAGCACTTTTTACCTTCTGGGTCTCCCCCATTTCCTTATAGATTGTAAGCTCCTGTGAGCAGGGTCTTCACTTTCTTTAAATTGTAGAAATATGTGCTACTCTGTAATGTCTGATACTGTCTGCACAAGTGCCCTCTGAATTGTGAAGTGCTGTGGAATATGCTGGAGCTATAGAAATAAGATTATTATTACCTTCAAGGTGGATTTTGAAGACAAAGAAATAGTGAGGCTTCATTCAGTGTTTTCTACCAGTGTTTAAAGAAAATCTACCATCATTAAATACCCCATTGTGTGCTGTAGAAACAATGTAATTATTCTGTGTGGACCTGCTTTCACTACCAGAGTAAGCCGGCAGGTCTAGATTTTGTACAGTAATACACCACTTGGTCTCCTAAGCTTTGAGAAGTAGACGCCTAGATGATTCATCGGCATACAAAGCATGGATGTTTGAAGGTTTACCGCAGAGGCGTGAAAGTGAATTCAGACATGATAATGACATCTTTGGAACAAGAGTCTCTTAAGCCCCCGTCACACTAAGCGAGATCGCTGCTGAGTCACAAGTTTTGTGACGCAACAGCGACCTCAGTAGCGATCTCGCTATGTTTGACGTACCAGTGATCAGGCCCCTGCTGTGAGATCGCTGGTCGTGTCAGAAATGCCTGGACCTTTCTTTGGTCGTTGAGATCCCGCTGTGTAGCATGCATCGGTGTGTTTGACACCTTTTACCAATGATCTCGCTAGCGACTCGGCACTGAGACACATAGGAGACACATCGTTACACGGGTCGCCGATTGTTGCTGCGTCGTTGGGAAGATCTGACTGTTTGGCATTTCACCAGCGACCACAAAGCGATGCAGCAGCGATCCCTGCCAGGTCGTTTCGTTGTCGGGATTGCTGCTGCGTCGCCGAGTGTGATGGTACCCTAATAGTAGTCTAAGGATTTCTATTTATTTTTTTTAAAGGTGACAAGTTTTTTTTATAAAACTGTATTACGTACTAGATAAATTATCATCTAACCAGCGAAGAGGTGATCACTGTTAGATTGGTGTGGGTCCCACTACTAATTTCCAAAATGGGGGACTTTTGTGATCAGAGCAGTAGACTTGTGACAAGGACAACCAAGCACGGAGATGCATAGCCTGCTGCCCTACAATTCCCCTTAACTGAGGCCTTGCAAAGATCAGCATATCACTTTAACTATTTTGGGTTCAAAACAACATCTGGATCCTCAGTGGTTCTACTCAACCAAGAACTACAACATAATGGAGATCTAAGAACTTCAGCTTGGTGAAAGCTAAAGAGAAATAAGAAATTCCCAGCTTTGTTACAACAGTTCACAGCACTCACCACGAGTGGTTAGCATCCATTATCAATCAAGCGTGCAAAAAAAACATACATTTCACAGAAGATTATTAAAGAGGTTATCCAGGACTTAACATGCTACAGATATAAGCAATGTATGGGGTTGTACACAGTACACAGGTGTTCGGCCCGTTGATTTCTTATTAATGATCTATCTTATGGAGCCCCTTCTCAGCATTTGCACTATCCGTATGGCAAAAGTCGGAGAAGACATACGGAGTGGGCTCAAAAGTGCGGCGAATACAGCTGGGTGCATCCCGAACTGCTGGGATTGGAGATAAATGGCCAGAATTGGATTTAAACCACTTGGTGCCCTGGACAATAATCACGACAGCTGTTCTGTCTAATGGAGGCCCCAGGTCTGCCATGTCCGTCTCCTCAAAAAAAGATTATATAAAAATGTAATTTATTTGATCTCAAAATTGCACTTAAAAAAAAATAAATAAAAGCTCTGCTCTGGCTCTTGGGTGGAGTCAAAAAACAATGATAACTGCAACAGCGGGAAAGGGTTAATGTTATTACTAGTAATGCAATGACTGCTGCGTACCAACGATGCAAGTTCATTTCTTTCATCTTCATTTCATCCCTAGGAAACATCGTAGGTCGGATCTGGGTATGTCGGCTTGTGGGCACATCTTCCCACCTGTCAAACCACTGACCTTCCTTTGTCATTACCTGGTAGAGAGAGAGGTTTGTGTCTTTATTTAGGCGTTTCATTATATTACTAGTATAGTGATAGCTGACAATTTCCCATTCAGACTCCCTAATGGATGGCCGTGGAAGCAACAACTTATCAAGTGCCGCAATGAGTCTGTAGGCTTTCTACCACCAAACAGGCAGAGGTGACCCCAAAATCCCTTCTATTGTAGCCCCAGAATGAGCACTTCTATTGTACAAGTGCTGATGGCAACTAACACAGCAAAAAACATTTTAGCAGAACAGAACTGATGGCCCCATAGGGCAGAGGGACTGTGTGGGGGTCAAATAAATGATATGACAAGAGAGAAATAGCAGCCAAAGAAAAGTGGAACCCGAGCCTGTGTACACGGGTTGCAGAACACATGTCGTATTAAATAGGCATACACATTTACATGAAACTAAAACCACTTGCCTTCCAATGGGTTATCCCAGGCATCCACTTTAACCGGGAAGCTCGGAGGATATATCAGCAAGCTCAAGAGATCCTAAATAAATAAGACCATAGCAATAAATTTAGATTATATTGATATATTAAAGGGGTTGTCCAGTACTGAGAAAGTCCCTTTTCTGAATACCCATGTTTCCCCCCAGTAAAATAATATCACATACTCGCACACCCCTGGAAAGGCATCGGCACTGGCTCTACCGTAAATCACGTGATATTGTTATGTCATGCGATCCCTGCGGCCAATCAGTGCTGACTTCACTCTCCTTTCCTGCGGACAAGTCAAGGAATCCATAGAAAGTGAGAGCACCTGCAATCCTCCATTATGTCTGTTGGAGAGGAAAGAAAAGCCAGCTATAATTGGCAGCAAAGATGGCGGGAAAATGTCACGTAAGCCCTGAGAGTGTCAGTGCCTACACCACTGTAACAGGGTCAATTATTGTAAGTGGCATTATTTTACTGGGGGGAAACATAAGGACTCAAAAGAGGTTGGCTGAGTAGTGCACAACCCCTTTATAAAGGTTATTCCCATCTTTGTAGACATAAGTAATACTTTGCAAAATTGATTTTATTAAAATTTACAGCAGTTCTTTAAATATTAACATTATTCCTTACAGGAGACCAACCACTGCTGCATTCAAGCTTGTAGGCAATGCGCTGAAACTGGCCAGGATTAGGAGGTAACAGCGTGCTCCAGCGATCCTGGCCAGCTTCAAAACAGTGCTT
This sequence comes from Oophaga sylvatica, assembly GCA_033576555.1. Taxonomy (NCBI): domain Eukaryota; kingdom Metazoa; phylum Chordata; class Amphibia; order Anura; family Dendrobatidae; genus Oophaga; species Oophaga sylvatica. Next base: position 205,159,296 of record JARQOD010000006.1, on the reverse strand, counting down.
CCAAGCTCAATAGAAAAGACGGATTTTGGTAAGAACTTACCTGTAAAATCCTTTTCAGCGAAGGAAGGAAAGGAGACACACTAGTCATAACTAGTGGGTAGGCGGAGCCCAGATGGGATAGACACCTCAGATTAAAAAAGAGTGTTGACCGGCCCCTCCAGCTCGGGCTCCTCCTACTCAGCTCTCCAGTTGTACACAAGCTTAAGGAAGAGTAATATCACCAGCGGAGCAACATAACCCCTTCTGAAGGACTTCAGAGACAAAAAACACAAGAGTACAGGTTATGCATGCATTTAGGTAAAAACCACACAGTTCCAGGCACTACTCACTGGACCTGACCACTGCGATGAGCTGGCGATGCTGGAACAGAGCCGTAGCGCGCCGACCTCGGCCCAGATAATCGCTATCAGAGAAGGGTCACGCCGCATCTGTAAATACAACAACACACTTCTGCCAAGGGAGGGAGCTGTGTCTCCTTTCCTTCCTTCGCTGAGAAGGATTTTACAGGTAAGTTCTTACCAAAATCCGTCTTTCAGCAGCAGAACGGAAGGAAAGGAGACACACTAGTCATAACTAGTGGGACGTCCCAAAGCAGTCCAAAAATAAAGGGTGGGAAAAAAAACAGAAACGGCAGAACCCAACAACCTAAGAAACTGCGCAACTAGCGCTAAAACACAAGTTAAAGGGAACTTTAAACTACCGCCGCCTGGAGGACCCTACGTCCCAAGGCTGCATCAGCGGGAGCACTAACGTCCACCTTATAAAATTTTGTAAAAGTGTGGACAGAGCGCCACGTAGCCGCCCGGCAGAGCTGAGCTGCCGAGGCCCCTTGATGGAAGGCCCATGATGAGCCCACAGCCCTCGTGGAGTGAGCTCGAACCTTAATCGGGCAAGGTTCGCCCTTAAGTCGGTAAGCTTCCAAAATGGCCGACCGAATCCAACGAGCTATAGAATCCTTGGAAGCTCGTTGACCACGTCGACGACCTGCTGGAATCACAAACAGAGAGTCCGACTTCCGAAAACCTTGAGTAACAGTCAAATAAAACTTCAAAGCCCGCACCAAATCCAATGCGTGCAAGGCCCGTTCCTTCGCATTCCTTGGCCTCGGACAAAGAGAAAGCAACACAATATCCTGGTTAACATGAAATTGCGACACCACCTTAGGTAGGAAGTCGCTCCGTGTGCGTAGCACTACACGATCCGGGTGAAACTCCAGGAAGGGAGGCGAGCAAGAAAGAGCCGCCAACTCAGAAACCCTTCTCAAAGAAGTGACCGCCACTAGGAAGGCAACCTTCCAAGAGAGCAAAGAAAGACTAACAGAGTCCATAGGCTCAAAAGGTCCATGTTGAAGAGCCTCCAAAACAAGGTTGAGACGCCAAGGAGACACAGGCACCTTCCGCGGTGGAAACTGGCGGGTTACTCCGCGAAAAAAGGAACGTACGTCCCTACGCGAGGCGATAGCCTTTCGGAACAGCAAGGACAGAGCAGAAACCTGACCCCTCAGGGTGCTCACTGCCAAACCTTTGTCCAGCCCGAATTGCAGGAAGGCCAACAAATTGGGAATGGAAAAAATCCTCGGGTTCCTTGAAGAACCCGAACACCACGAAAAGAAGGCTTCCCAAGTCTTGTGGTAAATTCTAGTAGTAGCCGGACCTCTGGCCGCTCTCAAGAGCCACGCCGTCAAACGCAGAGACTTCAGGTCCGGATGACGAACGGGCCCTTGGGTTAACAGGTCCGGGCGAAGAGGAAGTGGAAATGGCGGTGCCGCCAGGAGTGACACCAGTGTCGAGAACCACGTTCTCCTTGGCCAATCTGGGGCTATCACTATAACCGAGATTCTCTCTAGTCTGATCCGACGGAGTACCAGAGGTAGCAAAGAAAACGGCGGGAACACATATTGGTGTGAATTGGTCCAACGGAGCCACTAGAGCATCCACCGCTACAGCCTTTGGATCCTTGTACCTTGACATGAATGTCGGTAACTTGGCATTGAACCTGGATGCCATCAGATCCACTTGGGGAGTTCCTCAACGGGAGCACAGCAGTCCAAAATTTCCGGATGAAGACTCCATTCTCCGGGATCCATCTTCTCGCGACTTAGAAAGTCCGCCGTGATATTCTGAACTCCTGGAATGTGGATCGCAGAGATGGCTGGAACTCTGGTCTCTGCCCATATCAGGATCCGAGATACCTCCACCATGAGTCTGGAACTCCTTGTCCCGCCTTGGTGATTGATATATGCGACCGCCGTCGCATTGTCTGTCTGCACTCGGACAGGCAGACCGCTTAAAGGGACCGTCCAGTGTTGGAGGCAAAGGAAAATCGCCCTCAATTCGAGGATGTTGATCGGCAAGACAGACTCTTCCGACGACCATACTCCGAGTCCAGAGATCGTTCCAAACACCCCCCCAGCCTGTCAAGCTGGCATCGGTGGTTATGACCGACCACTTCGGAGGAAGGAAAGACTTCCCCAGGGATAACTCTTTCGGACGGATCCACCATCCTAGAGACTCTCGTACTTTGTGGGAGATGATAACACTGCAATCCAGTGAGGTCTGCGACCGATCCCAGCGGTTCAGAATGAACTTTTTGAGAGCCCTGGAATGAAATTGGGCAAACGGAAGTGCCTCCATTGAAGCCACCATCAACCCCAGAAGGCGCATACATCTCCGAAGGGACATTGTCGTTGAAGACTTCATCACCCGTGCATGCCGAAGGAGACATGCTTGCTTATCTGGAGGCAGGGACACCACTGCTCGTACCGTGTCGAAATGCATCCCCAAAAACAGGATTGATTGTGACGGTTCCAGAGACGACTTCTCTCAATTGACCAGCCACCCGAAGTCCTCCAGGAGCTGAAGTGATAGGTCGCGAGCCGTCACCGCCTCCTCCTTTGAGGACGCCACAATCAAAAGGTCGTCCAGATAGGGAAGGATCGTGACTCCCTGTCTTCGTAGTATTGCCATGAGAGGCGCCAGAATTTTTGTAAAAACTCTGGGCGCTGAGGCCAAACCGAATGGCAGGGCCACAAATTGGTAATGATCTTGTCCTATGGCAAAACGAAGGTAACGTTGGTGAGCCCTTCCGATTGGAACGTGTAAATAGGCGTCGCGAATGTCAATTGACACCAAAAAGTCGTTCTGCGACAAGGCTGCCACCACGGAGCGAAGCGATTCCATGCGAAACTTTCGGGTGTGGACATGCCGATTCAATCTTTTGAGATCCAGGATGGAGCGAAACTTGTCCTCCTTTTTGGGGACCACAAAGAGATTGGAATAAAACCCTCTTCCCTGTCCTCTGGTGGAACCGGTACCACCACACCCTTCTGCAGAAGAAATTCGACTTCTTGCAGTAAAGCGGCACATAGCTCGGGCTCTGACGGGATGCGAGATTGGCAATAACTGTTCGGGGGTCGGGAAGAAAACTCTATGAAATAGCCTGCCGACACAACCCGCGTCACCCAGGAGTCTGGGACACGGGAAACCCAAGTCAATTTGAATTGGAGCAGGCGACCTCCCACTCGAGAGCCCTCGAGCGGGACCCTGGCGTCAATCCGCCTTAGCGGGCTTTTTGTCAGATTCCCTCTTATCTTGACGGAAACTTTGTTTCCAGGGAGTGCGGGATTTCTGAGTGGTCTTTTTTCCCGAAAAAGAGGGACGACCGAATCGTCCCCTGGACCGAAAGGACCGTCGACCACTACTGGTACCAGGTCTGCCAGGTGTAGAAGCCACAGTTCTTCGCTGCGGTAAAGCTGCTTCTTTTGCCTTTGCTTTGGCAATCAGCTCCGTGAGGTCAGATCCAAATAGCTGACCGCCCTTGTAAGCTAAAGATAGCAAACCTTGCTTGGAAACCGCATCACCGGTCCACTGTCTAAGCCACAGTGCTCTCCTGACTGAGACCGCCGAGGATTGTGTCCTGGACAGCAGTGACACAGTATCCAGGCTTGCATCATGGCCATATTGGAATGCACTTTCTAACAATTCGAACAGTTCGTCCACCTCAGGTACTTGAGGTTCACATTTCCTCCGCAAACGGTCCAACCAGACCAGGGAAGCTTTATAAGCACACATGGAGCCTAGCACTGCTCTGAAACCATGACCCGCGGCCTCGTAGATGGATTTTGCCGCCGACTCCGCTTTTCTGTCCAGCGGGTCCTGTAGACTCGCCTTCCCTTTAATAGGAAGTAAAGAAGATTTGCTAAGCTGAGATAAAGGGACATCCACTTCAGGAGAAGGAATCCAATTATCAATCAATTCCGTAGCACACGGATACAGTGACTCAAATAGACGTGTCCCCTGAAAACGTTTGTCTGGACACAGACGCTCCTTTTCCACTGCTTGATTAAGCTCAATCAGAGATGGCAAAGTCGAAAGTGACTTATGCGACTCCTGAAACATCCGGGCCGACTTACCAGGGCGAGTAGTTACTTCCTCCTGTAACTGTAACGCCTCCCTCATAGCTTCAATAAAAGCTTCTACACGGCCCGAAAAAGAGGCAGAGTGCCTTTGCCGATCTTCTTTATCCGAATCGGATATTCCCCCTGAACTTAAAGGGGAACCCTCCACATCAGAACTCTCGGAGTCGCTATATGTGAAAAAAGTCACCGGCCTGTGTCGCTTCCTGCCATGAGGGGGTTTGGCTGACACCCAATAACCTATAAGGTTAGACAGGCTATCAATCGAACGAGTGAGAGCCTCCATTTTTACATCACTGGGTCCTCCGATCGCTGCGCTTGACGCGGTCGATGTCTGTGTATCAGATACGCGAGACCGATCTTGTAGCGGAGTCGGGATATGGTCCGCACCTGGGTTCTGATCTGACATGTCTTACCCAGTACAATGGCAGGTTAAACCTGACAGTAACTAGAAACAGTGTGGTTTCTAGAAAAAAATAAAACGAACGCTGAAGGGTTAAGCTCTTAAAGAGAGAGTTATCCCAGCTGTCCCACCATTAAGGGTTAACCGCCTGATAAGGGGTTAAAGTTACAAGCTCTCCACAACCTGTATTAATGTGACAGATGTGTGAGCCCCAGGTGCCTCTTATGAGGTAGCAGGTGCAGACAGAAAGTCCTCAAGGAATGCCACACTATACGAAAAAAATCGCTAAAATATTGCGCTATTTTGCGCATCTCATAAAACTCATGCGACTTAAAAAGCGTCGCTAACCTGAACTTAGCGACGTTCAGTGTGGCAGACCAGTGCCCTGCGCTGCGGGGGAGAGAAGTCTTTAAGCTTCTGCCCTGATAGGCAGAAGCGACTCACAGAAACTTTGCGGTGCTGTCTTCTTTATTCTTGTGCGGGAGGAACGGAGAGTGAGGAGCCCGGAGCGCTGCAATGGCCGCCGCACTGAGGAGGCAGCCGGAAGAGAAAGCAGAGGAAAATCGCGCTCAGTGAGCGCTTCCTGCCCGGGAAGCGTGAAGCCACGCCCCCCGCCTTCAAAAAAAAGCGCGGCACTCCTCCATTCTCCGTCCCGCGATCCCCGTCCTGCAGGCATCCACCTGCGGACAAAAATACAACAGTCACCACATATACTGTAACAGCGGCTGCCGCAGCAGCCGCTGAATCACTCACACACATTATAAAAATGTGGAGTACTCACCCCGCCGAGCGCCACAGGGACCCCCAGGGGTTTCTGGCGCTTGCCCATGCTTCCCCCCAGGGCGGGGATCGCAGTGACCCCTGCAGCGCGGTTTGCGTCCCCGCCAGGGAAGCCATCCTCATCCCCCCAGGCCGGCAGGGTTCTGCAGGGACCACCATATAGGGTAATACAGATCCGCCAAGGAAGAGGTTGGGGTCCAGACCCCTGAGACCTCTAGACCACATTTGGTGATCCAAGTCTCTTGTCCGATAAAAAATAATAAAATCTTCTGAGGAGCTGCTTCCAGCAGCGACTATCCTCTGAGACCTCAAATTGAAAACTGGAGAGCTGAGTAGGAGGAGCCCGAGCTAGAGGGGCCGGTCAACACTCTTTTTTAATCTGAGGTGTCTATCCCATCTGGGCTCCGCCTACCCACTAGTTATGACTAGTGTGTCTCCTTTCCTTCCGTTCTGCTGCTGAAAAGAGCTTGTAAGCACTGGGCATTTTCTGCCATCTAGCAGTGGTGGTTGGTCTCCAAGTCATTTCAGGAACGGCTATAAATATCAATAAGCAATAAATTTTTAAAAAAAGATACTTATATTTACAAGTGCAATTTGATAATTTGGGAATAATTCTTTAATAGACCTGTCACTGAAACACACCGATTCTAACAATGTGTCCCTTACTAGCCTGATGGATGTAGTTTTGATAAAATCACAGTTTTATGAGCAGCAGATTACTAGAGGACTTGTAAATGTGCTGCCATGTTGTCCTCCATATAATGAGCTCAGTATAACCTCGTACCCACGGCTGATTGGCAACTTTCTGACTTTGGCGTGTGCACACCAAGATGTCAATCAATGATGTGGGCGGGGTTATACAGAGCTCAGCATTAGACAACTAGTAGATCTGGAGCAAATAACAGTGATTTTTATGAAAACCAGAACAGGCAGCCCAGCAAGTGGGACTTTGCTGGTATCAGGGTCTCTGCCACTACTTCACACTTCTCTTAGATGGGGAGCAAATACTTTGTGACAGATTCCCTTTAAGTATTAAAATATAGATCCTACCAAACAGTTAACTGTGACTTATTTTCTAGTGTGCTCAAAGCAACGGTAGTCGTCTACTGGTTCTTTTTTCAATGTTATTGCTGCGCAAGATATTATAGAATTAAGTAGCGCAGCTGAACACCACTGATACTCTGACATCTGTACACTGACGTGGCAAGTGTGTTTGATTTAGAAGAATATCGGGACCTGCTTAAAAAGACGGCGGATGTTCCGGAAAGTGCATTTACTGTATATAATCGCATATAAGCCGAGATTTTCAGCCCATTTTTTAAGGCTGAAAGTCCCCCTCTCGTCATATATGCGAGTCATATACCGGGGGTCGGCGGGGAGGGGGAGCAGGGGTGTCAGATCATGCTTACCCCTCCGCCGGCGCGTCTCTGCAGCCGCCCTGCTTCTCCCACGATTTCAGGCTCCTTCCTGCAGCGGTCACATGGTACCGCTCATTAAAGTCATGAATATGCACATATTCATGACTTTAATGAGCGGTACCACGTGACCGCTGTAGGAAGGAAGAGCTGCGGAGACCGCGGGAGAAGAGCAGGGGCTGTAGACGCGCTGGCGGGGGGGTGAGTATATGCGACATTCACCTGTCCCCAGTCCACCGCTGCGCTGACCGCCACGTCCTCTGGCTGTGATGTTTAGGCATAGGGCGCGATGACGTAGTTAGTGCGCGACGCGCCCTCTGCCTGAGCGCTGACAAGAGGACCCAGAAGACAGCGGCGCGCAGCGGTGGACCGGTGAATATATCAGGTGCCGGGGCCCCGAGTGAGCGGTGACACCGGCACCTGTCCCCCATAGCACGCCGGTGTCCCAGCCTGCTCAGGACACCGGCACCTGGCCCCCAGCGACGAGAGGCGAGTGTTTTTTTTTTTTTAGTTGCAGCAGCAGCGGCAGCATATGGGGCATAATCTGTGGAGAAGATGGGGCATAATCTGTGGAGAAGATGGGGCATAATCTGTGGAGAAGATGGGGCATAATCTGTGGAGAAGATGGGGCATAATCTGTGGAGAAGATGGGGCATAATCTGTGGAGAACATGGGGCATAATCTGTGGAGAAGATGGGGCATAATCTGTGGAGAAGATGGGGCATATACTATGGGGCATAATCTATGCGGCATAATCTATGGAGCACCATATGGGGGCATAATCTATGGAGCATCATATGGGGGCATAATCTATGGAGGCATAATCTATGGAGGCATAATCTATGGAGGCATAATCTATGGAGCATCTTATGTGGCCATTATTAACCTTTATGGGACTTTATATGGGTAGTATTTTGTATGGATTATCTTATGGGGCTCATCATGAACTGTATGGAGCATTATATGGGGCTCCTGATTCAATATGGATATTCAAAACATTTAACCTACTGATGTCTCAAATAATTTTACTTTTATTGGTATCTATTTTTATTTTTGTAATTTACCAGTAGCTGCTGCATTTTCCACCCTAGGCTTATACGCGAGTCAATAAATTTTCCCAGTTTTTTGTGGCAAAATTAGGGGGTCGGTTTATACATGGGTCGGCTTATACATGAGTATATACGGTAATTGATTTTCAGCACGTAACACTGCCTACAAAACTATAACATCCACCGATATATCAAGGGTAACATTCTGTACTCCAGCTAATGGCTCGAGCCGTCTCGTCAGCACATTTTGCAGTCATTATAAGAAATTTTTGTTTTACAAGACGGAGGGCGTTTGGCCTTGCCTTCGCTTTTCTCCAGCAGGGAGGCAATAACTGCTTCATCTTCAATGGGATTCAGAGAGCACGTCGAATACACCATCCTTCCCCCTTCTGCCAGCTGTTCAACACCACGGGTAGCAATCCTAATCTGCAACCTAGAAAAAGGAGAATGAAGGTTAATAACAACTTAAAGCAGATTTCAAAAGATTTTTGCAGAACAGCACTGCAGGCTGTAAGACTTATCCACGGACATCAACTGAATGAATTAATAAATTAACACTTCCCAGCAACAAGAGAGATTAAACCCATAAAGATTTAAAAAAAAATGGGAAAACAATGCAATAAAAGTTAGAAACATTAATTTCTAGTGCAGCTAAGGCTCACATTAAAACTAGTTTTAACTCCATGTTTCCCGTATACATAGTAACATGACATTTTACAATTTCTATACAACTATTCAATATAATAAGAGCACTCATATAGCTACAGAAACAAAGAAAATGTCTGTTCACAATTCTTTTGTACAGGACTATTATGGAAAGCCGCTATGCAGAAAAAGTCATCTTACACCTTTCCAGGTACAGTGATGACATATCCAAGCCTTCTGTCCATAAAAAATGAGCACATAATTGTTAACACAAAAGGGGGAAATCAGGAGACCTCTTTAGTGATGAGCGAACGTGGTTGGATAAGGCGTTATCACAGCATGCTCAGGCGCTAACAGAGTGACTTCAGCATGCTCAAAAAATATGTTTGAGTCCCTGTGCCTGCATGTCTCGCGGCTGTTAGGCAATCCCTGCATGTCTCGCGGCTGTTAGGCAATCGCAGCATTTCTCGCGGCCCTGTTAGGCAATCCCTGCATGTCTCGCGGCTGTTAGGCAATCCCTGCATGTCTCGCGGCTGTTGAAAAGCCATGAGACATGCAGGAGCAGGGACTAGAACATATTATTCGAGCACGCCGAAGACACGCAGTTAGCACACAAGTATGCTCAAATAACACGACATCTGAGCATGTACGCTCATCACTAGAGTTGAGCGAATATCTTTGTTTCCCAGCTTATTCGGCAAGCTACAGCGCTTGCAGAATAAGCTACAGCGGGATCCAGGCTTCCTGGATCGCACTGGTTGATCAGCTGTTCGACTCCGCAGCTGCACGTGTCGCGGCTGTGTCACTGTCACAGCACATTCATGGAGAGCCCAACACAGGTTTCTGCATGCATGTGCTGTGACAGTGACACAGCCGCGGCATATGCAGCTGCGGAGTCAATCAGCTGTTCAGCTGGCGCGATCCAGGAAGCCGGGTTCCCGCTGTAGCTTATTCTGCAAGTGCTATATTTGCCGAATAAGCGGGGAAACAAAGATGTTCACTGAACTCTACTCATCACTAGTCCTCTATCTTTAAGAGTGGGTCCAACAACAACAGACCCAATATTTCCAATGTTACATTTTCCAAATTATATTTTGACACAGACGTGGTTATTGCCAGCCAAGAGAAAGGGTGGACAATGTCAGATCACAGGAGATGGCGGTACAGTTGAGACAAGTAGCTAAGGAACTAGGTTGACCCTGTGGGTTCCCGTGATACCACGGTTTCAGACAATCTTGTTTGACCACCTACTAACACTGGTGGAGAATCACTTTTGGAAAGCACATAATGTTCACAACCTTGACGTTTATATGGGAAACATTATTCAGACATTTTAACAAATAATGGTCATAATTTACCCAAGTTGTCATTTTATAGCTATACACAACCACGTAGTAGCTGGCGCGATCCAGGAAGCCGGGTTCCCACTGTAGCTTATTCGGCAAGTGCTATTGCTTGCCAAATAAGCGGGGAACCAAAGATTTTCGCTCAACTCTAGCCCTAACAAAAAAAATAAAAAATTATATTTCCAAAATTGTGCTGATGTAAAGTTGACATGTGGGAAATGTTATTTATTAACTATTTTGTGTGACACCACTCTCTGATTTAAGGGTACAAAAATTAAAAGTTAGAAAATTGCAAAATGTTGACAATTGATGCCAAATTTCCGTTTTTTTTCATAAATAGACGGATTTTGGTAAGAACTTACCTGTAAAATCCTTTTCAGCGAAGAAGGAAGGGAGACACACTAGTCTTTGCTAGTGGGTAGGCGGAGCCCAGATAGGATTGACACCTCAGATTAAAAAGAGTGTTGACCGGCCCCTCCAGCTCGGGCTCCTCCTACTCCTGCTTCTCCAGTCGTACACAAGCTAAGGAAGAGCAAATATCACCAGCTGAGCAACATAACCCCTTCTGAAGGACTTCAGAGAAAAGCAAGAATACAGGTTATGCATGCAACAGAAAGAAACCACACAGTTCCAGGTACTACTCACTGGACCTGACCACTGCGATGAGCTGGCGATGCTGGAACAGAGCCTTAGGCGCCGACCTCAGCCCAGATAATCGCTATCAGAGAAGGGTCACGCCGCATCTGAAAACAACAACACACTTCTGCCATGGGAGGGATGTGTGTGTCTCCCTTCCTTCTTCGCTGAAAAGGATTTTACAGTTAAGTTCTTACCAAAATCCGTCTTACAGCAGCAGACGAAGGAAGGGAGACACACACTAGTCATTACTAGTGGGACGTCCCAAAGCAGTCCAAAAATTAAGGGTGGGAAAAAACCAGAAAAGGCAGAACCCAACAACCTAAGAAAATGCGCAACCAGCGCTAACAAACAAGTTAACGAGAACTTTAAACTACAGCCGCCTGCAGGACCCTACGTCCTAGGGCCGCATCAGCGGAAGCACTAACGTCCACCTTATAAAATTTTGTAAAGGTGTGGACGGAGTGCCAGGTCACAGCCCTGCAGAGCTGAGCTGCTGAGGCCCCTTGATGAAAGGCCCACGATGAACCCACAACCCTCGTGGAGTGAGCTCGAAACTTAATTGGACGAGGTTCGCCCTTAAGTCGGTAAGCCTCTAAAATGGCCGACCGAATCCAACGAGCTATAGAGTCCTTGGAAGCTCGTTGACCACGCTGACGACCTGCTGGAATCACAAACAGAGAGTTCCGACTTCCGAAAATTTTGAGTAATAAACAAATAGAACTTCAAAGCCCGCACCAAATCCAATTTGTGCAAGGCCCGTTCCTTCGCATTCCTCGGCTCCGGACAGAGCGAGGGCACCTTAGGTAGGAAGTCGCCCCGTGTGCGAAGTACTACGCGATCCGGGTGAAACTCCAGGAAAGGAGGCGAGCAAGAAAGAGCCGCCAACTCAGAAACCTTTCTCAAAAAGGTGACCGCCACTAGAAAGGCAACCTTCCAAGATAGCAAAGAAAAGCTAGCAGAGTCCATAGGCTCAAAAAAACCCATGTTGAATAGCCTCCAATACAAGATTGAGCCGCCAAGGAGACACAGGTGCCTTCCGCGGCGGAAACTGACGGGTTACTCCACGAAAAAAGGAACTTACGTCCCTACGCGAGGCGATAGCCTTCCGAAAAGCAAAAACAGGGCAGAAACCTGACCCTTCAGAGTGCTAACTGCCAAACCCTTGTCCAGCCCGTACTGCAAAAGGCCAACAAATTGGGAATGGAAAGAATCCTCGGGTTCCTTGAAGAACCCGAACACCACAAAAAAAAGGCTTCCCAAGACTTGTGATAAATCCTAGTAGTAGCCGGACCTCTGGCAGCCCGCAAAGTGGCAATGACTTCAGCTTGAAAAACCTTGACGGTCAATATTTCGGTCTCAAGAGCCATGCCGTCAAACGCAGAGACTTCAGGTCCGGATGACGAACGGGCCCTTGGGTTAACAGGTCCGGGCGAAGAGAAAGTGGAAAAAAGGAGGCGCTGCCAGAAGCGACACCAGTGTCGAGAACCACGTCCTCCTTGGCCAATCTGGGGCTATCAACATAGCCGGGATTCTCTCCAGTTTGATCCGACGCAACCCCAGAGGAAATAAGGGTATCGGCGAGAACACATAGATAAGCTCGAATTGGTCCAACGGAACCACCAGAGCATCCACCGTCACAACCTTCGGGTCCTTGTACCTGGACATGAAGGTCGGTAACTTGGCACTGAACCTGGATGCCATCAAATCCACTTGGGGAGTTCCCCAACGGGAGCACAGCAGTGCAAAAAAACTCCGGATGAAAACTCCATTCTCCGGGATCCATCTTCTCGCGACTGAGAAAGTCTGCCGTGATTCTGAACTCCTGGAATGTGGATCGCAAAGATGGCTGGCACTCTGGTCTCGGCCCATACCAGGATCCGAGATACCTCCACCATGAGCCTGGAACTCCTTGTCCCGCCTAGATGGTCGATTTACGCGACCGCCGTCGCATTATCTGTCTGCACTCGGACTGGCAGACCGCTTAAAGGGACCGTCCAGTGTTGGAGGCAAAGGAAAATTGCCCTCAATTCCAGGATGTTGATCGGCAGGACAGACTCCTCCGACGACAATACCCCCTGAATCCAGAGATCGTTCCAGACACCTCCCCAGCCCGTCAGGCTGGCATCGGTGGTTATGACCGACCACCATCCTAGAGACTCTCGCACCCTGTGGGAGATGATGACACTGCAATCCAGCGAAGTCTGCGATCGCCAACGGCTCAGAATAAGCCCTTGGAGGGCCCTGGAATGAAACTGAGCAAACGGAAGAGCCTCCATGAACCACCATCAAACCCAGAAGGCGCATACACCTTCGAAGGGACATCGCTGTCGAAGACTTCATAACCTGTACATGTCGAAGGAGACATGCTTGCTTGTCTGGAAGCAGAGACACCACTGCTCGTACCGTGTCGAAATGCATCCCCAAAAACAGGATTGACTGCGACGGTTCCAAAGACGACTTCTCCCAACTGACCAGCCACCCGAAGTCCTCCAGGAGCTGAAGGGATAGAATGCAAGCAGTCACTGCCTCCTCCTTTGAGGACGCCACAATCAAAAGGTCGTCCAGGTAGGGAAGAATCGAAACCCCCTATCTTCGAAGAATTGCCATGAGAGGCGCCAGAATTTTTGTAAAAACTCTGGGCGCTGAGGCCAACCCGAATGGCAGAGCCACAAACTGGTAATGGTCCTGACCTATGGCAAAACGAAGGAAGCATTGGTGGGCCCTTCCAATTGGGAAGTGCAAATAAGCGTTGCGAATGTCGATTGACACCAAAAAAGTGTTCTGCGACAGGGCCGCCAGAACGGAGCGAAGCGACTCCATGCGGAATTTCCTGGCGTGGACATGCCGATTCAATCTTTTGAGATCCAGAATGGGCCGAAATTTGTCCTCTTTTTTGGGGACCAGAAAGAGGTTAGAATAAAACTCTCTTACCCGGCCCTCCGGCGGAACCAGCACCACCACACCTTTCTGCAGAAGGGAACCTACCTCCCGCAGTAGAGCGGCAAAAAGCTCGGGCTCTGACGGAACGCGAGGTTGACAAAAGAACTGTCTGGGGGTCGAGAAAGAAACTATGAAGTAGCCTGCCAACACAACCTGTGTCACCCAGGCGTCCGACACGCGGGAAGCCCAAGTCGGTTTGAATTGGAGTAAACGACCCCCCACTCGAGAGCGCTCGAGTGAGACCCAGGCGTCAGTCCGCCTTAGCGGGCTTTTTGCCAGATTCCCGCTTGTCTTAATAGAAGTTCTGTTTCCAGGGTATGCGGAATTTCTGAGAATTCCTTTTTTTGGGACGACCCGAACTCCCAGAGGGCTGACCGAATCATCCCCTGGACCGAAAGGACCACCGACAACTACCGCCACTAGTCCTGCCAGACGCAGAAGTCACAGCTCTGCGCTGCGGTAAAGCTGTTCCTTTTGCTTTTGCCTTGGCAATCAGCTCCGTGAGGTCAGATCCAAATAGCTGACCACCTTGTAAGCTAAAGATAGCAAACCCTGCTTGGAAATCTCGTCCCCAGTCCACTGCCTAAGCCACAGTGCTCTTCTGACTGTGACTGCCGAGGATTGCGCCCTGGATAGCAGTGACGCAGTATCCTCCAACAACTTGAAAAGCCCATCTACCTCGATAGAGGGGATCCATCTTGCCACGCCGTCCGTAGACGGTCCAACCGGCTCAGGGAAACTTTACAAGCACACATGGATCCTTAATACTGAATCCATGACCCGCGACCTCGCAGATGGATATTGCTGCCATCTCCGTTTTTCTGTCCAGCGGGTCCTGCAGACTCGCCTTCCCTTTAACAGGAAGATTTGCTCAGCTGGGATAAAGGGACATCCACTTCAGGAGAAGGAATCCAATTATCAATCAACTCCGTAGAACACGGATATGAAAACGTTGTAAAGCCGATCGCAACCTATGCGATGAAACATCCGGGCCAACTTACCAGGACGTCTAGTTACCTCCTCCGGTAACTGTAACGCCCTCATGGCTCCAATAAAAGTCTCTGTACGGCCCAAAAGAGAGGCAGGGTGTCCCTGCCGATCCTCCCTGTCCGAATCGGACATCTTCGTTACGCGGGAAGGAAGGCACCGGTTTGTGTCGCTTCCTTGAGAGGATCTAGCTGACACCCAATAACCTAAAAGGTCAGACAGGCCATCAATAGAAACTAGCAAGGGCCTCCATTTTGACACCACTGGAACCTCCGACCGCTGCGCATGACGCCGTCGAGGTCTGCGTGTCAGATACGCGAGACTGATCCTGTAGCGGATCTGGGAGACGGTCTCTGACATGTCCTTGCACAGTATATGGCAGGATAAACCTGTCAGTAACTAGAACAGTGTGTTTCTTAAAGAAAAAACAAACGCTGAAGGGTTAAAGCTCTTAAAGAGCTACCCTAGCTGTCCCCCATTAAGAGTTAACCACCTAAGAAGGGGTTAAAGTAGCAGACTCCCCACAACCTTGATAATGAAAAGGGTGTGCGAGCCCCAAGAGCCTCTTATAAGGCCGCAGCTGCAGGACAGCTATGCCACACTTAACAGAAAAAACGTTCAACGAGATCGCTAAAAAATTGCGCTGTTTTGTATATCGCAATGACCGCCAAAGTTGTTAAGGAGATCAGTAATCGCCCAGATTGGCAGCTACTAGCGACATTAAAAACGATCACACAAACGATCACATTAGTATGCGTCGTTATCGGGATCGTTAGTGGGAACGTATAGTGGCAGTAACTTCACTGTCGCAGGCTCCCCACAACCTCTTTAATGAAGATGGTGTGCGAGCCCCCTTATGGGATAACAGCCGCAGGACAGCGCAGTCTGCCACTCATTTGTGCCTCAGAAGGCGCCCGCGCTGTGGGGGTGAGGGGGTTAAGCTTCTGCCCGGGCGGGTAGAAGCGACTCACCCAGCTGGTCACGGTGTAACATCTTGCCGGGAGGGGAGGAGAGAGAAAACCCCCGAGGTCAGCCTGTTTTCAGTAATGGCCGCCGCGCTGTGCCTCCGATGTGCTCCATGAGAGAAGCCGGAAAAGGAGACTGCAGTAAAGCGCGCGCTCAGAGCAGCGCGAAAATTCAAATAAAAAGGCGCGCAACTCCTCTCTCTCTCTCTCTCCTATGTCCTGCAGGCATCAACCTGCGGACAAAAACCACTTGTCACCGGCATGTATACTGTAACAGCGACTGCCAACTCCTCTCTCTTGCAGCAGTCGCTGAATCACTCACACACATTAATAAAAATGTGGAGTACTCACCAGCCGAGCGCCACAGGGACCCCCAGGGGTTTGTGGCGCTATGCCCATTGCTTCCCCCCCAGGGCGGGGAACGCAGTGACCCCAGATGCGCGGTTTGCGTCCCCGCCAGGGAAGCCATCCTCATCCCCCAGGGCCGGCAGGGTTCTGCAGGGACCACCATCAGGGTAGTACAGATCCGCCAAGGGAGAGGTGGGAGTCCAGCAGCGCTGAGACCCCTGAGACCTCTAGACCACTTCTGGTGATCCAAGTCTCTTGTCCGATGAAAATAAAAAATCTTCTGAGGAGCTGCTTCCAGCAGCGACTATCCTCTGAGACCTCAAATTTTAGACTGGAGAAGCAGGAGTAGGAGGAGCCCGAGCTGGTCAACACTCTTTTTAATCTGAGGTGTCAATCCTATCTGGCTCCGCCTACCCACTAGCAATGACTAGTGTGTGTCTCCCTTCCTTCGTCTGCTGCTGAAAAATGCACGTCATATCGAAGAAATTTTACCACTAACATGAAGTACAATATGTCACGAAAAAAAACAATCTCAGAATCAGTGGGATCCGTTGAAGAGTTCCAGAGCTATAACCTCAAAGTGACAGTGGTCAGAATTGTAAAAATTGGCATGGTCATTAAGTACCAAACTGGCTCTATCACTAAGGGGTTAAAGGGAATCCCCTATCCTGTGTTCTTATGGACAAACATGGTAAATGGTAAGCGGCTGTACAGTATTGATACCACAACCTCTTGTACTAATGTCCAAATGGCAAGTATGGATTTGTTTCAGATTTTTGGTAACTTTACGTAGAGAATGCGAGTTTTTGTATGAACAAATCCACCATTATGTGCAATACTGTTTCCAGTAATAATCTTTATTTTTTAATAATAGTAACCTAACAAGAATGGATGTCACAGAATTGCAATGATCAAAGAACGGAGATTAACAGATGGATCTTTTGCATGGCGAGTAAGAACAAAAGTACAATGACTTGTGCTGTTCTTACAATAAGCTGAAGCACGAAGAGGTGATGGCATCCGAAATGTCAAGTCTGAGTATTAAAGGGAATCTGTCAGTAAGATCAACCCTCCTAAGCAGCATATATAGACATGCAAGTCATAGGAAGTTGAGTAAATGATACATTGATATCTGCAATCTGATGTTTTATTGCACAAAAATCCACGTTTTTCTTATTATGTAAAATAGCTACTAAGCTCTATGGGCCGGACATCTCAATGAGAATCTGCCTCCAGATCTCATCTTAAAAGGGAATGGTGTAGGACTGTCCTTCTGACGTCCAAAGAGTGGAGAGAGCATTCTTTCTCATTCTTATAGTCCTGGCAAAAGGTGGGTAATATTATCTCTTGGTTCCTGTGGAAGTCTGTTACCACTTTAGGAAGAAAGGCAGGATCCAGTTTGAAGATGATACAGTCCTCCTGGATTCTCAGGTATGGGTCTGTTATAGAGAGAGCCTGGATCTCCCCTATACGTCTGGCTGAGGTTATTGCCACCAAGAAAACCATTTTGAGTGTTACTGATCTGAGGTCTGCTTGGTCTAGAGGTTCGTAAGGGGTCTTTTCCTTAGGTCGTTTAGGGCAAGATTGAGGTCCCAAGGAGGGATGGAGCTACATACTGTGGGTCTCATGCATTGTGTGGCTCTAATGAATCTTGCCACCCAAGGGTGGTCTGCTAACGGATAATCGAAAAAGGACCCCAGAGCTGAGATTTGTACCTTTAATGTGCTAGGTTTCAGACCTTTGTCGAAGCCTGTCTGGAGAAAATCTAATATCTGAGGAATATCAGGGTCCTGAGTAAGGGATACAGGGGCTGTACAGTGGCAATAGTGATGCTCAGGAAGCGAGAGGACATGGCACGCATATGCGAGATGTCACAGATTACCTTTAACCTCATTTAATAGACGAACAGCACTAAGGGACCGAACATTTTTATTTATTTTTTGTCAACCCAGTAAAGTATGCTCCGATCCCTGCTGGGATAGGCTGACCTCTGACGCAGAAAGACTCCCGGAAAGTGGAACAATTCCTGGCGATTATAGTCGATAAAGCAGCTAAACCCTTCCTGTGACCATCAGGAAGCCTGAATAAAGCGTCCGACCTTCGGAAGGATGCCGTCCTCGATACGTACCTTCTGAGAGCTCTCACTTCGTTCAGAGTATGGCGAACCCGTTCCGCTTTGTGTAAGTACCATACCACTTTGGCAACAAGGGGCGAGAACAGTCTGAGGACAGCCTTGCCTTGACGGAAATATGGAAAGGTGTCTAAAAATCAGAGAGGGACCTTCGAAAAGTCGCCTGAATGACGAAACCGCAGAGGAAAAAAGTGCAACCTTCCATGACTGTAAGGTCAATCTGGATCCAAAAAGGAGTTTCCTGCAAGACCCCCTGGAGCAGTTAAGTTCCCAAACAAAAAAATCTAGCGGTATGCGATAGGGACGAAACAAATTAGATACTCCCTGCGTGAAAGACCTTACTTTCAGATTTGTTGCAGGAAGACCAATAATGCCAAAATCTGGATTTTCAGCAAACTGAGCACCAGGCCTGAAAAAAGATTGTTATGAATGAAAAGAAGTGGGAGGCTTCCGTGAACCCTAGATGCGGGCTTAGCTGTCGAACCTCACTCCGTCATAAGTCCAACCGGTGGAGGCCCTACTGGCCCGATATTGGAACGTCTTCGCTCGTCATGAGGATGACTTTGGCTGCACCACCACCATTACCCACAAAATGCGTGCTGAGGCAGCCTTACAGCAACAGTCGCTCACAACTTGTTGTGAGAGTCCCGCCTGGGTCAGAACTCGAGTACTTTGGCGTTCAGTCTGGACGCCATCAGATCTACATCTGAGTGCCCTAGCGAAGACAGATTAGTTGGAAGACTTCAGGATGAAGTTCCCACTCTCCTGAGGCGAGACCCTTACAGCTGAGGAAGTCTGCAGCCCAGTTTCCTACTCCTGGGATGCGCCCTGCCAAGATCACCGGAATTTGAATGAGGGGGACCCGCCAGAAGACAGTGGAACTGTTGTAGGGTTAGTCATATCGCTCAGATCTCCAGAACGTTGATCTGGAGTCTGGGCGTCCGAGTTGGCCGGCGGCCTTGAGTATTGTGGTGAAGACTGGCCATCAGTAGACCCTACTAACATTAGACCGGAAAAAAAAGGATCTCGCCTAGTTGAGGGAGGAGCTCAAGTCCACTGACTGAGAGCCAGTCTGACCCGCAGAGACAAGCGGAGTGCTTCCATTGCCGCCACCATATTTCCCAGAATCCTCATAGCAACCCGAGGGACACAGTGAGCAAGCTCGCTGCTGGAGGACCAAGGCCTTGTCTCGAGAGAGAAGTAGCAACCTCTGCAGGTGTCCAGAAACATCCTCAAAAAGGATAACTGCTGGGCGGCTGGAAATGGGAAAGACTTGCTTAGGCTTAACAGCCAGCCCAGGCGAGACAGGGTATCGCAAGTGATAAATACAGACTTAGCGCAGTTCTGAAAGTACAGTCCCTTGACTAGAAAATCACCCAGATAGGACAGGACGACCATGTCCTGAGAGTGCAAGATGGACATGACCCTTGTGAACACTATGGGAGCGATAGCAAGGCCCAAGGGCAAGGCCATGAACCGAAAATGCTGTTCGCGAATGGAGAAGCGAGAAATCTTTGGTGAGGGGGAAAAAAGTTGGAATGTGGAGGTAAGCATCCCGAATGACAATGGATGTCAGAAACTTTACCTTTTCCCGTTGAGGTAATAACCGAACGGAGGAATTCCATCCCAAAAAGGCAGACCTTAATAAACTTGTTAGAAATTTGAGGTCCCGCATCGGTCCTTTATCATTGCATGGGGAACACCCTGATTGGGAGGAAGTAGTGGGCCAGCCTGGATTGGTTCCCACTTCTCACTGAATAACCAACCACTCTGGTAAGGGAGAGTTGTTGGAGACTGTTTTGGACGCAGAGTCTGCTTTCCATTTTCTGAGCCATAATGCCTTTCAGATGGTAGTGGCATTCGCTGCTGACAGCGACGCGTAAGTAGTCGCATCCAAAGAGGCGTGGACCCATAGTCTCAAGCTCGAGAGAGTTGATTGGTTAGTTGTGCTGTCACTGCTGTCTTTGGACGGTGCAGAGTTAAGGTGATGAACCCTCGATCCACCATCCCCATAACATGGAGGTGGAGAGGGAAAGTCGCCTCTGTGCATCCACGGAGTTCAAGCCCCGGGTGGACAGAGGTAGTTGTCTGGCAATGGCCTGGCTTCAGAAGAGGATACATAGAGGCGACACTATGTGCTCGTCTGTTGATGGTGTGGGGAGATCGGTGCTCTTTAAAAAACCCGTCGCCCCTAAAAATTAGCCCAGCCATGGCATCCCACATTTCAAGAGGATACGTGGAGGCGACACTCCGCTTGCTCACCTGTTGTTGGTTTGGGGAGTAGTTTGTACACTGCAGGGAATGCTAGAGGTATACACCAGCACAGCTGTAAGCCAGCTTAGCTCTGCAAAGTTGTGCAGCAGAGCACTTTGCATAAAAAGGGGAAGCCTGTGGGTAATGTGTCAGTGCAGTACTTACCCAGGTGCTGTGCCCCTGAGGACAGTCATTTTCCTCTTCGGGGAAAGAAATTCTGTACGCTATAGTATGACGGCTTGTATGACCTGCGTGCCAACGGAACTGCTTGCCATCACCTGTGTCCAAGATGGCCTGTGTGAATCAACGAAGACCTTCTCGCAGTGGGTGAAAAGTGCCAGGCGGATAGCGGAGTGAGAAGACTAACTGGGGACTCTAGACTGGTCATGTGCCTTTAAGACCAGTGAGTACTGTAACCACAGCAGACAGAACAGAATTTTAACCCCTTAGTGACAGCCAATTTGCAGCTTAATGACCGGGCCAATTTTTACAATTCTGACCACTGTCACTTTATGAGGTTGTAACTCTGGAACGCTTTAACGGATCCTGCTGATTCTGACATTGTTTTTTCGTAACATATTGTACTTCACGTTAGTGTTAAAAAATTTTTGATATGACTTGCGTTCATTTCTGAAAAAACGGAAATATGGCGAAAATTTGGAAAATTTAGTTTATCACAGTGATCAAAATGTACTTTCATTCATTCAGTTTTTCAATCACTGTTATAACGGTGATCGCAACACAGGGGTCGGTAAATACCGACCCGGATCATGTTCTTTGTGGTCTCGGCTGCCCAACCCCCCCGGCACATTGCGGCGCGTGCACTATGCACGCGACCGCCATTTTCTCGCTATTAAAGATGACGGCGCCCACCGGAGGAGGCAGGAGGGCCCTAGGACCACCGGGGGGCCACAAGGGTGGGGATCGGGGACCCTTTTTCTCTTTCCTCTGATGTCCGATCACATCAGAGGAGAGAGAAATTAAATTGCACCTTTCTTTTTTTGTTGCGATCGCCGTTATAGGGTTAATAACGGCGATCGCAACATCGGGGTCGGTAAAAACCAACCCGATTCATGTTCTCTGGGATCTCGGCTACCCCCAGCAGCCGAGACCCTGGAGAAAATCCGACTGCGGGGGGCGCTATTCACGTTTTCCACAGCACCGTTAATTAACGGCGCTGTGGTTTAAGTACCCTTAATGACCGCCGTTAAAAGGCGTATCGGCGGTCGTTAAGGGGTTAAGTGACTGCAGTTTGTAAAGGCTTATTAACTAGACTGGTGCTGCGAGAGTTTACATGGCGGCACTCCTGCATTTACACGGATATCTCTGCGTAAAGAAAACCAGCTAAAGAGACGCCGTCTCTAGGGCAAAAGTGTACAGTTTGTTTGTGTTTTTATGTTCCTTCTCTTTTGCCCTCACTTTGTTTCTCTGCTGGAGGCACTGCAGGGAGTGAGAGGGGTGCGGGAGGAGGGAGCAGCACTTCCTTACCCGATCTTGAGTCCCTTGAGTCCGCTGGATTAGCGCTGTCCTCAGCGCTGAATGCCACCAGGTCGTATGCCGCAGCCGCTTCCGGATGCCAGCTCGTGAGGCGGTCGTGGGAGGGAACAAGATGGCCGCCGAGAATCTCAGAGGTGCATCTCGTTCTGTGCGAGAAGCGCCAGGAAAGAGGGCGGAGCCGCCACCGGGCGTCATAGCGCGGGCGGGGTTTCAGGCTGCGGCCTAATGTAGGCCAAAGCCAGGGACTACATTTTTCTGCGCCGGCCGACGCAAGAAGGGGTCGGATATTGAGCCCCACACTGCAGGATGAGCCCCCTTATGCAGGCACCGCCCCAGACCGCCTGTAAAGAGCCCTCCAGCCCCGACACTTACCCGGAGAAGCTGCCGGACGGCAGGTACGCCAGCTATGTTGCAGGTCGTCTTGATGTTGCTGCTGGTCTTGGACGGTGAAGGGGTAAAGGGGTAACCCCCAATCCACCATCCCTTTAATAGAGAGGTGGAGAGGGACCATCCGCCTTCTTGTACCATCCGCTTTAACAGTGGTGGTGCAGTGGGGGTTGCTCGAACGCTAAAAAGGGGGCTGCTGTACATCCAAGGGGTTGAATCCTCTAGGATGGGACAGGGCTGAATGTCCGGCATAAGGCCTGGCTCCGGAAGTGGATACGTGAAGGCGACATTCCACGTGCTCGTCAGATAAGGGTGTGGGAAGATCGGAGCCCTTTTAGGGACACATCGCCCTTAAAAATCAGCCCAGGCATGGCATCCCAAGTCGCAGGAGAGGATACGGGGAGGCGACACTACCCGTGCTCGCCTGGTGATGTTTCGGGGAGATCAGAGCCTTGAAAGGATCCGTTGCCCCTTCATCCGAGGAAAAAGAAAAAATCAAAAATGTAAAAAAGTAAAAATAAAGAGTTTTTGGTTTGAAGACCAGACCTATGTGCCTCCTACGGACACTAAGTAATAACTGGCTCTCTGGGAGCCAGCATGAGGGTGTATACTGCAGAGGAGGAGCAAACTTTCTTTGTATTACTTAGTGTCAGCCTCCTGGTGGCAGAGGCATAACACCCATGGTCTGTGTACCCCAATGAGGAAAAGGAGAAATAGTTTTTGGAATGATGTTCCATTAGTAATTTTGCATTGTTTACTTTATATTGTCTCTTTGCTTTGTCTATTGGTGGATTCAGAATGAGTTAACTGAGATGCACTCAGTGAGCTCACTCTGACGGTCTACTGGAGAGTTTCTAACTCTCCTCTGTCTTTTACTGAGCTCCTCTCTGCTGATGTATGACCATAGACCACCTTAAAGTTGAACGTGCAATGAAACAAGAGCGCCTGTTAAATACAAACGGTGCAAAATTTTCAATGAAACCAAATTGTAAAAACGATGTTTAGCCCCAAATGGATTTATTCACATAAAAAAAATAATAATTTGTCTACAGTGGTGAACAATCCCTTTAAGAGCACATCCTCAAACCTTTATAGATAGCACTTACCCATGCAGCTGCAAACTGTTTAAAGTCGTCCATTTCTTCCAAACATCAATATTCTTCCTCAAAGTCCCATCACCACTGTAATAAAAAGAGGGCATCACTGTCAAAACTGGACGGGTACTGCAGGAGGTCTACTCGCTGGTTGTACAGTAAAGCCCCCGTCACACTAAGCGAGATCGCTGATCGTCGCTTAATGTCCTGGACCATTTTTTCATCGTTGGTCTCCCGCTGGCCAGCGCGCATCGTTGCTCGAGACAAACGATCAGCGAAGCTGGGAGCTGGTATCCAATGTACATATCGGGTAAATAAGGGCTGCGCTGCACCTAGTTACCCGATATGTACCCTGGTTACCGGCTCCCAGCTTCTGCTGTAGAGCGCTGAGAGCCGGTATATAGGGTACATATAGGGTAACTAAGTGCCGCGCGGTGCTTAGCTACCCGATGTGTACATTGGTTACCAGCATGCTCGCTGGTCCTGATCGCAAGTGAGTCTGCCCATGTGACAGCTCACCAGCGATCAGCTAACGATGTCCCAGCGATCCCATCCACGTCGGATCGTTGGTGGGATCGCAGGGACATTGAAGAGTGTGACAGGACCCTAAAGGCACTGTCACACTTAGCGATCGCACTACCGATCACGACAATGACACGACCTGGCGAGATCGCTAGTGTGATCGCTATGTGGTCGCTAGTTAGCTTCCAAACACATCTCATCAGCGATCTGTATAATGACCTCTGCGGTCGTTGGGAAAACCTAGTCCCACCTGCGACGCTGGTGAAGTCGTTCATAAAGGGTGTCACACTCAGCGATTCAGGCTCACCAGCGGGACACCAACGACCAAAAAACGGCTCACAACGTTCATAAGCGATCAGCGACATCTCAGCAGGGGCCACATCGCTGCTACATGTCACACACAGCTAAGTCGCTAACGAGATTGCTACTGTGTCATAAATGGTGACGCAGTAGCGATCTCGCTAGCGATATCGCTTAGTGTGGCATACCCTTGACACGCAGCGATGATCAGCCCCACTGCTGGGTATCGCTGAATGTCCTGGACATTTTTTTGATCGTTGGTCTCCCGCTGGCCAGCACGCATCGCTGCATGTGGCATGCGGGAGACCAGCGATCAGGTAACCAAGGTACACATCGGGTTTCTAGCCGCCTAGAAACCCGATGTGTACGTTAGATACCAGCGCGCTGGTGCAGGGGAGCTGGTAACCAAGGTAAACAGCTGGTTTCTAAGCACCGGGCGGCGCTTAGAAACCCGCAGCTTACCTTGGTTACCAGCTCCCTGCACCAACGCGCTGGTAAGGTACACTGCGGGCAACTAAGCGATGGGCATCGCTTGTTACCCGCATAGTCGCTGTCCTGATCGC
The DNA here is from genome assembly GCA_033576555.1 of Oophaga sylvatica. Taxonomy (NCBI): domain Eukaryota; kingdom Metazoa; phylum Chordata; class Amphibia; order Anura; family Dendrobatidae; genus Oophaga; species Oophaga sylvatica. The sequence continues at coordinate 205,134,618 of JARQOD010000006.1, read as the reverse complement.
TGCTGAGATCTGCCTGTTTGGCAGCTCACCAGCGATCATGTAGCGACACACCAGCGATCCTGACAAGTTCATATAGTTGTCGGGATTGCTGGTGTGTTGCTATGTGTGACGGGGCCCTAACTCACACTTAAAGATGTCAAGACTTAGGGTACGCAGCAGTGATCCCGACAACGATACGACCTGGCAAGGATCGTTGCTGCGTCGCTATGTGGTCGCTGGTGAGATGCCAAACAGTCAGATCTTCCCAACGACGCAGCAACGATCGGCGACCCGTAGTGACCTGTGTAACGATGTGTCTTCCTATGTGTCTCAGTGCTGAGTCGCTAGTGAGATCGTTGGTAAAAGGTGTCAAACACACCGATGCATGCTACCCAGCGGGATCTCAACAACCAAAGAAAGGTCCAGGCATTTCTGACACGACCAGTGATCTCACAGCAGGGGCCTGATCGCTGGTACGTGTCAAACATAGCGAGATCGCTGCTGAGGTTGCTGTTGTGTCACAAAACTTGTGTCTCAGCAGCGATCTCGCTTAGAGTGACGAGAGCTTAGGCCTCTTTCACACATCCGGTTTTTTGTGTCAGGCATAACCCGTTGAATACCTGTAGGGACGGATCCGACGCTGAAATAGAGAGAAAGAGAGAGAGAGAGAGAGAGAGAGAGACTGACTTGGTTTCCAGAATCCGGATCAGTCTTTTGACGGATTTCACAAAAGACTGGTCCGGTACCATAGACTTGTATTATTTCCGGCCGCCTGATGCGCCGATTCAGGCTCTATCAGGCGGGTCAAGAAAAAAAAAAAAAAACGTTGCAGTAACCGTTTTGTCCGGCTGCTGGAATGTATATTTCCGCCGGTTCCGGACAAAAACAGATGCAAAGCAACAACATCAGGCACGATCCGGCGCTAATGAAAGTCAATGCTATAAAAATGCATCCGGTACCGCATCCGTTTTTTTAACAACATGCCGGATCGCGCCTGAAGTCAAAAAAAGGATGTATGAAAGAGGCCTTAAGCAGAACAGAGGGATACACTGGATTTTACAGATAGAATTGTGATGCAGACTATAATGAACACACCGTAAATGCATAGATGCCCATGGCTAGATACACAAATTACGGTACAATGTCATTTTTAGATCATTCTTGCTGTATATAATTGGGAAAATTTACATTATTCATTTGATGCAAATGAATTACTAATGCAAAATCAGAAATGGCTTTAAAAAGGAACAGATATAAAGCTTTCAATTCTATATCTATGGGTAGGTTCTGCTTTGCCCAAGAAAAATGTCACAAAATGAAATAATCAGCAGCACCATGAACTCTGCAAGTTACTGAAGCATTATCCTATTCGGTGCCATATCCTGGACGGCCAATAAGAGTATGGCGCCGATGAGTACGAACCAGCCTGAAAAATGGCGCTCAGGTGCCACAGACTCTTCAAATAGCTGATTGGGGGGGAAACAGTTGAACACCCACTGGCCCCCCATTATATGGCTGCGGGTTACCAACAAGTTCCCATGGCAGCTGGAGTCCAGCCAAACGCCCCAGTCGCTGCCATCTTGGTAATCCAGCCACAGACTGAGCTTCATAGGAGATGGCTATTTTCACTATATGCACACTGCAGCACTGCTGTATCGTAGTATATAGCATAGCACGCTCGGTCCCTGATGGGAAAGTGGAGAGGAGAACGGGGAGTGGCAGGGGACAATTGGCATTTTGCCATGTCCGTAAAAGTCTAGTCTATCAAAATATAAAAATTAAAACAATCCAAGCTGTAAAGAGAAAAATCAAAATGCCAGAATTGTTTTTTCAGTTCCTGAGGAAAGTTAAAAAAAAAGAAAGCGACTCAATACTAGCCATTAGGGTTGAGCATTCCGATACTTCAGATACCTGAAATCCAATGTAAGTCTATGGGAACAAAATATCGGAAGTACTTCCGATACTTACTTCCGATATTTTGTTCCCATAGACTTACATTGGATTTCAGGTATCGGAAGTATCGGAATGCTCAACCCTACAGTAGCCATACATTTTTGGCCGTGCAAGGATTTTTATGGGTGTATCTTCTTGGCCTTTTATACACCCTTACCTGTGCATTCTTTCAATATACACTATTTTCATGGTGTTAACTTAAGCCTCTATGCCGAATGCTGAAAAGGGAAAAAAAAATAAAAATGCCAGAATTGGGGTTTTTTGGTCACCGCTCCTCCCCAATTAAAAAAAAAAAAAAAGTCGACTCACCACATAAAATCAACCCTCACACAGCTCCATTGATGGAAATATAAAAATGTTACAGGTCTAGGAAGATGGAAAGACATAAGGCATACACTAGAATGAATGGTGTCATACAACTACAAGTCTCCCGCAAAAAAAGTCAGCCCTCACACAGCTTTGATGACGGGAAAACAAAAGTTTTTCTTGGAAAAACGAAGGGAAAAAACAAAGAAAATTGGTTGTGGAGCCAAGGGGTTAATGCCTAAAAGAAACGTCAGGTACACACAGAGGTTTCCCATTGCAATCATTATTCCTGTGCCATTGCCCTGACAGCAGCTGAATAACCATGGATGTGTCTAGATAATGCCACTAAGGCTGCATTTACACATTCAGTATTTGATCAGTATTTTACCTCATTATTTATAAGCCAAAACCAGGAGTGGGTGATAAATACAGAAGTGGTGATGTGTTTCTATTATACTTTTCCTCCGATTGTTCCACTCCTAGTTTTGGCTTATAAATACCAAGGTAAAATACTGACCAAAGACGGATTTTGGTAAGACCTTACCTGTAAAATCCTTTTCAGCGAAGGAAGGAAGGAAGGGAGACACAGTCATTACTAGTGGAAGGGAGACACAGTCATTACTAGTGGGTAGTCGGAGCCCACACAGGACAGAACACCTCAGATTAAAAAGAGTGTTGACCGGCCCCTCCAGCTTGGGCTCCTCCTACTCCAGCTCTCCAGTCCGTACACAAGCTAAGGAAGAGCAAATATCACCAGCGGAGCAATATAATCCCTTCTGAAAAAAGCTTCAGAGAAAAAAACTAAAAAAAGACAGGTTATGCATATAACAGAAAAAACCACACAGTCCCAGGTACTACTCACTGAACCTGACCACTGCGATGAGCTGGCAATGCTGGAAACAGAGCCTTAGCGCGCCGACCTCAGCCCAGATAATCGCTATCAGAGAAGGGTCACGCCGCATCTGAAAACACAACAACACACTTCTGCCATGGGAGGGAGCTGTGTCTCCCTTCCTTCCTTCGCTGAAAAGGATTTTACAGGTAAGGTCTTACCAAAATCCGTCTTTCAGCAGCAGATGGAAGGAAGGGAGACACAGTCATTACTAGTGGGACGTCCCAAAGCAGTCCAAAAATTAAGGGTGGGCAAAAAACCAACAGAGGCAGATTCCCAACAACTTAAATAAATGCGCAACTAGCGCTAAACACAAGTTCACAAGAACTTTAAACTACAGCCGCCTGCAGGACCCTACGTCCCAAGGCCGCATCAGCGGAAGCACTAACGTCCACCTTATAAAATTTTGTAAACGTGTGGACAGAGCGCCAGGTCGCCGCCCGGCAGAGCTGAGCTGCCGAGGCCCCTTGATGAAAGGCCCACGATGAACCCACAGCCCTCGTGGAGTGAGCTCGAATCTTAATCGGGCAAGGTTCGCCCTTAAGTCGGTAAGCTTCTAAAATGGTCGACCGAATCCAACGAGCTATAGAGTCCTTGGAAGCTCGTTGACCACGCCGACGACCTGCTGGAATCACAAACAGAGAATCCGACTTCCGAAAACTTTGAGTAATAGACAAATAGAACTTCAAAGCCCGCACTAAATCCAATGTGTGCAAGGCCCGTTCCTTCGCATTCCTCGGCTCCGGACAGAGCGAAGGCAACACAATATCCTGGTTAACATGAAATTGTGACACCACCTTAGGTAGAAAGTCGCCCCGTGTGCGAAGCACTACGCGATCCGGGTGAAATTCCAGAAAAGGAGGCGAGCAAGAAAGAGCCGCCAACTCAGAAACCCTTCTCAAAGAAGTGACCGCCACTAGGAAGGCAACCTTCCAAGAGAGCAAAGAAAGGCTAACAGAGTCCATAGGCTCAAAAGGCCCATGTTGGAGAGCCTCCAAGACAAGATTGAGCCGCCAAGGAGACACAAACGCCTTCCGCGGCGGAAACTGACGGGTCACTCCGCGAAAAAAGGAACGTACGTCCCTACGCGAAGCGATAGCCTTCCGAAACAGCAAGGACAGAGCAGAAACCTGCCCCTTCAGAGTACTAACTGCCAAACCCTTGTCCAGCCCGTACTGCAAAAAGGCCAACAAATTGGGAATGGAAAAAATCCTCGGGTTCCTTGAAGAACCCGAACACCACGAAAAGAAGGCTTCCCAAGTCTTGTGATAAATCCTAGTAGTAGCCGGACCTCTGGCAGCTCGCAGAGTGGCAATGACTTCGGCTGAAAAACCTTGACGGGTCAAGATTTCGGTCTCAAGAGCCACGCCGTCAAACGCAGAGACTTCAGGTCCGGATGGCGAACAGGCCCTTGAGTTAACAGGTCCGGGCGAAGAGGGAGCGGAAGTGGAGGCGCTGCCAGAAGCGACACCAGCGTCGAGAACCACGTCCTCCTTGGCCAATCCGGGGCTATCAATATAGCCGGGACTCTCTCCAGTCTGATCCGACGCAACACCAGAGGAAGTAAGGATATCGGCGGGAACATATAGATTAGCTCGAATTGGTCCCACGGAGCCACCAGAGCATCCACCGCCACAGCCTTCGGGTCCTTGTACCTGGACATGAACGTCGGTAACTTGGCATTGAACCTGGATGCCATCAAATCCACTTGGGGAGTTCCCCAACGGGAGCACAGCAGTGCAAAAATTTCCGGATGAAGACTCCATTCTCCGGGATCCATCTTTTCGCGACTGAGGAAGTCCGCCGTGACATTCTGAACTCCAGGAATGTGAATCACAGAGATGGCTGGCACCCTGGCCTCGGCCCATACCAGGATCCGAGACACCTCCATCATGAGCCTGGAGCTCCTCGTCCCACCTTGATGGTTGATATACGCGACCGCCGTCGTGTTGTCTGTCTGCACTCAGACTGGTAGACCGCTTAAATGGACCGTCCAGTGTTGGAGGCAAAGGAAAATTGCCCTCAATTCCAGGATGTTGATCGGCAGGATAGACTCTTCCGACGACCATACTCCCTGAATCCAGAGATCGTTCCAGACACCCCCCCAGCCCGTCAGGCTGGCATCGGTGGTTATGAACGACCACCTCGGAGGGAGGAAAGACTTCCCCAGGGATAACGCCTCCGGACGTAACCACCATCCTAGAGACTTTCGCACTCTGTGGGAGATGATGACACTGCAATCCAGCGAAGCCTGCGATCGATCCCAACGGTTCAAAATGAGCATTTGGAGAGCCCTGGAATGAAATTGGGCAAACGGAAGTGCCTCCATCGACGCCACCATCAAACCCAGAAGGCGCATACACCTTCGTAAGGACATTGCTGTCGAAGACTTCATAACCTGTACATGTCGAAGAAGACCTGCTTGCTTGTCTGGAGGCAGGGACACCACTGCTCGTACCGTGTCGAAATGCATCCCCAAAAACAGGATCGACTGCGACGGCTCCAGAGACGACTTCTCCCAATTGACCAGCCACCCGAAGTCCTCCAGGAGCTGAAGGGATAGATTGCGAGCCGTCACCGCCTCCTCCTTTGAGGACGCCACAATCAAAAGGTCGTCCAGGTAGGGAAGAATCGTAACCCCCTGTCTTCGAAGGATCGCCATGAGAGGTGCCAGAATTTTTGTAAAAACTCTGGGCGCTGAGGCCAACCCGAAAGGCAGGGCCACAAACTGGTAATGGTCCTGACCTATGGCAAAACGAAGGAAACGTTGGTGGGCCCCTCCGACGGGAACATGCAAATAAGTGTCGCGAATGTCGATTGACACCAAAAAGTCGTTCTGCGACAGGGCCGCCACCACCGAGCGAAGCGACTCCATGCGGAATTTCCGGGTGCGGACGTGCCGGTTCAATCTTTTGAGATCCAGAATGGGGCGAAATTTGTCCTCCTTTTTGGGGACCACAAAGAGGTTGGAATAAAACCCTCTTCCGCGGTCCTCCGGCGGAACCAGTACCACCACACCCTTCTGCAGAAGGGAATCGACCTCCCGCAGTAGAGCGGCAAATAGCTCGGGCTCTGACGGAATGCGAGATTGACAAAAACTGTCCGGGGGTCGAGCAAGAAACTCTATGAAATAGACTGCCGACACAACCCGCGTCACCCAGGCGTCCGAAACACGGGAAGCCCAAGTCGATTCGAATTGGAGCAGGCGACCTCCCACTCGAGAGCCCTCGAGTGAGACCCTGGCGTCAGTCCGCCTTAGCGGGCTTTTTGTCAGCTTCCCGCTTGTCTTGACGGAAGCTCTGTTTCCAAGAAGTGCGGGATTTCTGAGAGTTCTTTTTTCCCGAAAAAGATGGACGACCCGATCCCCAAGAGGGCTGACCGAACCGTCCCCTGGACCGAAAGGACCGCCGACTACTACCGGCACTAGGCCTGCCGGACGCAGAAGTCACAGCTCTTCGCTGCGGTAAAGCCGTTTCTTTTGCCTTTGCCTTGCCAATCAGCTCCGTGAGGTCAGATCCAAATAGCTGACCACCCTTGTAAGCTAGAGATAGCAAACCTTGCTTGGAAACCGCGTCCCCGGTCCACTGTCTAAGCCACAGTGCTCTTCTGACTGTGACCGCCGAGGATTGCGCCCTGGACAGCAGCGACGCAGTATCCAAACCTGCATCACTGCCATATCGGGCTGCATCCTCCAACAACTTGAACAGCCCATCTACCTCGGATAGCGGGGATCCATCTTGCCACGCCGTCCGTAGACGGTCTAACCAGCTCAGGAAAGCTTTACAAGCACACATGGACCCTAGTACTGCTCTGAATCCATGACCCGCGGCCTCGTAGATTGATTTCGCCGCCATCTCCGTTTTTCTGTCCAGCGGATCCTGCAGACTTGCCTTCCCTTTAACAGGAAGTAATGAGGATTTGCTAAGCTGGGATAAAGGGACATCCACTTCAGGAGAAGGAATCCAATTATCAATCAACTCCGTCGAACACGGATACAGCGTCTCAAAAAAAACGCGTCCCCTGAAAACGTTTATCTGGACACAGGCGTTCCTTCTCCACTGCCCCATTAAGCTCATCCAGAGATGGTAATGCTGATCGCGACCTATGCGACTCCTGAAACATACGGGCCGACTTACCAGGACGTCTAGTTACCTCCTCCGGTAACTGTAACGCCTCCCTCATGGCTCCAATAAAAGCCTCTGTACGGCCCAAAAGAGAGGCAGAGTGTCCCTGCCGATCCTCCTTATCCGAATCGGACATCTCCCCATCCGAGCTTGAAGGGGAACCCTCCATACCAGAGATCTCCGAGTCGCTACGCGGGAAAGATGGCACCGGCCTGTGGCGCTTCCTGCCATGAGAGGATCTAGCTGACACCCAATAACCTAGAAGGTCAGACAGGCCATCAATAGAACGAGTGAGGGCCTCCATTTTGACATCACTGAAGCCTCCGACCGCTGCGCTTGACGCCGTAGAGGTCTGCGTGTCAGATACGCGAGACTGATCCTGTAGCGGATCTGGGAGACGGTCCGCATCTCCTGGACCCTGATCTGACATGCCCTCACTCAGTATATGGCAGGTTAAACCTGTCAGTAACTAGAGCAGTGTGGTTTCTTAAGGGGACGAAAACAAGAACGCTGAAGGGTTAAAGCTCTTAAAGAGAAGCTACCCCAGCTGTCCCTCACTTAAGGGTTAACCGCCTATTAGGGGTTAGTCGCAGACTCCCCACAACCTCTTTTAAATGAAAAGGGTGTGCGAGCCCCAGACAAAAAAAGGGCCTCTATATGAGGCCACAGCTGCAGGACAGCGCAATCTGCCACCTAATTGTTACTCAGAAAGGTGACCTGCGCTGTGGGGGTGAGGGAGTTAAGCTTCTGCCCTGACAGGCAGAAGCGACTGGTGCTGTGTTCCTTCGGTCTGTCAGGAGGAGAGGAGAGTGAGGAGCCCGAGGAAGCCTCAGTAATGGCCACCGCGCTGTGAAGAGAGAAGCCGGAAGAGAAAAGGCAGGAGAAATCGCGCGCTCAGAGCGCTTCCTGCCCGAGAAGACCGGGAAAGCGCTAAGCCACGCCCCCCGCCGGCTTCAAAAAAATGCGCGCAAACTCCTCCGCTCTCCTTTCCTGTCCCGCTCCCATGTCCTGCAGGCATCCACCTGCGGACAAAAAAACACCAGTCACCAACATAATACATGTAGCAGCGGCTGCCGCAGCAGCCGCTGAAGCACTCACACACATTAAAAAATGCAGAGTACTCACCCAGCTGAGCGCCACAGGGACCCCCAGGGATTTGTGGCGCTATGCCCATAGCTTCCCCCCAGGGCGGGGAACGCAGTGACCCCAGAAGCGCGGTTTGCGTCCCCGCCAGGGAAGCAACCCTCATCCCCCAGGGCCGGCAGGGTTCTGCAGAGACCACCTTAAAGGGTAATACAGATCCGCCAAGGGAGGGGTGGGGGTCCAGCAGCGCTGAGACCCCTGAGACCTCAAAACCACGGGGGTCCAAGTCTCTGTTCGATAAAAATAAAAAAAAATTCTGAGGAGCTGCTCCTGCAGCGACTATCCTCTGTGACCTCAAATTTAGGACTGGAGAGCTGGAGTAGGAGGAGCCCAAGCTGGAGGGGCCGGTCAACACTCTTTTTAATCTGAGGTGTTCTATCCTGTGTGGGCTCCGCCTACCCACTAGTAATGACTGTGTCTCCCTTCCTTCCATCTGCTGCTGAAATACTGAACGTGTGACCGTGACCTAATGAGCAGAGTTGCTGGTAACATGAACTGACAGACATGCAAAAAGAAACCTAGAAATACCTGCACGGCACATCGCACAGTATTCGGTCATAAAACAAAACTTCACGAACGCCGTCATTTTCTACCAGGAGCCGGGGAATGTTGGAGGCATCGTGATTCACCACCATGACACAAGGACTATTGAGCCGCTTAGCTTGATGAACCAACAGGTAACACCGCTTGTTGTCCACATCATTGGCAATGACAAACCCCTCTGTAAAAGAAAGCCACACTTTAAAATACGTACAGTATACAGAACCAAACAGGTCCTTAAAATGTCGTTCCCCAAATACCAGTTATTTTGCCAATCAACAGAGTAAGAGATTTTATCTTGCATATGAGCAAGAACGCTTCCCCGCTCAGCAGCGAGTGACTGACACTGATGGGAAATACAGAGAATATGCCGGCACTCAGTCACTGGTGTCCAGAAGCTTTCTGACTTCTGAACAGTCTGGAGTTTAAAGGGAACCTGAGAAACTTCTATGTCCCCAAACCATTTATATGACTGTCTAGCGGCCTTTTATAGGGAACCTGTTATGTCTCCAATAGTGTTGAGCGATACTGCTCGATATCTAAAAATATCGGATCGGAATGGTATCGCCGATATCACTAAATATAGTCGATATCCGATTCCAGAAGTCCAATGTAAGTCTATGGGAACAAAATATCGCAACTAAAAAAACACTTTCTTTCGTTGTAAACACAAAATATACACACATAGAATACATATATATATATATATATATATATATATATACATATACACACACGTCATTGTGACATATATATATACATATATTTATAGTTTATACACTTCTACATAGTAAAATAGACTCTGATTCAATTGCCGGGTAAAGCCGTGACATACCCCATAGAAGTCAACGGGCTCGGTGCCGAGTACCCCCAAAACCTCTGGCTCTGTGCGACTCAACTTGGGCGTCACGAACAGGATTCTGTAGCTCGCTATAAGCGAGTCCTGTGTGCCTGAATTGAACTGGTTTTGTGCTTGAGAATTGCTAAAATCATCAGAGAATGTATTTGCCATTTTTCCGCCATATCTGCGTCACGACGAGGCACTGGTGAAGAAGAAGGGCGTGCTCTTCGTGGGTGTACACTCACTCAGTGGCTCGAAAACGATGGCCGACCACTCTAAATGGTACTGCAATGTAAGATCGTGCCCCACAGCTCTTGAGTTCCGCCTCCTCAGTGTGCGGAAACTAACGCGAAGGTCCCGCCTCCCTACAAAAGAGGGGCCCTCTCCAGATGCTAATGACACATGTGACTTGGCAGAGATGGCTAATGAACACGAGCAGAAGTGTGAAGGGATGGAGCAGTCAGAGCTCTCCCCCCACGGAAGCGACCCGATCGCCACGGAACCACCGTTGGGCACCCGGCCTGGAAACCCTCCTACGCTGCAAGAAGCGGAGGATACCCTAAGAGGCCTGGCCCGGCACCGGGAGGAGGTCGCCAGGATGGAAGCCAGCTGGCGTGCCCTAAAACTAAACTTGGAGCGGCGCCAATCCCTCTTACCTGAAGTGTCTGTACCGGAAGGTGAGGCACCCGTTCTAGTAGAGGAGTCCGTGCGGGCATCCCAGCCCTTGCAATGTGATCCGGTTGACGTTGTCGCAGTGGAGGCACCCGTTCCTGCAAAAAACGCCGCACCAGCACCCCAGATCCCGCTGTCTGCCCCCGTCGCTGAGACAGAAGAAGCGACACCCGTCCTCATGGAGGAGGCCGCGCAGGCAACAGAGGTCTACCTGTCTGTACCGGAGCCCCGACTGTCATCTGTTCCAGAGCCGGCTGCTTCCTCCGCAGGTGAGCGCCGCCAGGACTGTCGGGCGCCAGGAGAGCTGCCGCAAACCGGACATCGTAAGCTGCAGTTTGATGGTGGAGACATGGAGATGCTGGTGGAGAATTACAACCGGCGTCAGGAGGAAGAGTGGAGACGTTGGGAGCGGGAAGCAGAGCGACAAAGGGAGCAGCGAGAATCCCAAAAGCTTCGGCAACGTAACCTGGAGAAGGACCGGGCAGATAAGGACCGGATGAGAAAAGATAAAGGAACCCTGTGGGAGCCGCGGCGTAAGGGTGCAGTACGGAACTTTAAGTTAAAAGGTGGTTGGGGCTTCATCCAGGAGCCTGGACTTTATTTAGAAGTGTTTGTGACCCGGCGGGACGTGGAGACTCACCTCCCAGAAGGACACCCGGGGAGGGACCTGTTGCCAGGAGACTTGGTAACTTACACCCGACACTGGGGTTACAATGGATGGTATGCCCTAAATGTCACCAGGTGCGACCCCTGGTCCCCAGAGTGTCAGGAACCTGTGAGACCCTCGGAGCCTTCAGCCTTCCACATCCAGGCCTCTGCACAAGTGCCCACCCCACGCCGTAAATCTCCCCAGCCTCCCTCAGTGGTCTCCTCAGCAGCCCCAGCTATGGACATGATAACGATAGCTGGCCCGTACCCGGCGCCTGTTAGGCCCCCGGGGGTTCGTTCAGTCCGGGACATAGGGCTCCAGACCCGGAGGGAGATGAAAGAGGTGGCCACACAGACACAGATAGCGGGTCATGACTTGACTGTACAGGCCACACGACGTCATCAGGTCCTGGTGGTCCTTGGTGTCTCGGATGTTTGGCAAGCATCAGAAGAGTACCAGGTGGTACCTGGAACACCCCTGCCAAAGAATTATAAATAACCCGGACAGGGTCCCTGTATGTAAATAGTTAAATTGTTGATGTACCCGGACGGGTGAATGTTCATAAAAAAGTTTTTTAATTTAATAAAAAACACAACACAGTTTTCATTACTTTTATTACAGTCTCATCCTGCGACGCCATCGATCTCCTGTAAAAAAATGAAAAAAAAAAAAAAAAACAGCAGTATACCACCTGTCCGACGCAGTCCATAGTAACGAGTGTCCCACGACGATCCAGCTCTGCTACATCAGAATGACAGGCAGAGCCTGTCATCCCGGCGCAGCACAGCTGATTACCTGCTTCCCCGGCGGTGACGTCATCGGACTGGTTTACGGCCGGGATTACCCTGCAGTCACTGCAGTTATCGCGAAAAACTGCATGTGACCGCCAGGGAGAAGATAATGGCGGCCATCAAGCAGTCCAGGACGTGACCGCCGGAGATCTTCTGCCAGGTAAGTGATGACTAGTGTTGAGCGATACGATACTGCAAATATCGGGTATCGGCCGATATTAGCTGTATCGGGCTTTCGATACCGAGTACCGATATTTTCGTCATATCGGATACCGGAATCGGATTTGTCACTGTCACTGTGAGTGTCCGTCGGTCGGGTCTGTCAGGAGTCAGCGGCACTTACCTGGCAGAAGATCTCCGGCGGTCACGTCCTGGACTGCTTGATGGCCGCCATTATCTTCTCCCTGGCGGTCACATGCAGTTTTTCGCGATTTACAGAATCCTGTTCGTGACGCCCAAGTTGAGTCGCACAGAGCCAGAGGTTTTGGGGGTACTCGGCACCGAGCCCGTCGACTTCTATGGGGTATGTCACGGCTTTACCCGGCAATTGAATCAGAGTCTATTTTACTATGTAGAAGTGTATAAACTATAAATATATGTATATATATATATATAGTCACAATGACATGTATATATATATATATATATATATATATATATATATATATATATATATATATATATATATATATATATATATATATGTATTCTATGTGTGTATATTTTGTGTTTACAACGAAAGAAAGTGTTTTTTTAGTTGCGATATTTTGTTCCCATAGACTTACATTGGACTTCCGGAATCGGAATCGGATATCGACGATATTTAGTGATATCGGCGATACCATTCTGATCCGATATTTTTAGATATCGAGCAGTATCGCTCAACACTAGTCTCCAAATGCTACTAACCTGCAGACATAGGGTTAATCTGCAGGTTAACAGCATTCGAAAGCTGTGTAGATGCCGCACTGAAAGCCTGACTACAGAGAGGAAATTAACTTTATTTCTCCCAGCAGCCTCAGTCTTTCAGTCGTAGAGGAGCGCCTGGTGCGGCTTCCGTCACCTCTTAGCACACAGTGAGCAACAGCTGTAATCACACCCCGGCGCTGACTGACAGCCAGCTCATGACTGCATCAGTACAGAGTTGGTTGTCAGTCACTGTGGTGGCTGGGCAGCTTTAAAACACCATCAACCTGCATAATAACCCCATATCTGCAGGATAAAAGTGTGTCGACATGACAGGTTCACCTTAAAAGATTGGTACATTGATCCCTTTTTGACCACCAAAGCAATGCTCCAGCAATGATAAATTGTGTTTTTAAATTTCTGTATATACGTGTCTGGAAGTGCATTGGATTATAAATACACACACAGCTTCAAAATGCGATTTCTCGTTGCTGGACAATAGCGTTGGGGTCACATAAGTATTAACATGCAAGTAATTTAAAAGGGTTATACTGTCATACTGTCAAGCTGTGACGGTCTTCGTTAAGAAAAGGGGGCCTCAACCTGTCCCTGGAACCACAACTATCCCCGTCCCGGGGTACTCTTGAAGGTAGAGAGGCCCAAGTCTCTGACCTTACTGTGCTCCTGTTAAACCCTGATCTGTCCGCTCCCCCACCCCATGAGGCCTGAGACAGAAATAGAATGTGAACAAGACACAAAGACAAAACAAGGATAACAGAAAGCAACAAACATACAAACACTCACCAAAGGTAAATAGGTATATAGGGAAGGATAGGAATGTATCAAGCAAATGAGAACAACAAGGAAAGCATACATACAAAAACAGCACGCAACATTCTCCAGTAGCAACAACGATCTCCTATTCAGCAGACAGAAGATCTGGCCAGGTTTTAGGCTAAGTGCACACGTTCAGGAATATTTGCGTTTTTTTTGCGTTTTTTCCGCGATTTTCTGCGGTAAAACGCGAAAAAAACGCAAGCATTAAGCATCCCATACATGTTAATTGATTCCGCATGTTTTGGCGACATGTTGCTTTTTTTTCCGTGAAAAAAACGCTTCGCGGAAAAAATAGCAACATGTTCATTAATTTTGCGGAATGTAAGCGGTTCATGTGCGGATGGTACCCAGGGTCCGGAGGAGAGGAGACTCTCCTCCAGGCCCTGGGTACCATATCCCTGGTAAAACAATAATTAAAATAAAAAATAATGATATTCTCACCTTCCGGCGGCCCCTGCAGCCTTCCCGCCTTCAGCGACGTTCCCGGTCCCAGGAGTCCTTTGCGAGAATCACCCAGATGGCGTAGCGGTCTCGCGTGATCCTACGTCATCGGGGTGATTTGTCGCAAAGGACTCCTGGGAACGGGAGTTGCCAGGAGCGTCGCTGAAGGCGGGAAAGCTGCGGGGGCCGCCGGAAGGTGAGAATATCATTATTTATTATTTTTTTTAATTATTTTTACATTAGATCTTTTTACTATTGATGCGGCATCAATAGTAAAAAGTTGGTCACACGTGTCAAACACTATGTTTGACTCGTGTGACCAACCTGTCGATCAGTTTTCCAAGCGATGCTACAGATCGCTAGGAAAACGCTAGCATTCTGCAAGCCAATTACGCTTGCAAAACGCTAGTTTCTGGCGGGAATACGCATACAAAAAAAATGCGTATTTCCCGCGGGAGAAGTGCGGGATTGCCGCGGAAATTTCCGCGGCAATTCCGCAACGTGTGAACTTAGCCTTATAGGTAGAGGTAATGACCAGATCAGAAGCAGCTGAAAATGGAGCTGCAAGTTTCTGACCAGCATAGAAATGTCATTAAACTCTTCAGCACCAAAGGAAACCAAATCCATTTAATATGGGACACACACACACAGGCTAAATGGAAGATCTGTGATTTACAATATGTAGTGATCTTCTAACCCTAGATCTCCCAGGAGAATGTGACATGCTCATGACACATATAAATGGTTTGGTGATGCAGACGTTTCTTACACTTTCCCTTTAAAGTTTGTGGCCACAACAGTTTATTGGATCTTTTTTCCCATCATCTTACATGCTTCTTTCCTATTTCTATTTGATGGGCTCAGCCCGGTGGGATGCAGAAGCTATGAGCTCCATGCATGTAGTCTCTCATATAGTATTCCCATTTAGAAGCCAGTCTGGGATGTGACTGAATAATGGCTGAAAAGGCAGGTAATAAACTATACAACTTAGAAAATAACCTCAACGTAGAGTAAAGATAAAGGACAGTCAGGCCACGCGTACCAGGGAAAGGAATGTCCATGTCGGCATGCAACATTTCAATAAGCTGCTTCGTTTTAGAACCTGGGGCTGCGCACATGTCCAAGATCTAGGAGTGAGAGACAGTCATTAGTACCAACAAGCAATAGAATAGAAAGACATTAAAAAGGGGTTGTTCGGTCCAAATCGATAAGTCTGCAGTCACTCTGTCTGACTGCAGACTTATGAATCCCACCCAGTGCACGTACTGTGCGTTGGGGGGTTTCGCTGGTTTCTGAGCCAGGACTGGAGGGTATGTAGCGTTATACATGCTCCCGGCCGGAGCTCGCCTAGTGGGCACAGCCTCACTCCATACTAATCACTAGATGGGGCGCGGCCTCGCTCAGTACAAGTGTATGGAGCGGGGCCTCGCCCACTAGACGGCTTCTTCCCGGGAGTATGTAAAACTCATACATCACCACCTTTCCCGGCTCAACAACTGGCACATCCCCCAGCTAACAGTACGTGCACTAGGAAGATTAGTAAGTCTGCAGGCATATAAACTGATTGCAGACTTATTGATTTGGACCAGACAACCCCTTTAAGTCAAAATGGCAAATTACTACATCATTTCCAATAGTACAGAATGGTAAAAAACAGAGGGTTTTAACCCATTAACCACCAATATGCCATTTTACAGCAGTCATTAAAAGGGGTTGTCCAGTCTTCTGATGAAAGCCTGCAGTCAGTATGTAACTATAGACTTCGGACTCCTCACAGCGTGTGCACCGCATGTGGTCAGGATTCTCTAGTGTTGTGGGTGGGCATGTACCCGTAAGTAGACGATTTGCCTACTTCCACTACATTCTAACTAGTCATGTTCAGCCTCTCAATTTACTTGCAATCTCTTATGAAAAAAAGCAGACATCCCCTTTAAGGAGCCTTATTCCTCAGTAACAAGTGCAGTGCTAAATAGTAAATTGTGCCCCCTGATGAGCGAAAATGTAGCAGGTGTCAGTTGCATAATCTAGCCGACACGTACATTGGCTACAATCGGCTTTACTACTACTGGCCCTTTAACCCCTAGATGCTGCTGTCAATAGCGACAGGCATATACAGTAGATGGTTAAAGTTAGGGTGCTCCCTCTTTAACCCCAGCAGCACCTCGTGAGCACGATAAATTGTGCAGGGTTTTTTCTTCTATTACCCCTTATGAGAATAACAAAATTTGCAGCTAATATAACATTTTAGTAATTTTTTTTTTTGTTAACTTAACCCAATATTCTAAACTTCCTTGAGCCACTTGTAGGTTCAAATTCTCACTATACACCTAGATTAATTTTTAAGTATAGCTATCAAAATGGTGCCCTTTCACTTCGGAACCCTGCCGTGTGCAACTACATATGTCATTTTTACTGAATGCAGCAAAACAATATAAATTGTGGGGTCCATTTTCTCCTATTTCCACTTGTGAAAATGAAAAATTTAGTGTTAAAGCAACATTTTAGTGGAAAAGCTTTTATTTCCCTTTTGTAGCCCAGTGTATACAATTGTGCAAGGCATATGTGGGTTCCAAATGTTCTACACAAAAACTAGATAAATTCCTAAAAAGGTTTAGTTTGAAAATAGTCATTTGTAGAGTTTCTGCTGTTTTGCCAGCGCTGTACATGTGAAATTATGAAATAAATGTCAAATGGTGTTCCTTCCTCAGAGCCCTGCCGTATGCCCAAATAGTAGTTTCCCCACTACGTATGTGTGCCTGATGTGTTTTGGAGAAATAGGGTAACAAGTTGTAGGGTCTATTTTCTATTACCCCTTGTGAATGAAAAATTTGGGGCTAAAGCAACATTTAAGTGTATAAAAGAAAAATTTAATTTTTTATTTTCATGCACCCAACTTATACAATTCTGTGAATCACCTGTTGGTTATAAATACCCTACAGCCCCAACTTGATTAGTTCCTTAAAAGATGTTTAGTTTCCAAAATGGCATGAACTGTGGGGGGTGAGATTCTGCTTTGTTGGCAAGTTAGAAGCTCTGCAAATGCAACATGGCATCTGCTATCTATTCCAGCTACATTTACACTCCAAAAATCAAATAACAATCTTTCCCTTCCGAGCCCTGCTTTGCACCCAAGCTGGTCTTTTCAACCACCTGTGGGATATCATCATGTTCGGGAGAATTTGCATAACAAATTGTATGATCTACTTTCTCACATTATCCCTTGTGAAAATGACACACTTGGGGTTAAAAAAAACATCTGAATTAATGAAAAAAAAAAAAAAAAAACACACAACATTGGGATATGAAACCCCATCTTGGAGTTACTTGTAGAAAGGGGAGTGGTCTTTTTTTTTAGGCAGTTACCCCGTTTTGGCCTCTCACGGGCTCCGCAAATGCGATGTGTCCGTAATCTAGTCTATCCAAATTTGTACTTCAAAAATCAGTTATCACTTCTTTTCTGAGCTCTGCCATGTTCCCAAACAGCAGTTTTTGACTACACATGCAGTTTTTGTTACAAAATAGTGGGATCCATTTACCCTTTGTGAAAATAACAAATCTGGGGCTAAAGCAACAATTTTACTGGAGAAAATGCAATTTTGTTTCTTTTCCATTCCACTGTGTTAATTCCCATGAAGCACCCGAAGAATTAAAATGTTTCCTCACAGCAGCTGTGACTACTTTGAGGGGAGCAGTATTTGAAATGGTATCACTTCTGAGAATTTTCCAATATAGGGCCCTCAAAGTCACTTCAAATTCAAGGGCAAATACCTAACAAAGTAAAAAAAATGTTCTGAAAATTATGCTAATGTAAAGTAAACATATGGGAATGTTAATTTTTTTGTGTGGTATGACAATCTGGTTTTAACGTTTAAGCACTCAAAAGAAGAGAACAGCTAAATTTTCAAAATTTTGATAAACGTGGTTTGGTCGTTAAGGTTAAAGTTGGCACCGGCAGTAAGGGGTCAATATTTTGTTCTTGAGGGCATCTTACCTTGTGATGTGGCTGGACCCTGAGAAGAACAGGAGGGATCATACTGACTGCTTCTTGGCGACTTATATTACCCTAAAAAACACAAGATGTTGCATAGAAATAATCCATTTAGAAGATCCGATTTGACAATCTTTACGTTGAGGCTATCCCAAAAGCCTCAATTAGAAGGAGTTTGTATATTTGTGATAGTAGTACATCAGGAAAAGAAAAAGAAAAAAAAGAAAAGTCTGCAACATAATAAGAAAACCTCCTAGGATACCAACTTACCGACTCCGTCTCACTAATAAGAAATTGATGAAATTTCTCCAGTTCAGGGGACTTGCGAATTATCTTTCTGCTCAGGTTTGTGTGCCAGGCAAGCTCATCAGGGTACCTATGTGTAGGGTAAATGACTTTTAATCTGAGCCATTGGGGTACACAAAGCAACATTACACTGCTGTACCACCAAGAACTACAGGATTAGGTCATTCTGCAAGAACATACAATACATTAGAGACAGAAAAAGAGTGGATCTGTTCGATGAATCTGGCGTTAAAACTAGACGCCATTCACTACAATACAATGGAATTTCAATATCTCCCAATATGTTGGTAGTCATCACACATACACTGACATCCACCAGACACGCTACATTTTACAGCAGGGTAAAATTACTCCTATATAGCATTTTGGAGAAGTATTTTTTAGCAAAGGAGGAGTATGTAGTTTGCAGTAACTCAATTTACAATAGTAAATACATACATAATGTTAAAGGGGTTCTATTGTGGAGAGAAGAAAACTAACCACCTATCCGAGGGAGGGGTGATAAAATCTAGACCGATGTGGGTCAGACTGCTAAGCCCAGCACCAAAAGACGGGGAACTTTCATCCTCTTTAGAATAGAGAGGCGATGCCAATGTTTGCCGTTTCATTCATTCTATCTAACAAGGATAAAAATTCGCCTTTCTGCTGGTCAGTGAGAGTCCTGGTGGTCGGACCCTCACCGATCTACAAGTTATCACTTATCCTGTAGACAGTTGATAAAGGGGTTAACCAGTGAATATAACTTAAAACCTTACTATATAAGCGGGAAAACATGCTTCCAACCATTAAAGAGGACCTTTTGCCAGTTTGAGCATGTTAATAGTGGCTGCAAAAATGAATAAAACAAACCCCGATTCATCAAAACCAGCGATCTTCACGTCAGTCTTCATGAGAGGGCGATGTGGAGAACGAGGCTCCTGATTCATTGACCCCTTCGCACCGAAGCCTGTTTTCACCTTCCTGACCATGCCAATTTTTACAATTATGACCAATGTCACTTTTTGAGGTCATAACTCTGGAACGCTTTGTTTTCTCGTGACCTATTGTACTTTGTGACAGTGGTAATATTTCTTTGATATGACTTGTGTTTGTTAAAAAATGGAAATTGGCGAAAATTTTTAAATTTTCAAACTTTTAATTTTTATGCCCTTAAAGGGAATCTGTCACCCCATTTTAGCCATATCAGTTAAAGATATGGCTGAATAGTGCGTCCCATAAGCAAGCTATCGGTAGGTATCATATATCCTGATACCCCCGTCTTGATAGCAAAATAACTTAGAAAAGTTCGTATTTTTCGCTATCAATCAGGGCGGTCAGGTCCGGAGGGTGGCGTTTTCTATGTCCCCCCCCCCCCGCTCCTTGGCATCACTTGTGTAGGGAAGTCTGTGAATCCCACAGATGGCGTTCGGCTTCCCGCAATTGCGCATTTCAAATTCGGCCCCGCAGTAGGCAAAGCATAAAATCATTACAGCGCATGCGCTACTCTTTCCTTGCCCGGAAGTCGTCCAAGGCAAGCAAAGAGTAGCGCATGCGCTGTAATGATTTTATGCTTCCACTGTTGGGCAAAGCACACTGCGCATGCGCGGGGCCGAATTTGAAATGCGCAATTGCGGGAAGCCGAACGCCATCTGTGGGATTCACAGACGGCCCTACGCAAGTGATGCCGAGGAGCGGGGGGGTGGGGTGAGGAATACATAGAAAACGCCACCCTCCGGACCTGACCGCCCTGATTGACAGCGAAAAATACGTACTTTACTAAGGTATTTTGCTATCAAAACGGGGGTATCAGGATATATGATACCTACCGATAGCTTGCTTATGGGACGCACTATTCAGCCATATCTTTAGCTGATATGGCTAAAATGGGGTGACAGATTCCCTTTAAATCAGAAAGTCATATCGCACAAAACAGTTAATAAATAACTTTTCCCACATGTCTACTTTACATCAGCGCAATTTTGGAAACAGTTTTTTTTGTTAGGCAGTTATAAGGGTTAAAAGTTGACCAGCGATTTCTCATTTTTACAACAAAATTTGCAAAACCATTTTTTTTTTTTTAGGGACCACCTCACATTTGAAGTGACTTTGAAGGGCATATGACAGAAAATACCCAAAAATGACACCATTCTAGAAACTGCACCCCTCAAGGTGCTCAAAACCACAGTCAAGAAGTTTATTAACCCTTCAAGTGCTTCACAGGAATTTTTGGAATGTGGAAGGAAAAAAGAAAAATCTTTTTACTTTTGCAAGGGTAACAGGATAAAACACGGATTTTGGTAAGAACTTACCTGTAAAATCCTTTTCAGCGAAGGAAGGAAGAGAGACACAGTATTCATTACTGATGGGTAGGCGGAGCCCCAGATCAGGATGTCACCTCAGATCAAAAGAGTGCTGACTGGCTGGCCCCTCCAGCTCGGGCTCCTCCTACTCAGCTCCAGTCGTACCAAAGCTTTGAGGAAAAGAGCCAAGATCACCAGCGGAGCAACATAACCCCTTCTGAAGGAACTTCAGAGAAAAAACACAAGGATACAGGTTATGCATGCAAAGAAAGCCAAAAACCACAGAGTTCCAGGTACTACTCACGGAACCTGACTACTGCGATGAGCTGGCGATGCTGGAACAGAGCCTTAGCGCGCTGACCTCAGCCCAGATAATCGCTATCAGATAAGGGTCGCGCTGCATCTGAAAACATCAACACACTTCTGCCTTGGGAGGGTGCTGTGTCTCTCTTCCTTCCTTCGCTGAAAAGGATTTTACAGGTAAGTTCTTACCAAAATCCGTGTTTCAGCTGCAGATGGAAGGAAGAGAGCCACAGTATTCATTACTGATGGGACGTCCCAAAGCAGTTCAAAAATAAGGGTGGGAAAAACCAATAAAAGGCAGAAACCCAACAACCTTAACAACAAAGCGCAACCAGCGCTAAACACAAGTTCATCCAGAACTTTAAACTACAGCTGCCTGCAGGACCCTACGTCCGAGGGCTGCATCAGCGGAAGCACTGACGTCCACTTTATAAAACTTTGTAAACGTGTGGACAGAGCGCCAAGTTGCCGCTCGGCAGAGCTGCACTGCCGAGGCACCTTGATAAAAAGCCCACGATGAGGCCACAGCTCTCGTAGAATGGGCTCGAATCTTAATCGGGCAAGATTCACCCCGAAGACGGTAAGCTTCCAAAATAGCTGACCGGATCCAACGAGCTATAGAATCCTTGGAAGCTCGTTGACCACGCCGACGACCTGCTGGAACCACAAACAGGGAGTCCGTCTTACGAAAACCTTGAGTAATAGATAGATAAAACTTCAAGGCCCGCACTAAATCCAATGTGTGTAAAGCTCGCTCTTTCACATTCTTCGGATCCGGGCAGAATGAAGGCAACACAATATCCTGGTTGACATGAAATTGTGACACCACTTTAGGCAAAAAATCACCCCGAGTGCGAAGCACTACACGATCCGGAAAAAACTCCAGAAAAGGAGGCGAACAAGAAAGAGCTGCCAACTCAGAAACTCTCCTCAAGGAAGTGACTGCAACAAGGAAAGCCACCTTCCAAGAAAGTAAAGAAAGGCTAGCAGAAACCATAGGCTCAAAAGGTTTATGCTGAAGAGCCTCCAAAACAAGGTTGAGCCGCCAAGGAGACACGGGTGCCTTCCGCGGCGGAAACTTACGAGATATACCTCGGAAAAAGGGGAGCACGTCTCTATTTGAAGCAATGGTTCTCCGAAACAATAAGGACAGAGCAGAAATCTGACCTTTCAGAGTGCTTACTGCCAAACCCTTGTCTAGCCCATGCTGTAGAAAAGCCAACAGGTTGGGAATGGAAAATTTTCTCGGGTTCCGAGAGGACCCCAAACACCACGAAAAGAAGGTTTCCCAAATTTTGTGGTAAATCCTAGTAGTAGCCGGACATCTTGCAGCACGAAGGGTAGCAATGACCTCGGCTGAGAAACCTCTACGGGTCAAGATTTCGGTCTCAAGAGCCACGCCGTCAAACGCAGGGACATCAAGTCCGGATGACAAACGGGCCCCTGAGTCAACAAGTCCGGTTGAAGAGGGAGTAGAAAAGGAGGTGCCGCCAACAGCGACATTATTGTCGAGAACCACACCCTTCTTGGCCAGTCTGGAGCTATCAAAATAGCTGGAATTCTCTCTAGTCTGATCCGACGCAGTACTAGAGGAAGTAAGGATATCGGCGGGAATACATAGATCAGCTCGAACTGATCCCACTGAGCCACTAGAGCATCCACCGCCACCGCCTTCGGATCCTTGTACCTGGACATGAATGTCGGTAACTTGGCATTGAACCTGGATGCCATCAAATCCACTTGGGGGGTTCCCCAGCGAGAGCACAGTAGTGCAAACACATCCGGATGGAGGCTCCATTCCCCGGAATCCATCCTTCTGCGACTGAGAAAGTCCGCTGTAACATTCTGAACCCCTGGAATGTGAATCGCCGAAATGGCTGGTACATTGGCCTCTGCCCAAATCAGAATTCGGGACACCTCTACCATGAGTCTGGAACTCCTTGTCCCACCTTGGTGATTGATATACGCGACAGCCGTCGCATTGTCTGTCTGCACACGGACTGGCAGACCGCTCAAAGGGACCGTCCAATGTTGGAGGCAAAGGAAAATCGCCCTCAATTTCAGGATGTTGATCGGAAGCACAGACTCTTCCGATGACCATACCCCCTGAATCCAGAGATTGTTCCAAACACCCCCCAGCCCGTCAGGCTGGCATCGGTGGTTATGACTGACCACTTCGGAGGGAGGAAAGACTTCCCCAGGGAGAATGCCCCTGGACGTAACCACCATTCTAGAGAATCCCGCACCGCGCGAGAAATGGTGACACTGCAATCCAGCGATTGCGACTGATTCCATCGACTCAAGATGAACCTTTGAAGAGTCCTGGAGTGGAACTGGGCAAAAGGAATTGCCTCCATGGACGCCACCATCAGTCCTAGAAGACGCATACACTTCCGTAGAGACATTGCCGTTGAGGATCTCATAATCTGTACATGTCGAAGAAGACATGACTGTTTGTCTGGTGGTAGGGAAACTACCGACCGAAACGTGTCGAGATGCATTCCCAAAAAGAGGATTGTCCTCGATGGTTCCAGGGACGACTTCTCCCAATTGACCAGCCAACCGAAGTCCTTCAGAAACTGAAGAGACAAATCCCGAGCCGTCAACGCCTCCTCCTCCGAGGAAGCCATGATCAAAAGATCGTCCAGATAAGGGAGAATCGTAATCCCCTGTCTTCGAAGGATTGCCATGAGAGGCGCCAGAATTTTTGTAAAGACCCTTGGCGCTGAGGCTAAGCCGAACGGCAGAGCCACGAACTGGTAATGATTCCGACCTATGGCAAATCGAAGAAAGCGCTGATGAGCCTTTCCGATGGGAATATGCAAATAGGCGTCGCGAATGTCGATTGACACCAGAAAATCGTTCTGTGACAGAGCTGCCACAACGGAACGAAGCGACTCCATGCGAAATTTCCGGGCATGGACATGCCGGTTTAATCGCTTGAGATCCAGAATCGGGCGAAATTTGTTCTCCTTTTTGGGAACTATAAAAAGGTTGGAATAAAAACCTTTTCCTCGGTCCTCTGACGGAACCGGTATCACTACACCCTTTTGTAGCAGAGATTCGACCTCTCGCTGTAGAGCGACAACAAGCTCGGGTTCCGACGGAACGCGAGACTGACAAAAAACATTTGGGGGTCGAGAAGCAAACTCTATGAAATAGCCTGCCGACACAATCCGCGTTGCCCAGGAATCTGGAACGCGAGCCATCCAAGTCGCCTTGAAAAGAAGCAGGCGACCCCCCACTCGAGAATCCTCGAGTGGACCCCTGGCGTCACTTAGACTTTGCGGGCTTCTTGTCAAGTTCCCGCTTGTCCTGGCGGAAACTCTGCTTCCAGGAAGTACGAGTTTTCTGAGAGGATTTCTTTCCTGAGAAGGAAGGACGACCCGATCCCCACGAGGAGTGACTAGATCGTCCTCGGCCCCGAAAGGACCGCCGACCACTATAGACACCAGGCCTACTGGACACCGAGGCCATGGCCCTACGCTGTGGTAATGCTGATTCCTTCGCCTTAGCCTTGGAAATCAGCTCTGTGAGGTCAGATCCAAAAAGATGGCCACCCTTGTAAGGTAAGGCCAACAACCCTTGTTTGGAAACTGCGTCCCCGGCCCACTGTCTGAGCCATAAAGCTCTTCTGACTGTGACCGCTGAAGCTTGCGCTTTGGCCAGCAGAGATGCCGTATCCAGACCGGCATCAAAGATATAACAGGCTGCCGTTTCTAACCATTCACAAGTTTCCCGTATCTCAGATAACGGAGATTCATTGTGCAACTCCGTCTTCAGACGTGCCAACCAGCCTAGAGAAGCTCTAGCAGCACACATGGATCCTAGCACTGCTCGGAATCCATGACCCGCAGCCTCATAGCTTGCTTTTGCCGCCAATTCTGCTTTTCTATCCAAAGGCTCCTGTAAGCTCGCTTTTCCCTTAATAGGGAGTAGTGAGGATTTATTAAGCTGAGATAAAGACACATCCACTTCAGGAGCAGAAGTCCAATTAGCCTTTAACTCCGCAGAGCAAGGATAAAGTGTATCCAAGAAATGCGTTCCATGAAAACGCTTATCTGGACATAGACGTTCCTCCTCTATTACACTATTAAGCTCATCCAGAGCTGGCAATGTTGTACGCGAAGCACGGGACTCCTGGAACATGCGTGCTGATTTACCAGGACGACTAGTTACCTCCTCCGGTAACTGTAATATATCTCTCATGGCTTCAATTAATGCCTCCGTACGCTTCGCCATAGAGGAACGCCCCTGCGGCTCGTCCGCATCTGAATCGGATATTTCTCCATCCGAATTTAAAGGGGAACTCTGCCCAATATCAGATACGTCTGACTCGCTCCGTGTAGAGGCCGGTAACGGCCTGCGTCGCTTCCTCTGAGAAGAATTAGCAGACACATATTGACCTAAAAGGTCAGACAAGTTGTTGATCGATCGAGCGATATCGTCCAATTTTTCACCGCTGTCGACCGCAGCGCTAGACGTTGTGGAGGTCTGCGTATCTGATTGCCGCAATGGCACTGGGACGTGATCTGCGGCATCTGAACTCTGTTCAGACATGTCTCACCTGTATGAACAGGCCAAAGCGGTAATACCAGCAAAAACTATGCGGTTTTCTTTTTTTTTGTTTTTTTTATATATGCTGAAGGGTTAACGCTCCACCAGGCAGGGTTACCCCAGCGGTATTCAGTCAAAAAATTTTTCTGGTAGAAATAACCCTCAGAAGGGTTAATATTGCAAACTCACCACAACATATATATATGAAGTGTGAGTCCCAGCCAATTTTATGTCTCTAATGAGACTGCAGCTGCAGGATAGCGATCGCTGCGCTGCAGGGTGAGGAATCAGCACTCACCCAGCTGGCCGTGGTGTCTTATGAGGAGAGGAGCGGTCTGAGGAGCCCAGGAGCCTGTGTAATGGCCGCCACAGTGAGGGAGTCGCAGGAGAAACGCCAGAGCGCGCGTCTTCCTGCTCAAAAGACCGGGAATAGATAGGCCACGCCCCCTGCTAGCTCAAATGTTGAGCGCGAACTCCCCCGCTCCTGCTCCCTCTCTGTCCTGCAGCTAACTGCCTGCGGACAAAAGATCACCACATCTACAATGTAACAGCGCTGTCACAGCAGCGCTGAAGCATACTGACATACAAGTAGTAGTGCTGTCACCGCAGCGCTGAAGCACTCACACATTATTATAATAAAAATTGTGTGGAAAACTCATCAGCTCAGCGCCACAGGGACCCCTAAGGGTTTCTGGCGCTATGCCCATGCTTCCCCCCAGGGCGGGAAGCGCAGTGACCCAGCGTGTGGTTTGCGCCCCCGCCAGGGAAAACTCTCCTCATCCCCCAGGGCCGGCAAGGATTCTGCAGGGACCATTATGTAATTACAGATCCGCCAAGGGAGAGGCTGGTGAAAAAACACTGATAAACATGTAATAGCGCTGTCACCGCAGCGCTGAAGCATACTGATATACATGTAATAGCGCTGTCATCAGACGCTAAAGCACTCACACATTAATAATAAAATTTTGTGTGGAGTACTCACCAGCCAAGGCGCCACAGGGACCCTCAGGGGTTTCTGGCGCTGTGCCCATGCTTCCCCCCAGGGCGAGGAACGCAGTGACCGCACGTGTGGTTTGCGTCCCGCCAGGGAAGCTCTCCTCATCCCCCAGGGCCGGCAAGGATTCTGCAGGGACTTTGAGTAAGTACAGATCCGCCAAGGGAGAGGTTGGGGTACAGCAGTGCTGGTACCCCTGAGACCTCTAGACCAACTAGTGATCCAGGTCTCCTGTCCGAATATAAAATAATAAAATCTTCTGAGGAGCTGCATTAGCAGCGACCATCCTTCTGGACCTCAAATCTTAGACTGGAGCTGAGTAGGAGGAGCCCGAGCTGGAGGGGCCAGCCAGTCAGCACTCTTTTGATCTGAGGTGACATCCTGATCTGGGGCTCCGCCTACCCATCAGTAATGAATACTGTGGCTCTCTTCCTTCCATCTGCAGCTGAAATGGACAATACATTTGTTTGTGCAATTTCTCCTGATCATGCCGATACCCATATGTGGGAGAAAAGAAAAAAATATTTACATTTTTACAACCAAGATTTTGTGTAAGCCCCAAGTTTTACATTTTCACACTGGGAAATTGGTAAAAATGGCACCAAAATTTGTCCCACAATTTCTGCTGAATTTAGAAATAACCCATATGTGGCTGTACTTTACTACTGCCATACAGAGAGGCTCGGGAGAGACAGAGCACTATTTGCCCCTGGAGTGCAGATTTTCCTGGACTAGTTTGCGGACTCCATATCAAGAGCGCCTAAGTGCTAGAAAAGCAGAATCCTCCCTCAAGTGACCACATTTTGGAAATTGTAACGCTTTGGGAATTTACAGATGTAGTGACGATTTTGAATCCATGGGTTTTTTCCAGAAACAAGCAGCAGTGGATGCTGCTGAGTGAAAATTGCAAACTGCGGTTGTAGTGACCAGTACGTTATGCCCAGCTCGTGCTCCTGGACACACGCACCTGTAAATCAGGCAGGCTCTCATCACTACAGAAATGCCAAAAATAGTGGGAGCAAAATGTTGTTTAGGCACACTGGGGCTTAAAAGGGAGGGGGGCATTTGGACTTCGGAGCGGAGAATTTGCTGAATTTCATTTTGGGGGGCGAGGCGCCATTTAGCTTTTCCAGGGCCTTTGTGCTACCAGTAAGGTGGAAGCCCCTATATTTCCGTTAACAGATGACGGACCTGAGTGGGGACTTGCTTTTTTGTGGACTGAGTTGAAGCTTTTATTGGGAACATTTTACATAACGTTTGGGATCACACTTTTCCGGCACTCTACGCTGACCACTTACTTTGGGGATTCCATCTAAATCTCTGAGTGACGTGACAGATGAAACCCCCGAGGGATCTATTCACTATAATTAGGCAGCAGAGTTACTCTGGACTCCATCTGGCCTCTCTTCAGAGGTGTTCTTTTCAGAAGTGCACAAAACTGTGGACGATGGCACTTTTATGCAATCCTAAAGAGACGGACATCGCCGGATTGAGGTCCTATGGCGTCCACAGTGCCTCCCTCTGCCTCATTATGGGGAATCTTCCGCCAGAGGTTCCATCTGAATCACATATTTCAGAGATTTACACGGAAACCCCGATGTAAGCGCTCAGCGCAGAGTGCAGTATAAATGTACGCCGAGCCTTACGGTGATCCTTGGGAAGCAGAATGAAAAAAAATCAACAGCATGTGAAGAATTGGTTTTATTTATTTTTTACGCCATTCCTCGTGCGGTATAAGTGATTAGATGACTTTATGCTTCGGGTTGATGCGATTACAGCGATAACAGATTTATATTGGATTTTTATGTTTGGATGCTGTCACACACTAAAAGACGCTTTTTATTGCGATAACTAGTTTTTGCATCACCATATTTT
>JARQOD010000006.1:205009830-205106142 GCA_033576555.1 Oophaga sylvatica | reverse complement strand
CTGACTGGTACTGAGGGCACAGTGGTTGGCATTATAGGATCAGTGGCTGGCATTATGGGCACAGTGGCTGGTACTGTGGGCACACTGACTAGTACTGAGGAAAGAAAGAACAGAGAGAAAAAAGAAAACAGAGAAAGAAAGGAGAGAAAGAAAGAAAGTGGAAAGAACAGAAAGAAAGGAGAGAAAGAAAGAACAGAGAGAGAGAGAAAAAAAAGAGGGGAAAAAAGACCAGAGAGGGAGAGAGAAAGAAAGGGGAAAGAAAGAAAGAGGGGAAAGAAAGAAAGAGGGGAAAGAAAAAAAGAGGGGAAAGAAACAGAAAGAAAGAGGGGACAGAAAGAATAAACAGAGAGAGAGAGAAAAAGAAAGAGGGGAAAGAAAGAACAGAGAGAAAGAACAGAGAGAGAAAGAAAGATGGGAAAGGAAGAACAGAGAGAGAAAGAAAGAGGGGAAAGAAAGAAGGGAAAGAAAGAACAGAGAGAGAAAGAAAGATGGGAAAGAAAGAACAGAGAGAGAAAGAAAGAAACAGAGAGAGAAAGAGGGGACAGAACAAAAGAACAGAGAGAGAAAAAAAGAAAGAGAGTAAAGAAAGAAAGAACAGAGAGAAAGAAAGAGGGGAAGAAAGAGAACAGAGAGAAATAAAGAGGGGAAAGAAAGAACAGAGAAAGAAAGAACGAACAAAGAGAAAAAGGAAGAACAGAGAGAAAGAAAGAACAGAGAGAAAGAAAGATTAGAGAGAAAGAAAGGGGAAAAAAGAAAGAAAGAACGAGGAGAAATAAAGAACAGAGAGGAAGCGTGGACAGAAAAAAGAACAGAGAGAGAAAAAAAGAAAGAGGGAAAGAAAGAAAAGAGAGGGAGAGAGAAAGAAAGATGGGAAAGAAAGAACAGAGAGAGAAAGAAAGAACAGAGAGAGAAAAAGAAACAGAGGGAGAAAGAAAGAGATTCTATAAAGATACTATAGCAGCTCGGCTCCCATTGTAGTGCCCACCTGAGCATCCTGATGCAGGACATATCATGATCCGCTCACATGGCCGACATGCCCGAGTCCAAGGCGATCCCGCAGTCCGCGCTGTCGGAGGACACAGTGATGGATCTGAAGCATTCCCTGAAGTGCTTCCATGGTTCCGTCACAATCTCCTCCCAAAATTACCTCATTTCCGGTTAGCTTCTAGCACGTCACTTCTGGTGGAACGTCATGTGCAAATTTTAAAGTGCTCCTCGGGGCTCCGCCGTGTACTTCTGTGTCAATGGGAAAAGTAAGCTCCCGGCCAGGACAGTGGGGCAGACTCTCAAAATCAGGACTATCCCGCTGGATCTGGGACGGTTGGGAGGTATGAATGCTCCACACCATACACCTTGTACACGCACGACTCTGCACACCTCATACACACGGTACCGCTTTGTATGCCTCGTACACACATGCTTCCGCTCCGTACACCTCGCGCACACACAGTTCCACTCAGTACACACACGGCTTCACTCCATAAACCTCGTACACATGCGTCTCCGCTCTGTACACCACGCGCACACACGCAGCCACGCTCTGTACTCCTCGTACACATGCGGTTCCGCTCCGTAAACCTTGTACACATGCGGCTTTGCACCATACACACGCGTTTCCACTACGTACACTCCGTACACACACGGCTCAAGCACGGAGCCCTCCGTTTCGTACGCCCCGTACACACACAGCACTGCTACATCCACCTCGTACACACACGGCTCCGCTCCATATACCTCGTACACACACGGCTCCGCTCCATACACACGCGTTTCCACTCCGTACACCCCATACACACATGGCTCTGCTCCGCTCCGTACACACACGGCTCAAGCACGGAGCCCTGTGTGTACGAAGTGTACGGAGCTGAGCGGCACAGCTCCGTACACGTTGTACACACAGCACTCCGTTTCATACGCCCCGTACACACACAGCACTGCTAAATCCAACTAGAACACACACGGCTCCGCTCCGTACTCCTCGTACACACACGGCTCCGCTCCGTATACCTCGCACACACATGGCTTCGCTCCGTACACCTCGTACACATGGCTCCGCTCCATACACCTCGTACACACACGGCTCCGCTCCGTACACCTCGCACACATGGCTCCGCTCCGTACACCTCGCACACAGCTGTGCTACATCCACACTGTAAACCCCTCCTGACCCCGCACATAAACTTACCCTCATCCAGCACCATGACAACCAGCACAGCAGAGACCTGCATACAGGAAGAGGCGGAGCTAGCCGTGTGCTCATGTCTGCAGCTGCTTGGGGAGAGCTCCTTGCAAAGGGAGTTTTTTTTTCTGTGGACTACCTGCCTGACCCCTTCCCAGAGAGAGACACTTATCCCTAGGACTGAGCTCCGGGGCTGGGCCCCTGGCTCCCACCCACTGGCAAGCCGGCTTGGGGTGGGAGGCCTCACCTACCATCAGGAGGCCATACCAGCTAGCTTGTCACAGGGAGGATGGCGAAGAAAAAGCCCTCAGGGGGGCCGCAAGAAACCAGGGTCCAAGACCCCTGAGGCCGGGACCGTGGCGGTTCCTCCTCCCGGAGGAGGAGGAGAGGCGGCCAGTGGAGGTGCGGCGGTGGAGCCCCCCAACATCTGGGGCTCCAAGGCGGCGGGGGAGCCTGTCACCACCTATGGCTCCCGCATCCATGCGCACCTCTACGAATACGAGGAGGCCACCAAACAGCTGAGGAGACTCCGGGAGGAGTTGAAGGGAGCACGCGTGATCGCAAAGAACAAGCTCCCTGCCTCAAGGAGAGCAGAGGTCTCCGCCACGGTGGAGAGGCTGAAGGGGTCCATTAAAGCTCTGGAACAATGGAGGGCAGAGATCCTGGCGGGAAGCGGCCCCTTTGAGGAAAAACTCAAAAACGACAACCGGTTCAGGGCCCTGACTGGTAGGTCTCCTGGGGGGTCAGGAGGCCCCAGCCAGGTGAAGGAGGAGAAGGAGGAAGATGGCGGCTGTGAGGCATCTGCGCCAGTCCCACCTGAAGACCTGGTGAGTGTAAACGCCCAGGTATCATGCAGCGGGATAGCCCCCGAGCAAGTGGCCCTCCCACCGGACTCCAGTAATTCGGAGGAAAGTGAGAGCAAGGGGGAGGATGGAGGGAGTGGTAGCAGCAGTGAGGGGTGCTGCCTCATCCTGCAACAAGTGCGGCAGATCGAGTCCCCAGCACGGTTTGGCGAACTGTTGTTTGGGGATGAGATCTGCGAGGATGGGGCAACCGGGAAGGGGAAGAAAATAGAAAAAAATGCCAAGGTTACCACCATAGACAAATTCGTCTATGCTCCCCTTCCTGGGGCCCCCCTGTCCCGTTGTGTGGAACCCGCTACCCACCCCGGCTCGGGCCCTGTAGTGGGTCCACAGCAAGGGAGCGGGGAGAGGTGAGTCTGCCTGGGTCTGGGTGCCATGCCTAGTGGTGGCAGCTCGGACTCGGGCAGCGATATGGAGAGTGTCAGTGCCGGTATTATTGATGGTGGTGGTGCTCGGGCCCAGTCCTCTGTGGCGGTGGGGCTGGCCCGGCACCTGGAGTCTATACAGCCGGGCCGCATCTCCGGCGGCGAGAGCTGGGTCTCTGAGCCCCCCACACGCGGATCCGCTAAGACTGGATCACTTTTCGGGGTCCAGAGACCTAGAAAGGGGGCGGAGTCTGCCATAAGGCAGCAAGTAAAAAAATGCAAGTTGTTGGTCGCTCCCCTGGCGGTGTCCGCGGCAGGGTCGGGGTCCTCTGCGCGTAGATCCAATAAGGGGTCAGCGCCGGGGGACCCGCCGCCGCTGGACACCGAGGTGGAGTGGCCGACCTTGCCGAAAGCGAGTGGTGGGTACAAGAAGGCGGTGGTGGCCTGCGAGGGGGGCTTGTCCTCCTCGGCCGCTGTCCCACCTGCTCCTGTCGAGTCTGGCGGGGGGGCGTAGCCTTGCGGGCTACTGCTCCACCCGCTATGACTGCGGCTGGCAGGGTGGACGTGGCCTCAGCAGCCACAGCTCCGCTCGATGTGCTCGTGGCTGGTGGGGGGGCGTGGCCTTTCGGGCCTTCGCTCTACCCTCCATGGCCGTGACCAGCGGGGGGGGCGTGGTCTCGGCGGGCCCACTGCCTTCTGTCCCACACAAAAAAATAATGCCCGAGAGAGCTGGCAAGGGGTTGCCTGGGTCCCCAGCCCACTTACCTCCATCTGGTGGTGCGGGGGCTCCGGTGCCCCAAAAGAGGCCAGCACAGGTCTCCAGTGGGGGGCAGGGTGCAGAGGCAGAGCCCAGCCCTGCCCCAAATGTGACAACAGAAAAAAAAAATTGAGCCAGAGAGCCCGGGAACTGCTGCTGCTCCTGAGCCCAGGCAGAGCTTACTTAGTGGGCTCTGTTCTGCGGCTCTAAATCCCAACCGTAAACCGTAATCCAAACCCTATCCCCAACTTTAGCCCCAACCCTAATTTTAACCCTAACTTTAGCCCGAACCCTAACTTTAGCCCCAACAATAACCCTAACTTTAGCCCTAACCCTAATGGGAAAATGGAAATAAATATATATATTTTTTTTAGTATTTTTCCCTAACTAAGGGGGTGATACAGGGGGGTTTGATTTACTATTTATATTTGGCAGCTGTCACACACTAAAAGACGCTTTTTATTGCAAAAAATAGTTTTTGCATCACCACATTTTGAGAGTTATAATCAGGGTGGATAAAAATCATGATTTTTTTTAAAAAAAATCAAAAAAATCGGATTTTTTTGATTTAAATCGGATTTTTTTTATTTAAATAGGATTTTTTAATCAAGTTGTACACAAGCAAAACTTTGTCTTTTTGCAAATCAAATTATTTTACACAAATAAAAATATTAAAACAGTTGATGATTATGAAACCTAATAATTTTTATTTGCACTATTAAACAATCAGAATTGAACTACAGAGAGTAAGTACTTTTTAACAATAGCCTATCTCTAACGTTTGAAGTAAGCAAACATCTTCAGTGAATACATCAGTCCTTTAAGCCTACTGTTTATTTAGGACTTTTAGTAGGAAAACTAGTTGTCCTGCTTTAGCAGTTCCTAAGCGGTTTCGGACTGTTGTGTGCACAAAACCAAATGAAGAAAACAATCTCTCTACTCCTGCCGATGAAGCCGATGCAGTCAGTAGCTGAGTAGCTACATTTATTATCTTCGCTGGAAGAACAAGTGATTGCGACTTCCACCAGTCCAGTGGTTTTAGTTCATTAACGACGTTATCTGCAAACATGTATTTTTGAAATGGTGCAGATTCACACTTCAATTTCAGCACAGTTGCCACAATGTCATGGTTAGTATTGGCGAGCCACTCCATTGCAGAGTTGATTTCCGCCTCAGATAGTTTTTTCCCTCTGTAGATGGATGCAAGATATTGGCTAAATAGTGTTCTTCTTTTAATGCTTGGTCCTTGCGGTGGTGTATTGCAACCTTTACATTGTTTGAGAGGTTCAAGCGATCTAGCGAACCTTCTAAATCTTTCCAAACTTCTGTGGCATCAGCTATGGTTGCAGTATCTTTCTGCATTTTATCCTACACAATAGATATTGGCTTTAACCTTTCCAAAAGGTCCTCGGCATTTCTCTTCACACCAAGATTTAATACTTTGCTTCGTATATTAGCATCAATTTTATCCCGATGTGTTTCGCAAATGGACACTAATTTTGACCAGTTGTTAATAAACAGTTCCAAGCATTCAGCCAAGGTATTCCATCTAACATCTTGTGGTAGAACCAACTTCAGTCCTCCCATTTCCTTGTAGGTTGCATGTGCAAAATGATTATTGCGGAAATATTTAACAATTTCTACAACATGTTCCTTGACACCCGAAATATGCAGGTCTTTTGCCAAAAGATGCAACAAATGGGCAGAACAACCGTATGTAATGACATTTGTGTCATCCTCATGTGCCAGTTCCGCTCGCATTTTTGCCACATTGCTTGCGTTATCAGTAACTAAGCTCCTTACTTTACATCCAAACTGTTCTTGGCATTGGTGAATTGAGTTCTTAGCAATTTCAAGTAAATATTCAGCAGTATGTGAATTTCCAGATGTGTCGATTGTGTCTGTAAGGTAAGTTTCACCATCTTCTGTTGTGACACAAGTGCAAATTATGGGGTCGTTGTGGATGTTGCTCCAACCATCCAAGCTCATGTTAACAACTTTGTCTTTCAAATATTTTGTACAAGCCGCTCTTTCTTTGTCGTATACAGCCTGAAGATGTTTTCTACTTGGTGGTTTGTAGCCTGGTCTTATTCCTTCGATCATTTGTACAAACAATGGGTGTTCAACTAGTCGGAAAGAAGAATTGGTTGCAAATATGAATTTAGCAATTAATTCATCAAAATGTTCTTTCTGGCTCGTCGTAGTCTTTAAGAGGAATTTTTCTACACTTTGCACGCAAAGTTTTTTGTTGGGCTGCTTTGTTGAAGTTGTACCCAGATATTGATTGTCACGTGCAGCACAAGCCATATTTGACCCTGAAAGCACAGTAATTAAAAATATAATTCGACTGTGTATTTGAAGAAATATAACGAAAATATTTTGAAACAAACTTTTTGAACAATGTAATGGTCCTCGTCCTATAAGGGCTGTCTCAAAAGTTATGCTACTCAAGTTTCCGGTGAAGTTGCTGTAATACTAGTAATATCAGAGCAACTGAAAAAAATTATGTCACAAAAGTTTTAAAAATGTTTTTTTAAAAAAATGGTCAATTTGGCAAACTTCAAAAGTGAATTGTAGCCTACAATAAAAAAAAAATGGGACTTTTTTCCCCCCTTTCTTTCAAATTTTTCCCCAAAAAAACCAAAAAATTGTTTTTTTTCCCCTCCAGGGTTCCCCCCAATCATTTTGGGTTTTTTTCTCCCAAATACTTGCTTAAAAAAAAATTTTGGGGTTAATAAGGAAAAAAAACTAAAAACAATCAGAAATAAAAAAATAAAGGGGGTTAATTAAAAGATTAAATTTAATTTTTTTTGGTTTAAAAAAAAATTTTTGAAAATTGGGTTTTAAAAAAAAAAAAACCCCCTTTTAAAAAAAAAAAAAAATTATTTTTTAAATAGAAATCTTTTTAAACGGGTTTTTTTTCCCCCCGGGTTAAATTTTTCAATAGGCCCAAGGGTTTAAAATTTTTTTTTTACAGTTTTTTTTTATTGGACCTTTTCGGGAGAATTTTTTGATCTTTCATTCCTTTTTTGGGGGAGAAATGAGAAAAACAGCAACAGTTTTTTTGGGGGGGGTTTAACCGTCCACGCGAAAAAATTGATCAGTTTTTTTCATACAATTGAAGCCCCAAAATTTTTTTTTTTTTTTCCAAATTAAAAAAAAATTTTTGAAAAAAATTGTTTTTGGACTTTATTTACGCATCTTTTTTTTTTTCGTGGCTGGCGGGAAAAGATTTTGGGGCCCATTTTTTTTTTCCCCCTTTTTTTTGACCTTTTTTTTAAAGGGGGTTTAAAAAAACATTTTTTTTTTTTTTTTTAGGTTTTCCAAAAGGGGGTTAACGGGGAAATTTTTTTGGGGCCCAAACGGGAATCCAAAACTTTTTTTTTAAATTTTTTTCCTTTTATTTATGAAGAAAAATATTTTTTTTTTAATTTTTTTTTTTAAAAATTTTCAAATTAAAAAAAATTTTTTTATTTAACTTACTTTTCACTTTTTTCCCCTATACAATTTTTTGTGAGGCGGGCCTTTTAAGTTCGGGAAAACAGATTTTAAAATTTCAGGCTCATTCTTAACTTTTTTCCCTGTTTTAACCTGTGCAAAGGTTAATTTAGGGGATTCTCCCGCTGGAAAAATACGTCGGGAAAAAGGGGCTACCAAAGGCGGGGTTTCCCGCGGGACTTTTAAACGTAAAAAAAATTTTTGAGCTTTTGGGGGTTTAAAAAATGCCGGGGGTTCCCCGGGATATTTTTTTTTCCCCCCATTCTGGGCCCAGGCCAGGCAGAATCCCTTAGGAAAAGGGGGAAAACCCTCAAAAAAAAAAATGGGGGGGGGAAAAATGCGAAAATTTAAAAAAGAAAGTATTTTGATCACTGTAAAAAACTGATTTAGTGGGCACTTCCCCACTTTAAAAAAAAACCCAATTTTTTTTTTTAAAAATCCCTTAAAATTTTTTATTGGGACTTTTTCAAAAAAAGGGAAAAAATTTTTTTTTGGGGCTTTTTGTTTTTTTTTTTATGAAAAAAATTTTTTTTTAAATTTTGAGTTTTTGGGGAAAAAAAAATTAATTTTTTTTTAAAACCTAAAAAATTACCAAAAAAAATGAAAGTAAAATTTCCCTTTTTTCCCAAAAAACGGGTTTGGGGTTTCCCTTCCTTTTCGGGGGGGTTTTTTTCCCGTTTTTTTTTTTTTTTGGGGAAAAACCCCGAACCCAACCCCTTGAAAATGAATTGTTTTAAATTTAAAGGGGATTTTTGTGGTTTTAAAATCCTCCCACGGGGGAAAAAAGCCAGGGAAGAAGCTAGAGTAAACATCCCAAAAATGAAAAGGGGGTTTAAAAAATTCAATCGCTTTTACGGCCCCAAGAAAGTGCGACCAACCCCTTAGGTTGGTTTGAATGAAAGGGAGGCGTTCCCTTGGGGAATTCCTATCGTATAAGTTTTCCCGTTTTTTTTTTTCCCCCCCAAAAGCTAGTTGCACCCCCCATTAAAAATCCAAAAAATTTTCCAAACCCCCCAACTTATAAAATCCGATTGTTTTTAATAAGTGGATGATTTTTTTTTGGGAAAACTTACAAAAGGGCCAAATGAGAGATGCTCTTGGGTGCCTTTCAACCGTTGGGTATTTTGGAAAATTTTTTGGGGCATACCCTTTAAGGAACACCCTAACCCCCCTGCTTGCCAATTTTGGGGCCCCTGAGGGGGGTTAATTTACCCTAATATTTTCTTAAATTTGGGTTTGGATTTTTTAAAAAAATTTTTTTAATCTAAGAAAAAAAACCCCCCAAAAGGCAGATTAATATTTTTTAACCATTTAAACTACTTTAAACCCCGCCCCCAACTTTTTTTTTTGGGGTTTCAAAAGGCTTTTTCCCCCTTTAAGAATCAATGGAAACGGGCAACGGGGCCATTTGCCCTTTTTAATTTTTTTTAAAAACCCGTTTAAATTTTACTAAGGGCAAAAAAGGGGGCCCCCCTATCAACACCAAATTTTTTAAAATTTTTTTTTCCCAAAAAACCAGTAATACTTGCTGGTAGCACAACAGGGGAAAGTGTTAAAAATAAACCAAATTATTGTGAGGTGCAATGCCCAAGGGGTTTAATTTCCACCCCCCGTAAAATCAAATTTTTAAGGAGTTAACCTCAAAAAAAAAGGTTTTGATTTAAAATTTTCCTATTTTTCCCTTCCCGGTACCTGCAAAAAAATAATTTTGGGGTGATTAGGGCGAATGGGAACCGGGATTTTTTTACGGGGGGTCATCCTTCAAGGGGGGGGAACGCCCATTGGGGGCCCCCTTCACCCCTCTGGCAGCCACAAAAATTTTTCCAGCCGGGACCCCCCTTTTCCCAACAAAAAAATTTTTATCCCCTTAAACCAATAAAAAGGGACTTAAAAGGTTTTTTTTCATTTTTTTTTTTCAAAAATTTCGATAAGGGGAGGCTTGGTTTTTTAAAAAGGGGGACACCCCAAAAAAATAACCCCCCTTGAAAAAGGAAAAAAAAAGGGGGAAAAGGAAATTTGGGGCAAAAAGGTTTTTCCCGGGCTGCAAAAGGCTTTTGTAAAAATTTGGGGGCCCCCCAAAAATTTTTTTTTTTTAATTAGGAATTTTTTTAAAAATAAAAGGGGGGGGATCAAATTTTTTAAATGCCTTGCGGCCACTGGGGATTGACCCCGCTTCATTTTTCCCTTTTTTAAAAAAAAGGGGAAACCCCACCTTTTTTTTAATTTTTTGGGTGGGGGGCGGGGGGGGGAAAATTTCAGACCCCGTGTACGTTTTTAGACATTTGAAAAGGAGAATACCCCCGCCCCCGACGTAATTTAAAATTTCCCTTTCCGGCCCCCCGGGGAACGGGGAAATTTGGTTCGTACCAGTTCAAAAGAAATGGGTTTTTTTTTGTTTTGTTTCGTCTTCGCAGCATTTCCCCTCGTCTTGGGAGTTCCGCTTCATTTTTCCCCCCCTATTCCCCCTTTTTTTTTTTAACAGCCCAGCTGAGCAATCAGGCTTCAAACCCCCCGGGGCCTTCCCAAAAAAATTTTTTCCCCTTTTTAAAACTTTGGAACACTTGTGGACTCTGGAAACCTGCTATTGATAAATCCAGTTTGCATGGAATTACGGTAACAGAGAAGAGATCCTGAACCTGTTGTGGAGAGTTATTGCTGAGCTTAAGTTACTCTGGCCTGCTGTGTCTCCTGCTTCTGTACCTGCAAACTGTGTGACCATTTTTGCCACTTGTATGAAGTAATACAAGTCCTTCTATATCAAACCTGTGTCTCATGTGTTTTCCTCGCACCCAAGCACAAGACGCTATATGAACTGTACACCATACATTACAAGATTCTGAAGCCAAACGTTAGTGTCTGCTGGGTCTGGGAAGGCTGTGTCTGCTGTGACTGTGGATATCAGATGTCCGGTTATACTTTCTGTGATGACAGTGGTTGTGACTTCTCACAACCATTCCAGGTGAGCAATTCCCTTAATTTTACTCTGCAGTGTTACCACAGGTAAACACTATTGTGTTTTTTTTTTTTTTCTCTTCTCCTTCCAGTACTCCTGTCTTAAAAGATCTGGAAGATGGAGGCTCGCATAAAGGAGCTTTGCGGAGTGACTGATACAATCCTTGCAGATATACAGACTATAAAGACCCGTTTTGCAAACCTACAGGACCTCACTAATCACAATTTGCAAGTGTTTGGACAAACTACCCAGGATTTACGAGCCAGGATTGAGGTTCTAGAGGAACGAGTCCAGGCTCCTGCCATAACCCCGAGTTCTGGGATTCCCAAGTTACCCCCTTTTCATTTTGGCGGTGAACGTGAGAAATTCAGGGGATTTATTAACCAATGCAATCTTTTTTTTTCTGCACATGCTTCACAATTTCCCACTGAACGATCTAAAGTGCTTACTATAATCATGTTGCTTACCAACAAGGCTTTGATGTGGGCAAACCCTCTGATTGAGACTGAGGATGAATGTTTGGATCATCTTGATGCTTTCATTTCAGCCATGGGGCAGGTGTTTGATGACCCCAATCGAGGTGCAACAGCTGAAGCAGCCATGTTAACTTTGCGCCAAGGTAAGCGCTCAGTAGCCGAATATGCCTTGGATTTCAGGAGATGGGCCCTCGATACCACTTGGGACAGTTCCGCCAAAAAATCTATTTTTCGAAAAGGGTTGTCTCCACTGATTAAGGATGAACTTGCTCGTGCCGACCCTCCCACTGCGTTAGGTGACTTTATTAACTACTGCATCCGTATTGATGTCGTCTGACTGAACGCAGGCAAGAGAGATGGTTCGAAAGTAATCGCACTAACCTTTTCCTACCTTCCTCCCCAGCTAAGGAACCTTTGAGTAGGATCACACGGGAACCTGAACCTGAACCCATGCAGGTGGACTCTTTACAAAGACGGGTTAGTGATGCACGCAAAGAACATCGTTTAAAGGAAAATCTATGTTTCTACTGTGGTAAGTCAGGGCACTTCATTATAAACTGCCCCAGCCGTTCTCGTAAGACTACTGCAGCAGTCATTCACTGTGAGTGTTGCGAGAGGAGATCTGTCAGGTCCGAGCCTCAGGCTCCAGAGAGATCTGCAGCAACAGATATTGATTTCTCGGACTTAAACTCCGTCACTTCTGAGGACGATGACTGTGTAAACGCTGCAATTTTTCAAGTTTCCTCAGCGGTGTCCCAGCTGAGTTGTAAGAAAAACAATTCTCATTGCTTCCTTTCCATCAAACTCTGGGTTGACTCAGTCTGGGTGTCTAGCTCTGCTATGATCGACTCAGGGGCAAGTGGAAATTTTATGGATATCTCCTTTGCTCTGAAACAGGGGATACGTTCAGTGAAGAAGGCTACTCCAGTACAGATGGAGACTGTGGATGGCTCCCTGCTGACCTCTGGACCAGTGGATCAGGAAACGGAGCCTTTGAGGGTCCTTATGGGTAAAGATCATCAAGAGAAACTGTCCTTTATGCTTATCTCTTCTCCCCACTTTCCCATTATTCTAGGGTTACCATGGCTGCAGGCTCAGAACCCTACCATTTACTGGGAGACCAAGGAAGTACACTTTCCAGAGAAACAGATGAGTCCAGAAGTTTCAGCTTGCTCTGTTCCTAAAGGAACCATGTCAGTCCCTGAACTACCAGCTGTATACCAGGACTATGTGGATTTATGTGACAAGAAGAACGCTGACCAGCTTCCCCCTCACCGTCCATATGATTGTCCA
Source organism: Oophaga sylvatica (assembly GCA_033576555.1). NCBI lineage: Eukaryota > Metazoa > Chordata > Amphibia > Anura > Dendrobatidae > Oophaga > Oophaga sylvatica. Next base: position 205,093,758 of record JARQOD010000006.1, on the reverse strand, counting down.
ATTGAATTATTGCCTGGAGCAGAGATACCTTTTGGTAAGATCTACCCCCTGGCGGGGCCCGAGCTAAAGGCTTTAAAGGATTACATAGACGAAAATCTAGCCAAGGGCTTCATACGCCCCTCTTCATCTCCTGCAGGTGCACCCATCTTCTTTGTGAAGAAGAAAGATGGATCTCTGAGACCCTGCGTAGACTATAGGGAACTCAATAAGGTTACTATTAGAAACCGTTATCCATTGCCTTTAATCCCTAAGTTATTGGAGAGAGTGCAGCATGCCAAAATTTTCTCTAAACTGGATCTCCGTGGGGCCTATAACTTGGTCCGTATTAGACCTGGGGATGAATGGAAGACTGCATTCAGGTCACGCTATGGACACTTTGAATATCTAGTTATGTCTTTTGGTCTGAGTACCGCCCCAGCCACTTTCCAACACTTGGTGAATGACATCTTCAGGGATCTCCTAGATACATTCGTGGTGATTTATTTGGATGATATTCTAATTTTTTCTAACTCCACAGAGGAACATCATGGACATGTGAGAATGGTCTTAGAACGTCTAAGACAAAACCATCTTTACATCAAACTTGAAAAGTGTGAATTCCATAGGACCGAAATTCAATTTCTGGGGTATGTACTGTCTACACAAGGAATTAGTATGGATGGAAGCAAGACCCAAGCCATCAAGGATTGGCCAATTCCTAGAAATGTGAAGGAGGTGCAGCGCTTCATCGGGTTTGCCAACTTCTATAGACGTTTCATTAGGAATTTCTCTGAGGTAGTGTCACCTATCACCCAACTTACCCGGAAAGAGTCTAGGTTCTCCTGGACCCCCCAAGCCCAGGAAGCATTTTCCCGTCTAAAGGATAAATTTACCACCGCACCTATCTTAGTACATCCCAACCCCGAACTTGCCTTCATAATAGAGGTGGATGCTTCAGACTGTGCCGTTGGAGCTATACTCTCTCAGAGAACAGGTGAGAAGAATGTCTTGCATCCCTGTGCCTTCTTTTCCCAGCAGTTGTCTTCGGCTGAGAGGAACTACGATGTGGGCAATAGAGAGTTGTTGGCCATTATTGCCGCCTTCAAAGAATGGAGACACCTTCTTCAGGGTGCTGCACAGCAAATAGTCGTCCTGACAGACCATCGTAACCTTGAATTTATCAGGTCGGCTAAGTGCCTGACTCCTCGCCAGGCTCGCTGGAATCTTTTCTTAAACCAATTTAATTTTGTAATTTCTTATAGACCAGGATCGCGCAATGGAAAGGCTGATGCACTCTCTAGGATTCATTCAGCAGAGACCCGTCCACTTACTCCTCCTAAGACTATTCTTCCTGACTCTAGATTCCTGGGAGTGATTCATAATCAAGACCTACTTAAGGACATCAAGGAAGCATACCATGCGGATTCCTTGTTGGCACAACCCCCAAGGGACGTAAGTCTTGTCTTTAAGAATGGTGTGTGGATTCAGGGACAACATCTGTATATACCTGAAACAGTCAGATTGAGAGTATTGCAACTCATCCACGATTCCAAGATAGCTGGGCATAGAGGAATTCTAAAGACACAGGAATTTCTTTCTCGTTTCTTTTGGTGGCCCACTTACAGGAAAGATGTTTTAAACTATGTCACTTCATGTGAAGTCTGTGCAAGATGCAAAACACCTCGCTCCTCACCAACTGGTCTGTTGCAACCCCTTCCCACCCCGTCCCGCCCGTGGGGATCAATTTCTATGGACTTCATTGTGGAGTTACCAACCTCTCAAGGGAAGAACACCATTCTAGTGGTGGTTGATCGTTTAACAAAGGCAGCTCATTTTATCCCTTGTGTCGGCTTACCCACTGCAAAACAGACATCAGATTTGATGATTAAGAATGTGTTTCGCTCACATGGAGTACCGGATGAGGTTATTTCGGATCGAGGGGTGCAATTCACTTCAAGGTTTTGGCAAAATTTCTGTGCCGCATTGGACATTAAAGTAAACCTTTCTTCTGCTTTTCATCCCCAGACTAATGGACAGACAGAACGAACCAATCAGACCCTGGAGCAGTATCTCCGCTGCTTTATCTGCCACCTACAGGATGATTGGGTGGATCTACTTCCACTGGCTGAGTTCTCTTATAACAACTCGCAGAGCGCCTCCACTAAGCAGTCTCCTTTTTACTCCAATTTAGGTTATCATCCTAACATTCTTCCTCGATTTCCCATAGAAACGCCCTTGCCAGCAGTGGCTGAAAGAATCACGTCTTTACAAAAGAATATGGATCTTCTAAAGGAAAATCTGGAATTGGCTCAGGAAAGGTACAAGAAAGCAGCAGATAAATTTTGTAAACCTGCACCAGCTTTCAAGGTAGGAGACTTGGTCTGGCTGTCAACCAGAAATCTTAAGTTAAGGATTCCATCGTCTAAGTTGGGACATAAGTACATTGGACCCTATAAAATCAGTAAAATTATAAGTGCCGTTGCTTGTCGTCTTCAACTGCCCAGAACTATGAGAATCCACCCTGTCTTTCATGTATCCCTACTAAAGGCTGCAACACCCAATACGTTTCCTGGACGTTCTTCTCCTTGCCCTGACCCAGTGCTAGTCGATGGTCAGGAAGAATTTGTGGTGGAAAGGATTCTAGATTCCAGGTTGTACAGAAATCAGTTACAATATTTGATTAAATGGCAGGGCTACCCAGTGGAGGACAACTCATGGGAACCAGTCAATAACGTTAATGCTCCTCGCTTGCTCCGCCAGTTTCATCAGAGGTACCCAGACAAGCCTAGTCTGAGGTCATCCGGAGGTTGTCCCTAAGGGGGGAGTAATGTAAGGTTCTTTGTACATGTTTCTTGAAACTCAGTTTTTTCCGTCAGCCATTTTGCTTTCTGTCTTGCTGCAGCTATCTTGCCCTCAGTCAATATGGAGTTTCCAGCTTTCATGTTCCCGCCCTGATTCTCTCCCTCTTGCTTCTTAAGCAGCCTCAGCTGAGCAATCAGTGCTTCAGAATCAAGCCTGCAGTGAGCCTGTGACCTGACTCCTGGAAAACCTTGGACTTTGTACTCCAGCTATTTCCTACTGAGGAACTTTGGAACACTTGTGGACTCTGGAAACCTGCTATTTGATAAATCCATGTTTGCATGGAATTACGGTAACAGAGAAGAGATCCTGAACCTGTTGTGGAGAGTTATTGCTGAGCTTAAGTTACTCTGGCCTGCTGTGTCTCCTGCTTCTGTACCTGCAAACTGTGTGACCATTTTTGCCACTTGTATGAAGTAATACAAGTCCTTCTATATCAAACCTGTGTCTCATGTGTTTTGCTCGCACCCAAGCACAAGATGCTATATGAACTGTACACCATACATTACAGAATGATGAGAGAGATCTTCAGCACCTGGTGCCGGTGAACAGCGCTTACTGTACCGCTGCTTCCATGGCGCCGGTACGTCTGGTACTGATGGGGCACACAGTTGCCACACATGTCCAAGTATTACACACACAGACATTGATATTTCCGGTACTGTTTTTTCCGGTACCAGAAATATCAGGATGTGTGAAACCAGCCTTATTCCATTCTTTAAGATCGACCTATTTTACAGCCTGGATAGAGAGTGATGCTCATCTTGTCTCTTCAGAATTCCCCAGATCAGGAGACATACTTGGCCACTGTATCACTTTCACCCTGTATCAATGTTCTGTTTTCTCATGAATCTTTGTTCATATTAAATTTTTCTGCTGGTATTATATAGTAATATACTGCCAGTTGGATTTTTGTGAATTTCTGTGGAGGTAGGGTAATTGCAGTCGGTCTCCGCACCCACAGTGCTGTGATTGGTCAGTCAATCTGACTGACCAAACACAGCAGCGATCGGGCAGGAGATGCTGAAATTTCAGCATCTCCTGCCCGTGCAGGAGCTCAGCACTGCAGTGGCTGAGCTTCCTGCACTGACAGCCGGGAGCGGCGCCCCTAGCTGTTAACCCCCTGACTGCTGCGATCGGGCGCGATCGCAGCCTTCAGGGGGGCAGGCAGAGGGTCAGGGGCTCCCTCTGACTCAGATCGGTGTCCACACGATGTCATGACAACCCCCGGGTCACCCAGCTGCGGAAAGCCTGTGAGACCATCCTCACAGCATGGTTTCAGAAGCTTTGAACATAGGGGTATAATACATTGCAATGCTGGAGCATTGCAATGTATTATAACTGCAACAAAAGTGAAAATCCCATAAAGGGACTAGGTAAAAAAAAACATTTTTTAAAAAAATATGTAAAAAAAAAATTAAAAAATAATAAAAATAATAAAACAATTCCCCTAAAAAAGACATATTTTTATGTAAAAAAAAGCAAAAAAATACACGTTTGGTATCGCCGCATCCGTAAAAATCCCTTCTATAAAAGCGTCACCCTAGTTAACCCCTTCAGTGAACACCGTAAAAAAAAACACATAAAAGCAGCAAATTATACTTTTTCCAAGCGGTATCATCATACCGCTTGGAAAAAGTGCAATAACACGCGATCATCTTCATCTTGTCCTGCAAAAAACAAGCCGCCATAGAGTATCATCAGTGAAAAAATAAAAAAGTTATAGCTCGCAGAATAAACTGATGCAAAAATAATTATTTTTTCTATAAAAGTTTTTATTGTGTAAAAAACGCCAAAACATAAAAAATTATATAAATGAGGTATCACTGTAATCGTAGTGACCCGAAGAATAAAGCTGCCTTACCAATTTTACCACACGCGGAATGGAGGAAAAAAAAAACAGTTCCTGAATTGCTAGTTTTTGTTCATTCTGCTTCCACAAAAATCGGAATAGAAAGCGATCAGAAAACGTTAAGTGCCCGAATATGGTACAAGTAAAAACGTCAGCTCGTCCCACAAAAAAAAAGACCAAACATGACTCTGTCGGCCGAAATATGGAAAAATTATAGCTCTCAAAATACGGAAAAGCAAAAATTTCTTACAAAAAATCTTCCAAACAAAGCGTCTTTTAGTGTGTGACAGAAGCTAAACATGAAAAAAGGGTATAAATCTGGTATCGCTGTTATCGCACCGACCCGAAGAATAAAGTCACCCAATCACTAATACCGCACGAGGAAAGGTGTAAAAAATAAAACCAATTCTTCACCTTTTGTGGATTTGTTCATTCTGCCTCCCAAAGATCGCAGTAAGGCAATCACAGTGATCTACCACCACATATGGGGTATCAGCACACTCAGGACAAATTTCACAACAACTTTGGAAGTCTAATTTCTCCTGTTACCTTTGTGAAAATAAAAATTTGGGGCAAAAAGATCATTTTTGTGGAAAAAAATGATTTTTTTATTTTCATGGCTTTATGTTATAAACTTCTGTGAAGCATTTGGGGGTTCAAAGTGCTCACCACACATCTAGATAAGCTCCTTGGGGGTCTAGTTTCCAAAATGGTGTCACTTTTGAGGGGTTTCCACTGTTTAGGCACATCAGGGTCTCTTCAAACGCAACATGGCGTCCGATCTCAATTCCAGCCAAAAAAGTCAAATGGCGCCCGTTCCCTTTCGAGCTCTGCCATGCGCCCAAATAGTGGTTTACCCCCACATATGGGGTATCAGCGTACTCAGGACAAATTGCACAATAACTTTTGGGGTCCTGTTACCCTTGGGAAAAAAAATTGGAGGTGAAAAGATCATTTTTGTGGAAAATATATGATTTATTAATTTTACGGCTCTACGTTATAACCTTCTGTGAAGCCTTGGGGGTTCAAAGTGCTCACCACACATTTAGATAAGTTCATTGGGGGGTCTAGTTTCCAAAATGGGGTCAGTTATGGGGGGTTTTCACTGTTTAAGTACATCAGGGGCTCTCCAAACGCGACATGGCATCCGCTCTCGATTCCAGCCAATTTGACATTCAAAATCTCAAATGATGCTCCTTCCCTTCTGAGCACTGCTGTGCGCCTAAAGATTGGTCTTCCTCCACAGATGGGGTATCGATGAACTCAGGAGAAATTGCACAACAAATATTGTGGTTAATTTTCTCCTGATATCCTTGACAAAATAAAAAAAATTGTGTTTGAAAAATTTTTTTGGGGAAAAAAAGTTAAATGTTCATTTTTTCCTTCCACATTGCTTCAATTCTTGTAAAGTATCTAAAGGGTTAATAAACTTCTTGAATGTGGTTTTGAACACCTTGAGGGGTGCAGTTTTTAGAATGGTGTCAATTTTGGGTATTTTCTGTCATATTGACCCCTCAAAGTGACTTGAAATGTGAGGTGGTCCCTAAAAAAAAATGTTTTTTTAAATTTTGTTGAAAAAATGAGAAACCGCTGGTCAACTTTTAACCCTTACAACTTCCTAACAAAAAAAATGTTGGCTCCAAAATTGTGCTGATGTAAAGTAGACATGTGGGAAATGTTATTTATTAACTATTTTTTGTGACATATCTCTCTGTTTCAAGGGCATAAAAATTATAAGTTTGAAAATTGCAAAATTTTAAAAATTTTCGCCATATTTTCGTTTTTTTCATAAATAAACGCAAGTCATATTGTATTTTACCACTAACATGAAGTACAATATGTCACGAAAAAAAAAAATCTCATAATCATCGGGATCCGTTGAAGCGTTCCAGAGTTATAAGCACATAAAGTGACAGTGGTCAGATTTCAAAATTAAGGCCTGGTCATTAACCTACAAAATGGCTTGGTGCTTAAGGGGTTAATTTTATATATTTTTCTGGGAGTTCCTTATTTTTTAGTATGCATCTTCTTCTCATTTTCTCCATGGCTTTGCAGCATGCGTTAGGAGAACCCCTTTTGTTCAATTCTGAATTAGTGGTGCCCTCTGTTTCGTAGTCTTGCTAGATATAATAGAAACACGTCACTACATTTTTCACCCACTCCTGGTTTTGGATTACAAATACTGAGGTTAAAAAAATCACCAAATACTGACAGTGTGAACATAGCCTAAATATGTGTTTTCATTCATTGTCATATTGTCATAAGTGCACATCTACCAAGAACACAGAGTGATGACAGCATCTTTTCTTACATTATCGAGCGGTACGCCTATAAGTTCAAGATACAATCAATGAATTGTAGCTCCCCAACACGCTACCTGTATTCTTCGCGCTGGCGACTGCTTCATTCCTGGGGTAATTCTCACCCGTTTCGGGGTTCAAAGAATTGGAGTCAGAGTCCAGAACAACGTCAAACAGTTGAGCTTTATTTTCCTCCGGACACAGCACATCCAAGACACCATTAGCACGCTTGAGAAAAACACCGTGAGCACAACTAATATGGGGTGGTGCTTAACCCCTTAACGACCGCCGATACGCCTTTTAACGGCGGTCATTAAGGGTACTTAAACCACAGCGCCGTTAATTAACGGCGCTGTGGAAAAAGTGAATAGCGCCCCCCAGAGGCGCATTTTCTCCAGGGTCTCGGCTGCCGGGGGTAGCCGAGACCCCAGAGAACATGAATTGGGTGGGTTTTTACCGACATCGATGTTGCGATCGCCGTTATTAAGGCTGGGGTCACACTGGCGACAAAATCGGACGACTGCAATGCGATGAAAAATCGCATTGCAGTCGGACCTATATTAATCTATGGAGCAGCTCCCAGTATCAGATTTTTTGTGGTCCGTTTTAAACGTCCGAGTGCAATCGCAGCATGCTGCGATTGTCACTGATTGTGGGTCGACTATCGCCAATGCAAGTCTATGGGAGCGATGAAAAATCGGATTACAAACGGACCGCACTGTGTGACTTGCGATTAAATCGCATCAGTGTCCTTTAGAAAAGCCGGCAATTCATCCTGCCTATACTGTAAAAGCACACTGACAGCTTTAATAAAAAATCGAATCAATACATATCCACACATAGAATCCACATATATATATATATATATATATATATATATATATATATATATATATGTCATTGTGACATGTATATATATATATATATATTTATAGTTCTTACACTTCTACATACTGTACTAGCCGCTAATTCAATTGCCGGCTTTAGTGAAATCCCAGAAGCCGACATGAAATGATACATTGTTTTGACACAGTTAACCATGTAATTTCAAGTATTTTGATATATGTTTTTAACTTACAATGACATAAGTATATTTGTGCAAAATTTCAGACATGTAGGGGTTAATTAAAGGTGTAAATTCGTTGTAAAAAAATGGGTTTTTTTACAACGAATTTACACCTTTAATTAACCCCTACATGTCTGAAATTTTGCACAAATATACTTATGTCATTGTAAGTTAAAAACATATATCAAAATACTTGAAATTACATGGTTAACTGTGTCAAAACAATGTATCATTTCATGTCGGCTTCTGGGATTTCACTAAAGCCGGCAATTGAATTAGCGGCTAGTACAGTATGTAGAAGTGTAAGAACTATAAATATATATATATATATATATATATATATATACATGTCACAATGACATATATATATATATATTATTGTAACATTTCCGGGGGTTTTAGCTCTGAGATCGCTGTCTGGGTAGACAGAACGGCACGGAAACAGTTCATTCAGACAGCAATTATGGTAAAAACTGGCCGCAACCAGTTTTATTAAAGTCCACAGCAAACAGATAAAAACAAAGCATAAACAAAAGACCTAGGCTTGTCTAGCCACTAATTACACTTATGTAATGTCCCTTTCTATCAGGAACCCAGACTCTATCAGTCTGTGCCCAAAACAACACATATGATATATGTTACCAGTATGGAGTTTCCCAGATACTCCTCCTTATGTCTGAAGGTCCACCCGACGTCCAGACTTGAGAGAGATCCACTCCTATTCAGTAGTCATTATGCTGGAGGTTCACAGAGACACTCCTGTGTCCGGGGTACCTCTAACCCAGACTGAGACGGCTCCCCTCTCTTCAGTAATCATCAGCATGGAGGTTCACAGAGACACTCCTGTGTCCGGGGTACATCTAACCCAGACTGAGACGGCTCCCCTCCTCTTCAGTAATCATCAGCATGGAGGTTCACAGAGACACTCCTGTGTCCGGGGTACATCTAACCCAGACTGAGACGGCTCTCCTCCTCTTCAGTAGCTTATCCGCATGCATTCTCACAGAGACTGCTTCCTTGTGCCAGGACACCTCTCTGTGTCCAGGCTAAAGACAGCTCTAACACTCTTGGAGACTGTTTCTTGTGCCAGGACACCTCCCTGTGTCCAGGCTAAACTAGCTCTCTGACTGTGTCCGCAGACACCTATTTCTGGCTTCCTAATTAACAGCTGATTGGCTTCAGGTTTAAGCTGCAAGTGTGCAATGAATGCAAGGTGTAGTGACCTCTCTCTACCACCAGGTCTACAAAGCCACATATTTCCCTTATAGTTAGCAAAGAACCTAGGTGAAATGTACACCCCATTCACCACATATCCTCACTGTCTCACATATCCCCCCCCTCTTCTCCAGACCGGAGGGCTGGTCATCCAGACCGGAGGACTGGTCAACAAACCTAAAGAGACAGTGAACACAGCTCAAGTCATAACCAACATCAGCTTCATCTTTACCTGAAGTATAACCATTATTAGCTTCATCTATATTTTCCATTAAGCAGGGTTTCTATACCCTTACACACACACACACACACACACTGTGTGATGTCACAGTCATGTAACCAGTCAGCTTGAGGGGAAGGAACATGGACAGTCAAAACATACACACTGATCCATTAAATGGATGCCAGCCAGCGCTGCATTACCCATCCGTCCCATCTGCATACAACTTTATCCTAGGTATTTAGACACATACCCCTTGGGTGGGTTTGTAGGTGACTGGACCCGCCCAGCTCTCCAAGTCACCTGGAAGCCTCCCAATGTATAGCACAAGTCTCAGCAGTAGATCTGCTGAACCAAAATATATCCAGGCTTCCATCACAGGGCCACCCACCTCTGCGATACATACCGTCCATCCATCACATGCCTCCATGCATATCCTGAGGGCCATACCCAGTGCCCCCTCTGTTCAAATTTGTGGGGTCGAACACCTGCGACCCGACCAGAGATCCCCCTCGGTCGCCTCTGCCAGTCACCCCGTCTCAGTTGATTTTGGGCACTATGCAATATCACCTCTTTGTTAGGCCTCTCCCGCCCCCAGCGGTCAGAACGTTGGCCTTGTCCTTGTGTCGGTGTCATCTCACCCGACCTTTCTTTCCCGAACTGACTCCTACCGTCGTTGCGGCCACGAGTCCATCGTCCAGTCAAGCTTACTGGTAGCTCTGAGTCTGACTCTCTGTCTTTTCGTCCGCCACCGGGTCTCACACTCAGCCGTGAGCTAACAGAAGCGTCATCTCTACCCCTCATTGTTTTAGCACGTCTACTGCCAATCCCCAGGGAAGCCTCTCGTCTCTCCCTTTCTTGGGCTGGAAGTAGTCGCTCTCTTTGTTCCAACTGTAAAACATCCTCAGATGGCATCTTCTGTCTGGCTGTAAGGTCAGCATCAGCCTTCTTCTCAGGACTCTCAACCTCTTCTGCTACCATGCCTTCCTCATTTGCACTGGTTGCTTTATTGTCATCAGATGATTCATTATCACTCCCACTATCCCTGTCTGACCCCTTTTTCTCAGCCACATCTGGCTCACCTTCAGGGCTAGACACTTCACTTTCATTCACATCCGGCTCACCGTCAGGGTCATACAATTTATTCTCATTCTCATCCTGCTCACTTTCAGGAGTATACAATTTATTTTCATTCACATCTTGCTCACTGTCAGGGTTATACAACTCATTCCCATTCACATCTTGATCTGGAACCTTAGTTAACATGTTATCCTCAACATTAACTTCACCATCTGGTCCCTCAAGTATGTGACTATGTGACAACCCCAGCACTATACCTCCATATAGCTCAGGTACCAGGAGCTGACTCACGACTCTCCCTGGACTTCAGTGTCCCTAAACAATAGGTTATTGTTCATGGCAGCATGAGGAAACCTCTCCTCAGAGCCAGGCTCTTGGGGAACCTCATTCAGAACAATTACATTTTCCTGTGCCGTTTTAAGAGTGGGGTCTAGCACCGGCTCTCTCCCAAAATTGTCACAGGACACAGGCAGGTCAGGGACACTCGGTTCCCGAGAACCACCATCCTCATCTCCCAACATCACCTGCAAAGAAATTTCATCTTTATCACGGTCATCATCAGTATCATCACTATTATGATTAGCATCATCATCATTATCAATATCATCATCACTATCACACAAGATAAACGGCCCACTAACATTGTGTTCCGCCCCTCGGGACTGCGTACCCTCAGTAGGGGCTTCATCACACTGTCCATCAGAATCACCCTTCCCCCAGAGATCCTTAGACCGGGGAAAGTCATTACACAACACAACGGGGTGCACCAGGTTCTTCACTACCCCCACTTCACATGAAACCTCCCCGAGTTTAGGGACCAAGTCCACGGCAGTCTCTGGGTAGACTTTGGTGTCTCCATGGATGCACACCATACTCAAGTGCTTATCAGGGATGAAGTCCCTATCAATCAGGCTGTCACATACGGAAGTCACTGGACTCTCTGAGTCCAAGAGGGCCTGCACTGAGCAACCATTTGTAACCACCGGGGACACCTGTGGTCCAGTCTCTTCGGTTGCGGTGGTCACACACACAGGTTCTGCGCAGAGAGAGAGGGATCTGCCAACATCACGGCACATAGGCTCCCCCTCTAGTGGACAGTTGGCTGCAATTTCACGACATCTCCAACACTGTCCATCACACTCTTCCACCCACATGTCCCCTCGGGCCTGAACCCGCTTATCAGCATACCCCATGTCCCCAACAGCTGGAACGCTCTTACCGGAAGAGTTCGACGTCCGGGAACTCTGAAGTGACGTCCTCTCAGACGGCTGTACCTCAGGAGAACATGCTCGGGTGTAGCGGTTCACTGTAAGACATGCTCGGGTGTAGCGGTTCACTACCACCTTTTCAACTCCATAATCAGGCCTGCTGACTGCAGACTCCCAACTGTATCTCCAGTCATGAACTCCCCTCGCATGGGCTGTCACCGTAACACCCAGCCGGGTACGAATCTCTGCCTTCAACTTGGCTTAGTCTTCGCTGTCCTGCTTGCTCAGGTCAGCATAGGCCACCTGGGGCACTCCAATCAGATAGGGTGCGACCATCATGGCCCACTCAGATAGGGGCAGATTCTCCTTCTCTGCCAGTCTCTCAAACCTAGTGAGATATACCTCCACATCATCACGAGGTGTCATCTTTTCCAGGGACCGTCTTACCGCCTTCTTTACATCGGACAAGTCAGGTGCCTTCACAACATTACTCTGAGACGCGGTGCGGAGAGCTGCAATCTGCTCCAACAACCGGTTATTCTCCTGCTGCTGCTGCAGGAATTTCTGCCGGTGCTCCTGCATGCGCTGCTGGTGCTGCAGGCGCTGTTGCTCCATGCTCCGCTGGGCCTGTACCAGGTACTCAACGAACCCCTCCATACTGCCGGACTCATCTGTCTCAATCACAGCAGTCTTATGTTGCACAATAACTTGCGCCATTTGTTCAAACAGCGCCTCCATGCTGTCATCCATGCTGTCAGACTTCTCTGTCTTCACAACGGTAGTCTTCACTCAAGACATACACACACTCTACAGTCTTTTCCATAGAAAAATTTAGCTCTGCTGTGCAGACACTTTTTTTTTTTTTTTCCTTTGCAAAGTCTATTAGGGCTACTGTCTCTTTAAGACTGCTCCACAAACTTTTCTTTTGCTGCTGCACATTCCACAGTCATTTTCACAACAAGTTCAGCTTTGCTGTGCATACATTTTCTCTCTGCAGACCCTATCAGGGCCACTGTCTCTCCAAGACTGCTCCAAACAGACGTTTCTGCTGACACACACTTTTTTTTTTTTTTCCTCTGTTGCTATTTCAATAGACTTTACCTTTAATGCTGTCTCTTGCCACTGTGCTGCATGCACACTCCAGCACTAACTGTACCAGGCCCTGCGCTGCCCGCATTCTCCACCAATTGTAACATTTCCGGGGGTTTTAGCTCTGAGATCGCTGTCTGGGTAGACAGAACGGCACGGAAACAGTTCATTCAGACAGCAATTATGGTAAAAACTGGCCGCAACCAGTTTTATTAAAGTCCACAGCAAACAGATAAAAACAAAGCATAAACAAAAGACCTAGGCTTGTCTAGCCACTAATTACACTTATGTAATGTCCCTTTCTATCAGGAACCCAGACTCTATCAGTCTGTGCCCAAAACAACACATATGATATATGTTACCAGTATGGAGTTTCCCAGATACTCCTCCTTATGTCTGAAGGTCCACCCGACGTCCAGACTTGAGAGAGATCCACTCCTATTCAGTAGTCATTATGCTGGAGGTTCACAGAGACACTCCTGTGTCCGGGGTACCTCTAACCCAGACTGAGACGGCTCCCCTCCTCTTCAGTAATCATCAGCATGGAGGTTCACAGAGACACTCCTGTGTCCGGGGTACATCTAACCCAGACTGAGACGGCTCCCCTCCTCTTCAGTAATCATCAGCATGGAGGTTCACAGAGACACTCCTGTGTCCGGGGTACATCTAACCCAGACTGAGACGGCTCTCCTCCTCTTCAGTAGCTTATCCGCATGCATTCTCACAGAGACTGCTTCCTTGTGCCAGGACACCTCTCTGTGTCCAGGCTAAAGACAGCTCTAACACTCTTGGAGACTGTTTCTTGTGCCAGGACACCTCCCTGTGTCCAGGCTAAACTAGCTCTCTGACTGTGTCCGCAGACACCTATTTCTGGCTTCCTAATTAACAGCTGATTGGCTTCAGGTTTAAGCTGCAAGTGTGCAATGAATGCAAGGTGTAGTGACCTCTCTCTACCACCAGGTCTACAAAGCCACATATTTCCCTTACAGTTAGCAAAGAACCTAGGTGAAATGTACACCCCATTCACCACATATCCTCACTGTCTCACAATATTATATATATATATATATATATATATATATATATATATATCTGTGTTCTATGTGTATATATCTATACTTTCTTTTGTGATTTAAATAATATTATTTTGGATCCATTATATGTCAGTTTTGCAAGCCTGCGATAAATTCTCACAAGTCGGATGTAAATCGGATGTTACAACTATGGTCAGATGCGACTAAATCGCATCTTTCCTGGAAAATCGGATGCCAGACGGATGACTGTTCATGACATTTTGCTGCGATAATCGTCCCACTAAAACGGTCAGATTTTTTAATCGTGTGTGTGTGATCCCAGCCTTAGGCCGGCGTCACACTGGCGACATAATCGGACGACTGCAATGCGATGAAAAATCGTATTGCAGTCGGACCTATGTTAATCTATGGAGCAGCTCCCAGTATCCGTTATTTTGTGGTCCGTTTTAAACGTCCGTGTACAATCGCAGCATGCTGCGATTGTCACCGATTGTGGGTCGACAATCGCCAATGCAAGTCTATGGGAGCGATGAAAAATCGGATTACAAACGGACCACACTGTGTGACTTGCGATGAAATCGCATCGGTGTCCTTTAGAAAAGCCGGCAATTCATCCCTGGCTATACTGTAAAATCACACTGACAGCTTTAATAAAGACTAGAAAGAATAGGTATACACACATAGAATACATATATATATATATATATGTAATTGTGACATGTATATATATACATATATTTATATTTCCTAGACTTCTACATACTGTAATAGCCGCAAATTCAATTGCCGGCTTCTGTGAAATCACAGAAGCCGACATGAAATGATACATTGTTTCCACACAGTTAACCATGTCATTTCCTGTATTTTGATATTTGTTTAGAACTTACAATTACATGAGTGTATTTGTGCAAAATTTCAGACATGTAGGGGTTAATTAAAGGTGTAATTTCGTTGAAAAAAAATGTGTGGGCTCCCGCTGTATTTTCTCCACCAAACAGACAAAGCAAAGCGAGTGGGGGCAGATAATAATAGCCTAGGGAGGGTACATTTTTTGTGCCCCCCCTGGCTACTAACATCTGCCCCAGACACCCCAGAAAGGGCAAATCTATAATTAGATTCGCCCTTTCTGGCACTTTGCCCGTCTATTCCCATTGCCCTGTAGCGGTGGCGAATGGGTTAATAATCTCACCTTACTGTCACCTTAGTATTGAAAGGTGACCTTAAGGCAGGTTAATAATTGAGAGCTGTCAATTAGACAACTATCAATTATTAATCCTATTGAAGTAAATAAAAAAACACACACACACTTTAAGAATAAATAATTTTAATGAAATAAAAACACATTTTTTTGACCATATTTTATTTTACACTTAATCCGTGCGAAGCCATTGATCTCCTAAAATAAAGAAAAAAAAATAAAACAACATTATTCTTACCTATTCCGCCGATCTGTCACGTCCCACGCTGTAATCCTTCACAAAGGGTTAACTAGCTTTGAGCCAAGCAGTGCAAGTAATCCTGCATGCTCAGCTCAAAGCTCCTGAATGAATAAGTTCCTCTCCTGGCGACAGGAGAGGATGTGTTTCATGAATGAAGCTTAATTGATTGTGTCCACTTTCCCTTTAGGTCAGGTCACTAAAGTTAAATTGCCAATAAATCAATTAAGCTCCATTCATGAATCTATTCCTCTCCTTTCGCTGGGAGAGTAACTTATTCATTCAGGGGAATACAGGTCTGAGACAGCATTATTAGCTCTCTGCGACCTGTAACCTGTTAACCCTTTCTGATGGATTACAGCGTGGGACCTGACTGTACTTCGGATTGGTAAGAATCATTTTGCTTTTTTATTTTATTTTTATTACAGCAAATGGTTTTAGCAGGAAAATAAAATATTGTCAAAAACTATGTGATTATTTCATTAAACTTCTTTTTTATTAAAGTGTGTGTGTTTGATTTTTCTATCATACAATAGGATTAATAATTGATAGTTGTCTAATTGACAGCTCTCAATTATTAACCTGCCTTAAGGTCACCTTTCAATACTAAGGTGACATTAAGGTGAGATTATTAACCCATTCGCCACCGCTACAGGGCAATGGGAATAGACGGGCAAAGTGCCAGAAAGGGCGAATCTAATTATTGATTTGCCCTTTCTGGGGTGTCTGGGGGCAGATGTTAGTAGCCAGGGGGGGCACAAAAAATGTACCCTCCCTAGGCTGTTATCTGCCCCCACTCGCTTGCTTTGTCTGTCTGGTGGAGAAAATACAGCGGGAGCCCACGCATTTTTTTTCAATGAAATTACACCTTTAATTAACCCCTACATGTCTGAAATTTTGCACAAATACACTCATGTAATTGTAAGTTCTAAACAAATATCAAAATACAGGAAATGACATGGTTAACTGTGTGGAAACAATGTATCATTTCATGTCGGTTTCTGTGATTTCACAGAAGCCGGCAATTGAATTAGCGGCTATAACAGTATGTTGAAGTCTAGGAACTATAAATATATGTATATATACATGTCACAATGACATGTATATATATATATATATATATATATATATATATATATGTGTTCTTTGTGTATATATCTATTCTTTTTTTTGTGATTGAAACACTATTCTTTTGGATCCATTATATGTCAGTTTTGCAAGCCTGCGAGAAAATCTCGCAAGTCGGATGAAAATCGGATGTTACAAGGTACACACACATGCGACTAAATCGCATCTTTGAAGGAAAATCGGATGCCAGAAGGATGTGTGATGTTTGCATTTTGATCCGACAATCGACCGTCTAAAACGGACCGATTTTTTGTGGTTGTGTGTGACGCCGGCCTTAACCCTATAACGGCGACCGCAACAAAAAAAAAAAAAACAATGTGCCATTTAATTTCTCTGTCCTCTGATGTCATCGGACATCAGAGGACAGAGAAAAAGGGTCCCCGGGACCCCCACTGTGGCCCCCGAACCCTCCTCATGGCCCCAGGGCCCTCCGGTGTCCCCCGGTGCTGGCGCCATTCTTTAAAATGGCGGGCGCACGAGTGGTGCGCCCGCCGCGAGGTGTCAGGGGGGATGGGCGATTTTCTCTGGGGTCTCGGCTGCCTGGGGTAGCGGAGACCCCAGAGAACATAATAGGGGCCCCCCCAGTCACCACTCTTTTGAGATCGCCATATACTGGCGATCGCAAAAGAGAAATCACTGCTGCGATCCCTGCCTGTAAATTTCTCTCCCCTCTGATGTGATCGCACATCAGAGGGGAGAGAAATAGTGTCCCGGGACCCCCGATCTCACCCCCCCTGTACCTGCAGGGGTCCCGTGTCCTCCGATCCCCCCCCGTGCGGTCCGATCCTCCCCTGGACTCCGGTCCTCCCCCTGGCCTCAGTTCAGCTGGCGTCTTCTTCCAGTAAAAAAAAAATGGCGGGCGCATGCGCATGCGCCCGCCGAATCTGCCTGGCGGCAAATTCAAAAAATCATTCATTCATTCTCTAAAAGTACATTTTGATCACTGTGATACATGGGCGTACCCACCGTGGGGCAGGGGGGGGGCAACTGCCCCCCTAGAAGCAGGGGCACACAAAGAACTTGGAGAGCAGGCAGACACACAAAGCTGACAGGGGGCGGGACTCACTGCAGCACAGGCTGAGACTCTGCCACCGGTCAGTCCACCCATAGTGAAAGAGAGGAGGACATCACCCAACCATGTGACCCGCAGCAGGGAGGTGTCACCGCAGGTCCTCTAGTTACATATGTGAAGAATCAGGATGGATTGAATGCAGTCACCGGGTCACATGATCCAGAGAGAGGCGTGTCCACAGGTCCTTCAGCTGCCCGGCTGCTTGAATGTGTGAGTGGCGTGCAGCTGCTAGCTATGGCTGCTTCCTCCTGTTGCTGGCCAAGGGTCCCACAGAGCTGCACCTGTCCTGTGAGACCTGTTATTAGGAGCCACTCTGTGCCGGGGTGAGTAGTGGCGGAAGCTTCTGCGTCGGAGGTCTCTCTCTCTGTATGGCTCTATAGTGCACAGTGAAATGCACAGGTCTCTCATGATATGGCTCTATAGTGCACAGGTCTCTCATGATATGGCTCTATAGTGCACATGTCTCTCATGATATGGCTCTATAGTGCACATGTCTCATGATATGGCTCTATAGTGCACAGGTCTCTCATGATATGGCTCTATAGTGCACAGGTCTCTCATGATATGGCTATATAGTGCACAGGTCTCATGATATGGCTCTATAGTGCACAGTGAAATGCACAGGTCTCTTATGATATGGCTCTATAGTGCACAGGTCTCTCATGATATGGCTCTATAGTGCACAGTGAAGTGCACAGGTCTCTCTCTCATGTCATAAAATATGTACATTGTTTTGAATAGTATTTATATACATTTCTCGTCCATTACATCAAAGAAGGCGACATTGGCTGTGACACAAACGGCCAAAAATTGCTCTAGGCTGCTGCTGCTCCATCGATGGGGTTGCATTATGACCCACAAGGTATTGCAACTGCGACAATCAAGTTGCAAAAAAAATCCAACTGGTTCTGATTCTTTGTCGCGGTACCTAGCGGGTCACAATGCGACCCCATTTACCTGCATTATACAAGCAGCTGTTTCATGGCCAAAGTTGACGTATAGCCCCAGCTTAATGAAAAATGACTATTTTCACATCGTGTGCGGTATATAGGCCATTAAATCGTGTGCGGTATATAGAGTGTAGTATATGGTGTATACAGGGTCATACACATTGTGTGCGGTATATAGAGTGTATATACACTGCTGTATTATACTTTTCATATACAGGTTATAATGCCTCTTATTCTTTGTATAGAGGCTAGTGTGCCATGTATAATATATGGTATATACAGCGTACAGTAGTGTCGCATACACTGCTGTATTATACAATATACAACAGTTCTAATGCTCCATACCTAATATGCAGGATAATGTACAGTGTATATGATGTAACCTGTATAAGATGTGACCTTGGCTTGCCCCCCCCTAGTTTTGATCCTGGGTACGCCCATGCTGTGATAAACTATCACAGTGATCAAAATAAAAAAAACAGTACATAAACCCCCCCTATATCACCCCCTTGGTTAGGTACATATAATAAAATAAAGAAATTTTATTTATTTTCATTTTCCATTAGGGTTAGGGTTAGGGTTATAATTAGGGTTAGGGTTATAATTAGGGTTAGCATTAGTGTTAGGGTTAGGCTGGGTTCATATTGCGTTATGGCAGTCCATTAGACGGACTGCGTTACACCGCGGTATAACGCGGTGTAACGCAGTCCGTTAACGCTGCCATTCACCCCCATTTGAGGGCGCATCGCGACGCCCAAACAGTGGTCCCACCCCACATATGGGGTATCAGCGTACTCAGGACAAATTGGACAACAACTTTTGTGGTCTAATTTCTCCTGTTACCCTTGGGAAAATAAAAAATTGGGGACTAAACGATCAGGTTTGTGGAAAAAATATGATTTTTTATTTTCACGCCCGGGCGTTATAAACTTCTGTGAAGCACTTGGGGGTTCAAAGTGCTCACCACACATCTAGATAAGTTCCTTAGGGGGTCTAGTTTCCAAAATGGGGTCACTTGTGGGGGTTTCCACTGTTTAGACACATCAGGGCCTCTATAAACGCGACATGGCGTCCAGCCAATTCTGCGTTGAAAAAAGTCAAACGGCGCTCCTTCCCTTCCAAGCTCTGCCATGCACCCAAACAGTGGTTTACCCCCACATATGGGGTATCAGCGTACTCAGGACAAATTTTACAAACACTTTTGGGGTCTTGTTACCCTTGGGAAAATAAAAATTGGGGTGAAAAGATCGTTTTTGTGGAAAAAATATGATTTTTTATTTTCACGGCTCTACGTTACAAACTTCTGTGAAGCACTTGAAGGTTCAAAGTGCTCACCACACATCTAGATAAGTTCCTTAAGGGGTCTAGTTTCCAAAATGGGGTCACTTGTGGGGGGGTTTCCACTGTTTAGGCACATCAGGGGCTCTCTAAACGCGACATGGCGTCCAGCCAATTCTGCATTGAAAAAGTCAAACGGCGCTCCTTCCCTTGCGACCTCTGCCGTGCGCCCAAAAAGTGGTTTACCCCCACATATGGGGTATCGGCGTATTCAGGAGAAATTGCACAACAAATTTTGTGGTTCATTTTTTCTTTTAACACTTGTGAAAATAAAAAAAATTGGTTCGGAAGTAAAGCTTTTGCAAAAAAAGTTAAATGTTAATTTTTTCCTTCCACATTGCTTCAGTTCCTGTGAAGCACCTAAAGGGTTAATAAACTTCTTGAATGTGGTTTTGAGCACCATGAGGGGTGCAGTTTTTAGAATGTTGTCACTTTTAGGTATTTTCTGCCATATAGAGCCCTCAAAGTGACTTCAAATGTGAGGTGGTCCCTAAAAAAAAATGGTGTTGTAAAAATGAGAAATTGCTGGTCAACTTTTAACCCTTATAACTTCGTAACAAAAAAAATTTTGTTCCCAAAATTGTGCTGATGTAAAGTAGACATGTGGGAAATGTTATTTATTAAGAAATTTGTGTGACATATCTCTCTGATTTCAGGGCATAAAAGTTGAAAATGTGAAAATTGCTAAATTTTCAAAATTTTCGCCATGTTTCCGTTTTTTTCATAAATAAGCGCAAGTCAGATAAATTTTTTTTTACCACTAACGTGAAGTACAATATGTCACGAAAAAACAATCTCAGAATCAGCTGGATTTGTTAAAGCGTTCCAGAGTTATAACCTCCTAAAGTGACAGTGGTCAGAATTGTAAAAATTGGCCCTGTCATTAAGCTGCAAAATGGCTGTCACTAAGGGGTTAAAGTCTAGGTTCCCAAACCGAATGACAATATAGAAAAGACTAAGCGCTCAACTTAAGGGAAGATATTTAATTGTAGTAGATCCAAAAACGTTTCGGTCAGCGTGACCTTCATCAGTTACTTATAAAACTACAGTAAAAGCTCCTAATGAAAATGCCCCAGGGTAGTTCAATCAATGGAGAAAAGCGTTGCTAGAAAGATGAGCGAGTAGAGCTACATAGTGCAGCCAGATGGGGCAATCGTGCCTCCAGGTGCGGTATCCGGTATCCGGTACACCGCTAGTGTGGCGGACGCTTGGATATTGATGCCAGGTGGGGCAATCGATTGCCCAAAAAACGCCTAGAAAAACTTTGTGAACAGTCTTAGGCCTCTTTCACACATCCGGCGGGCGCCTGGCGGCGCCCCCGGCATTTTGCCGCAGCGCCGCATGTGAAAACCTTTCACACTTCCGGCGCCCAAAATGCGGTTTTTTGCCGGATGGTTTCTGATGCTTGGAGACATAAGAGACCATCCGGCAAAAACAAAAAACGTTACATGCAGCGTTTTTTCCGGACGCCGCAATGTACATTTGCGCCGCATCCGGACAAAACCGCATTCAACGCATTGACATGCGGCGCCATCCGGCGCTAATGCATGTCAATGCGAAAAAAGCCGCATGCGGCGCATCAGATTTTCAGATGCGGCGCTGCGGGAAAATGCCGGGGGCGCCGCAAGGCGCCCGCCGGATGTGTGAAGCCAGCCTTAGTGGGCAATGGTTTTCCTTGGTGTAAAAAACACTTTAGGGGACACGTTCGTGTAATGAAGGGGTGTCTGCACAGACTATGCACGGAAAGAGTGGGGGGTAGTAACGTGATTTAGGCTCGATGACTGACAAGGCTGAAAATGGGCATCAAAGTGGGCACAAAAGGGCATTAATTAAAGGGTTAAATGACTTTGGGCCACTGATCTCACACTAAGAACACACAGATAGTGATGCCCTGCATCAATCCCAGGTCCCTCATGCCTGGCCCAAATGGGTTCTGGGCATCACTATCTGTGTATTCTTAGTGTGAGATCAGTGGCCCAAACTCATTTAACCCCTTAGAAACATCAGTTACTAATTCAAATCTGTGAAAATAGGCCGTTTGCCCTCTTTGATGCCAGTTCTGATGCCCAGAACCCATTTGGGCCAGGCAGGAGGGACCTGGGCTTCATGTGGGGCTCCCAGTTCTATCTGTCTGCAGTGTGATATTAGTGGCCCAAAGTCATTTAACCCTTTCATTAACGCCCTTCAGTGCCCATTTTTGTGCCAGTTTTATCATTTTTGTAGCTGTTTCTAAGTGTATTCACATCAGGCTCCTCACTGCATTGTATGTTATTATTGTGATGATTATTTTTTGTTGTTAAACCTATAAAAAACAGAAAAGAAATAATTGCAGAATATAAGAAACTGACGAATAAGAAATCAATGGACTGTGGCTAATCAAACTGAAAGACCGCGGCAAAAATCTAATTCCTGGCGCTGCAAATACAATACAAGGGGAAATCGCCAGAATCAGCCAAACTGTGCTGCCGCGGCCGGGAGTCTGCGCCTCACTACACCGAGCGGCGGAGCTGGAGCAGCCGGCACAAGCTCAGCGCCCTCTGCTGTCAGCGACGCCCTACATATGACAGCACACGTGACTCCAGAACTGACAGGACTATCAGCGCTGCTGGCATGTCAGCACAGCGCCCCCTAGGGGCCGCAGATGGACGTCATCTATTAGTTGTGTGTTCACTTGTGGGCAGGCGGTCAGTCTCGTGTCTGATTCGCCGACAACTGACAGTCCGCTGATGTGTGATTGGCCGTTACCCTGCAGCCAGTGTAGGACAGGTCGCTCGCGTGGCGACGGTTGAGCCCAGTGTCTTTAGTACAAGTAGTGGCGGCAGCGCTGAGGCGACATGTTGCAGGACTTCCAGGATGAGCGGCGGCTGCTGGAGGTCTTGGCTGTCTTCACGGTCCTGATGGGAGCCCTGTCATTCGTTGTTCTCCGGTTTATCCAGGTGCCGTACGGACGCTATTCCAGCTCCACTTACGGGCCGCCGGTGCCGGTGCGCGCGGCCTGGGTCATCCAGGAGCTGCCGTCCTTAGCTGTGCCGGTGTATCAGCTGTTCGCCTATAGAGAGGCGGCGGCGGCGGCGGCGGCAGCGAGTCGGATTCTGCTGGGGGCCTTCATCTGCCACTACCTGCACCGGTGAGAACTGTACGCTGTAGTATGGCCTGTACCGTGACCTGTACTCTGCACTATACTGTCCTGTACCGTGACCTGTACTCTGCACTATACTGTCCTGTGACCTGTACTCTGCACTATACTGTCCTGTACCGTGACCTGTACTCTGCACTATACTGTCCTGTACCGTGACCTGTACTCTGCACTATACTGTCCTGTACCGTGACCTGTACTCTGCACTATACTGTCCTGTGACCTGTACTCTGCACTATACTGTCCTGTACCGTGACCTGTACTCTGCACTATACTGTCCTGTACCGTGACCTGTACTCTGCACTATACTGTCCTGTACCGTGACCTGTACTCTGCACTATACTGTCCTGTGTGACCTGTACTCTGCACTATACTGTCCTGTACCTGTGACCTGTACTCTGCACTATACTGTCCTGTACCGTGACCTGTACTCTGCACTATACTGTCCTGTACCGTGACCTGTACTCTGCACTATACTGTCCTGTACCGTGACCTGTACTCTGCAAGCTAGTGACCTGTACCTGTACGTTGACCGTGACCTGTACTCTGCACTATACTGTCCTGTACCGTGACCTGTACTCTGCACTATACTGTCCTGTACCGTGACCTGTACTCTGCACTATACTGTCCTGTACCGTGACCTGTACTCTGCACTATACTGTCCTGTACCGTGACCTGTACTCTGCACTATACTGTCCTGTACCGTGACCTGTACTCTGCACTATACTGTCCTGTACCGTGACCTGTACTCTGCACTATACTGTCCTGTGACCTGTACTCTGCACTATACTGTCCTGTACCGTGACCTGTACTCTGCACTATACTGTCCTGTACCGTGCCTGTACTCTGCACTATACTGTCCTGTACCGTGACCTGTACTCTGCACTATACTGTCCTGTACCGTGACCTGTACTCTGCACTATACTGTCCTGTACGTGACCTGTACTCTGCACTATACTGTCCTGTACCGTGACCTGTACTCTGCACTATACTGTCCTGTACCGTGACCTGTACTCTGCACTATACTGTCCTGTACCGTGACCTGTACTCTGCACTATACTGTCCTGTACCGTGACCTGTACTCTGCACTATACTGTCCTGTACCGTGACCTGTACTCTGCACTATACTGTCCTGTACCGTGACCTGTACTCTGCACTATACTGTCCTGTACCGTGACCTGTACTCTGCACTATACTGTCCTGTACCGTGACCTGTACTCTGCACTATACTTGTCCTGTACCTGTGACCTGTACTCTGCACTATACTGTCCTGTACTGTGACCTGTACTCTGCACTATACTGTCCTGTACCGTGACCTGTACTCTGCACTATACTGTCCTGTACCGTGACCTGTACTCTGCACTATACTGTCCTGTACGTGACCTGTACTCTGCACTATACTCTGTCCTGTACGTGACCTGTACTCTGCACTATACTGTCCTGTACGTGACCTGTACTCTGCACTATACTGTCCTGTACCGTGACCTGTACTCTGCACTATACTGTCCTGTACCGTGACCTGTACTCTGCACTATACTCTGTCCTGTACTTGTGTACCTGTACTCTGCACTATACTGTCCTGTACCGTGACCTGTACTCTGCACTATACTCTGCTGTCCTGTACTCTGCACTATACTGTCCTGTACCGTGACCTGTACTCTGCACTACTTACTGTCCTGTACCGTGACCTGTACTCTGCACTATCTACTGTCCTGTACTGTGACCTGTACTCTGCACTATACTTGCCTGTACTGTGACCTGTACCTGCCTGTCGTGACGTACTGACTACTGCCTGTACGTGACCTGTACTCTGCACTATATCTGCCTGTACCGTGACCTGTTACTCTGCACTATTACTGTCGCTGTACCGTGACCTGTACTCTGCACTATACTGTCCTGTACTGTGACCTGTACTCTGCACTATACTCTGCCCTGTACTGTGACCTGTACTCTGCACTATACTCTGCCCTGTACTGTGACCTGTACTCTGCACTATACTCTGCCTGTCGTGACTGTCTTGCACTATACCTGCCTGTACGACTGTACTCTGCACTATACTCTGCGCTGTTCCGTGACCTGTACTCTGCACTATACTGTCCTGTACTGTGACCTGTACTCTGCACTATACTCTGCCCTGTACCGTGACCTGTACTCTGCACTATACTCTGTCCTGTACTGTGACCTGTACTCTGCACTATACTCTGCCCTGTACCGTGACCTGTACTCTGCACTATACTCTGCCTGTACCGTGACCTGTACTCTGCACTATACTCTGCCTGTACGTGACCTGTACTCTGCACTATACTCTGCCTGTACCGTGACCTGTACTCTGCACTATACTCTGTCCTGTACGTGACCTGTACTCTGCACTATACTCTGCCTGTACCGTGACCTGTACTCTGCACTATACTCTGTCCTGTACCGTGACCTGTACTCTGCACTATACTCTGCCTGTACGTGACCTGTACTCTGCACTATACTCTGTCCTGTACCGTGACCTGTACTCTGCACTATACTCTGCCTGTACCGTGACCTGTACTCTGCACTATACTCTGCCCTGTACCGTGACCTGTACTCTGCACTATACTCTGCCTGTTCCGTGACCTGTACTCTGCACTAATACTGTCCTGTACGTGACCTGTACTCTGCACTATACTCTGCGCTGTCCGTGACCTGTACTCTGCACTATGCTCTGCCCTGTACCGTGACCTTTACTCTGCACTATGCTCTGCCCTGTACCGTGACCTGTACTCTGCACTATGCTCTGCCCTGTACCGTGACCTGTACTCTGCACTATGCTCTGCCCTGTACCGTGACCTGTACTCTGCACTATGCTCTGCCCTGTACCGTGACCTGTACTCTGCACTATACTCTGTCCTGTACCGTGACCTGTACTCTGTCCTGTACCGTGACCTGTACTCTGCACTATACTCTGTCCTGTACCGTGACCTGTACTCTGCACCAGGGTGGATAAAAATCATGATTTTTTTTAAAAAAAATCAAAAAAATCGGATTTTTTTGATTTAAATCGGATTTTTTTGATTTAAATAGGATTTTTTAATCAAGTTGTACACAAGCAAAACTTTGTCTTTTTGCAAATCAAATTATTTTACACAAATAAAAATATTAAAACAGTTGATGATTATGAAACCTAATAATTTTTATTTGCACTATTAAACAATCAGAATTGAACTACAGAGAGTAAGTACTTTTTAACAATAGCCTATCTCTAACGTTTGAAGTAAGCAAACATCTTCAGTGAATACATCAGTCCTTTAAGCCTACTGTTTATTTAGGACTTTTAATAGGAAAACTAGTTGTCCTGCTTTAGCAGTTCCTAAGCGGTTTCGGACTGTTGTGTGCACAAAACCAAATGAAGAAAACAATCTCTCTACTCCTGCCGATGAAGCCGATGCAGTCAGTAGCTGAGTAGCTACATTTATTATCTTCGCTGGAAGAACAAGTGATTGCGACTTCCACCAGTCCAGTGGTTTTAGTTCATTAACGACGTTATCTGCAAACATGTATTTTTGAAATGGTGCAGATTCACACTTCAATTTCAGCACAGTTGCCACAATGTCATGGTTAGTATTGGCGAGCCACTCCATTGCAGAGTTGATTTCCGCCTCAGATAGTTTTTTCCCTCTGTAGATGGGATGCAAGATATTGGCTAAATAGTGTTCTTCTTTTAATGCTTGGTCCTTGCGGTGGTGTATTGCAACCTTTACATTGTTTGAGAGGTTCAAGCGATCTAGCGAACCTTCTAAATCTTTCCAAACTTCTGTGACATCAGCTATGGTTGCAGTATCTTTCTGCATTTTATCCTACGCAATAGGTATTGACTTTAACCTTTCCAAAAGGTCCTCGGCATTTCTCTTCACACCAAGATTTAATACTTTGCTTCGTATATTAGCATCAATTTTATCCCGATGTGTTTCGCAAATGGACACTAATTTTGACCAGTTGTTAATAAACAGTTCCAAGCATTCAGCCAAGGTATTCCATCTAACATCTTGTGGTAGAACCAACTTCAGTCCTCCCATTTCCTTGTAGGTTGCATGTGCAAAATGATTATTGCGGAAATATTTAACAATTTCTACAACATGTTCCTTGACACCCGAAATATGCAGGTCTTTTGCCAAAAGATGCAACAAATGGGCAAAACAACCGTATGTAATGACATTTGTGTCATCCTCATGTGCCTGTTCCGCTCGCATTTTTGCCACATTGCTTGCGTTATCAGTAACTAAGCTCCTTACTTTACATCCAAACTGTTCTTGGCATTGGTGAATTGAGTTCTTAGCAATTTCAAGTAAATATTCAGCAGTATGTGAATTTCCAGATGTGTCGATTGTGTCTGTAAGGTAAGTTTCACCATCTTCTGTTGTGACACAAGTGCAAATTATGGGATCGTTGTGGATGTTGCTCCAACCATCCAAGCTCATGTTAACAACTTTGTCTTTCAAATATTTTGTACAAGCCGCTCTTTCTTTGTTGTATACAGCCTGAAGATGTTTTCCTGAGATATCAAATCTACTTGGTGGTTTGTAGCCTGGTCTTATTCCTTCGATCATTTGTACAAACAATGGGTGTTCAACTAGTCGGAAAGAAGAATTGGTTGCAAATATGAATTTAGCAATTAATTCATCAAAATGTTCTTTCTGGCTCGTCGTAGTCTTTAAGAGGAATTTTTCTACACTTTGCACGCAAAGTTTTTTGTTGGGCTGCTTTGTTGAAGTTGTACCCAGATATTGATTGTCACGTGCAGCACAAGCCATATTTGACCCTGAAAGCACAGTAATTAAACATATAATTCGACTGTGTATTTGAAGAAATATAACGAAAATATTTTGAAACAAACTTTTTGAACAATGTAATGGTCCTCATCCTATAAGGGCTGTCTCAAAAGTTATGCTACTCAAGTTTCCGGTGAAGTTGCTGTAATACTAGTAATATCAGAGCAACTGAAAAAAATTGTCACAAAAGTTTTAAAAATATTTTTTTTAAAAAATGGTCAATTTGGCAGACTTCAAAAGTGAATTGTAGCCTACAATAAAAAAAAAAAAAAATAGGCGTATGCACACTCTTTTATTTTTACTTAACGTTAATCTTCTGTGAAATATTGCCTTAACATAAATTTAAATTCTATACTCCAGAACTAGTGCTAGAAATTTTTCTTTCATAGACTTTAACTATCCCAGTAAAACGTCTGTTAAAATAGGTTGTAATTGCCAGACTTACCACTAGTGCTAGGGTCCTGGGGGTTCATTGACATTAGTTGTATCACTATCAACATCTTCATTTCCCTTCTGGTTGCAGTTTTCATAATGTGATTTCAAACGGCAAACAAGTCCTTGGATATCCTTTTGACAGTATTTGCACTTTGCTCTCCCACCTTTCTTTCCAAGCTCTGCTGGCATCTCAACAAAATGAACCCAAATAGGGTCTCTCTTACGACCTGCCATGGCTCACGCAGATCACTTCTGAAGTTTGATTGTTACTACAGCCAAGTACTGCTGACTGACTATCCAACAAGTTTGGGCATGTCAACTGAATGGAAAAAGAAACTGAAACCAAGCTACAGAAAGTGAAACCAAGCCAGAAGTGTGGAGTTAATTGAACAATGATTGAAAGTTTTAGATTTTAATCGTGATTTATATTAAAAAAATCTTTTGATTTAAATCGTTGATTTAAATCGGCGTGATTTAAATCAATCCACCCTGCTCTGCACTATACTCTGTCCTGTACCGTGACCTGTACTCTGCACTATACTCTGTCCTGTACTCTGCACTATACTCTGTCCTGTACCGTGACCTGTACTCTGCACTATACTGTCCTGTACCGTGACCTGTACTCTGCACTATACACTACCCTGTACCGTGACCTGTACTCTGCACTATACTCTGTTCTGTACCGTGACCTGTACTCTGCACTATACCGTGACCTGTACTCTGCACTATACTCTGCACTGTGCAATGACCTGTACTCTGCACTATACTCTGTCCTGTATCGTGACCTGTACTCTGCACTATGCTCTGCCCTGTACTGTGACCTGTACTCTGCACTATACTGTCCTGTACCGTGACCTGTACTCTGCACTATACTGTCCTGTACCGTGACCTGTACTCTGCACTATACTGTCCTGTACCGTAACCTGTACTCTGTCCTGTACTGTGACCTGTACTCTGCACTATACTGTCCTGTACTGTGACCTGTACTCTGCACTATACTCTGTCCTGTACTCTGCACTATACTGTCCTGTACCGTGACCTGTACTCTGCACTATACTGTCCTGTACCGTGACCTGTACTCTGCACTATACTGTCCTGTACAGTGACCTGTACTCTGCACTATACTGTCCTGTACCGTGACCTGTACTCTGCGCTGTTCCGTGACCTGTACTCTGCCCTGTACCGTGACCTGTACTCTGCACTATACTCTGCGCTGTTCCGTGACCTGTACTCTGCACTATACTGTCCTGTACCGTGACCTGTACTCTGCACTATACTGTCCTGTACTGTGACCTGTACTCTGCACTATACTCTGCCCTGTACTGTGACCTGTACTCTGCACTATACTCTGCCCTGTACTGTGACCTGTACTCTGCACTATACTCTGCCCTGTACTGTGACCTGTACTCTGCGCTGTTCCGTGACCTGTACTCTGCACTATACTGTCCTGTACCGTGACCTGTACTCTGCACTATACTCTGCCCTGTACCTGTGACCTGTACTCTGCACTATACTCTGTCCTGTACTGTGACCTGTACTCTGCACTATACTCTGCCCTGTACCGTGACCTGTACTCTGCACTATACTCTGTCCTGTACTGTGACCTGTACTCTGCACTATACTCTGCCCTGTACTGTGACCTGTACTCTGCACTATACTCTGTCCTGTACTGTGACCTGTACTCTGCACTATACTCTGCCCTGTACCGTGACCTGTACTCTGCACTATACTCTGCCCTGTACCGTGACCTGTACTCTGCACTATACTCTGCGCTGTTCCGTGACCTGTACTCTGCACTATACTCTGCGCTGTTCCGTGACCTGTACTCTGCACTATACTGTCCTGTACCGTGACCTGTACTCTGCACTATACTGTCCTGTACCGTGACCTGTACTCTGCACTATACTCTGTCCTGTACCGTGACCTGTACTCTGCACTATACTCTGTCCTGTACCGTGGACCTGTACTCTGCACTATACTCTGCCCTGTACCGTGACCTGTACTCTGCACTATACTCTGCGCTGTTCCGTGACCTGTACTCTGCACTATACTCTGTCCTGTACTGTGACCTGTACTCTGCACTATACTCTGCGCTGTTCCGTGACCTGTACTCTGCACTATACCGTGACCTGTACTCTGCACTATACTCTGCACTGTGCAATGACCTGTACTCTGCACTGTTCCGTGACCTGTACTCTGCACTATACTCTGCCCTGTACCAAGACCTGTACTCTGCACTATACTCTGCACTGTTCCGTGACCTGTACTCTGCACTATACTCTGCCCTGTACCGTGACCTGTACTCTGCACTATACTCTGCGCTGTTCCGTGACCTGTACTCTGCACTATACTCTGTCCTGTACTGTGACCTGTACTCTGCACTATACTCTGCGCTGTTCCGTGACCTATACTCTGCACTATACTCTGTCCTGTACCGTGACCTGTACTCTGCACTATACTCTGCGCTGTTCCGTGACCTGTACTCTGCACTATACTCTGTCCTGTACCGTGACCTGTACTCTGCACTGTACTCTGCCCTGTACCGTGACCTGTACTCTGCACTATACTCTGCCCTGTACCGTGACCTGTACTCTGCACTATACTCTGTCCTGTACTGTGACCTGTACTCTGCACTATACTCTGCGCTGTTCCGTGACCTATACTCTGCACTATACTCTGTCCTGTACCGTGACTTGTACTCTGCACTATACTCTGCGCTGTTCCGTGACCTGTACTCTGCACTATACTCTGTCCTGTACCGTGACCTGTACTCTGCACTGTACTCTGCCCTGTACTGTGACCTGTACTCTGCACTATACTCTGCCCTGTACTGTGACCTGTACTCTGCACTATACTCTGCGCTGTCCGTGACCTGTACTCTGCACTATACTGTCCTGTACCGTGACCTGTACTCTGCACTATACTCTGCCCTGTACCGTGACCTGTACTCTGCACTATACTCTGTCCTGTACTGTTGACCTGTACTCTGCACTATACTCTGCCCTGTACTGTGACCTGTACTCTGCACTATACTCTGTCCTGTACTGTGACCTGTACTCTGCACTATACTCTGCCCTGTACCGTGACCTGTACTCTGCACTATACTCTGCCCTGTACCGTGACCTGTACTCTGCACTATACTCTGCGCTGTTCCGTGACCTGTACTCTGCACTATACTGTCCTGTACCGTGACCTGTACTCTGCACTATACTGTCCTGTACCGTGACCTGTACTCTGCACTATACTCTGTCCTGTACCGTGACCTGTACTCTGCACTATACTCTGCCCTGTACCGTGACCTGTACTCTGCACTATACTCTGCACTGTTCCGTGACCTGTACTCTGCACTATACTCTGCCCTGTACCGTGACCTGTACTCTGCACTATACTCTGCGCTGTTCCGTGACCTGTACTCTGCACTATACTCTGTCCTGTACTGTGACCTGTACTCTGCACTATACTCTGCGCTGTTCCGTGACCTATACTCTGCACTATACTCTGTCCTGTACCGTGACCTGTACTCTGCACTATACTCTGCGCTGTTCCGTGACCTGTACTCTGCACTATACTCTGTCCTGTACCGTGACCTGTACTCTGCACTGTACTCTGCCCTGTACCGTGACCTGTACTCTGCACTATACTCTGCCCTGTACCGTGACCTGTACTCTGCACTATACACTACCCTGTACCGTGACCTGTACTCTGCACTATACTCTGTTCTGTACTGTGACCTGTACTCTGCACTATACCGTGACCTGTACTCTGCACTATGCTCTACCGTACCATGACCTGTACTCTGCACTATACTCTGCACTGTGCAATGACCTATACTCTGCGCTGTACCATGTTCTATATTGTGATCTGCACTCTGCACTGTACCACAACCTGTACTCTGCACTATACTCTGCGCTGTACCACCACCTGTACTCTGCACTATACTCTGTGCTGTGCCACAATCTATACTCTGCACTATAGTCTGCGCTGTGCCACAACCTATAGTCTGCACTATACTCTGCGCTGTGCAATGACCTGTACTCTGTCCTGTACCGTGACCTGTACTCTGCACTATACTCTGCACTGTGCAATGACCTGTACTCTGCACTATACTCTGTCCTGTACCGTGACCTGTACTCTGCACTATGCTCTGCCCTGTACCTTGACCTGTACTCTGCACTATGCTCTACCCTGTACCGTGACCTGTACTCTGCACTATACTCTGCCCTGTACCGTGACCTATGCTCTGCACTACACTCTGCCCTGTACCTTGACCTGTACTCTGCACTATACTCTGCCCTGTACCGTGATCTGTACTCTGCACTATGCTCTGCCCTGTACCGTGACCTGTACTCTGCACTATGCTCTGCCCTGTACCGTGACTTGTACTCTGCACTATGCTCTGCCCTGTACCGTGACTTGTACTCTGCACTATGCTCTGCCCTGTACCGTGACCTATACTCTGCACTATACTCTGTCCTGTACCGTGACCTGTACTCTGCACTATGCTCTACCCTGTACCGTGACCTGTACTCTGCACTATACTCTGTCCTGTACCGTGACCTGTACTCTGCACTATGCTCTGCCCTGTACCGTGACCTGTACTCTGCACTATACTCTGTTCTGTACCGTGACCTGTACTCTGCACTATACTCTGTCCTGTACCGTGACCTGTACTCTGCACTATACTCTGTCCTGTACCGTGACCTGTACTCTGCACTGTACTCTGTCCTGTACCGTGACCTGTACTCTGCACTGTGCTCTACCCTGTACCGTGACCTGTACTCTGCACTATACTCTGTCCTGTACCGTGACCTGTACTCTGCACTATACACTACCCTGTACCGTGACCTGTACTCTGCACTATACTCTGTTCTGTACCGTGACCTGTACTCTGCACTATACCGTGACCTGTACTCTGCACTATACTCTGCACTGTGCAATGACCTGTACTCTGCACTATACTGTGCACTGTTCCGTGACCTGTACTCTGCACTATACTCTGCCCTGTACCGTGACCTGTACTCTGCACTATACTCTGCGCTGTTCCGTGACCTGTACTCTGCACTATACTCTGTCCTGTACTGTGACCTGTACTCTGCACTATACTTGCGCTGTTCCGTGACCTATACTCTGCACTATACTCTGTCCTGTACCGTGACCTGTACTCTGCACTATACTCTGTCCTGTACCGTGACCTGTACTCTGCACTATACTCTGTCCTGTACCGTGACCTGTACTCTGCACTATACTGTCCTGTACCGTGACCTGTACTCTGCACTATACACTACCCTGTACCGTGACCTGTACTCTGCACTATACTCTGTTCTGTACCGTGACCTGTACTCTGCACTATACTCTGCACTGTGCAATGACCTGTACTCTGCACTATACTCTGTCCTGTACCGTGACCTGTACTCTGCACTATGCTCTGCCCTGTACCTTGACCTGTACTCTGCACTATGCTCTACCCTGTACCGTGACCTGTACTCTGCACTATACTCTGCCCTGTACCGTGACCTATGCTCTGCACTACACTCTGCCCTGTACCTTGACCTGTACTCTGCACTATACTCTGCCCTGTACCGTGATCTGTACTCTGCACTATGCTCTGCCCTGTACCGTGACCTGTACTCTGCACTATGCTCTGCCCTGTACCGTGACTTGTACTCTGCACTATGCTCTGCCCTGTACCGTGACTTGTACTCTGCACTATGCTCTGCCCTGTACCGTGACTTGTACTCTGCACTATGCTCTGCCCTGTACCGTGACCTATACTCTGCACTATACTCTGTCCTGTACCGTGACCTGTACTCTGCACTATGCTCTACCCTGTACCGTGACCTGTACTCTGCACTATACTCTGTCCTGTACCGTGACCTGTACTCTGCACTATGCTCTGTCCTGTACCGTGACCTGTACTCTGCACTATACTCTGTCCTGTACCGTGACCTGTACTCTGCACTATACTCTGTCCTGTACCGTGACCTGTACTCTGCACTGTACTCTGTCCTGTACCGTGACCTGTACTCTGCACTGTGCTCTACCCTGTACCGTGACCTGTACTCTGCACTGTACTCTGTCCTGTACCGTGACCTGTACTCTGCACTATGCTCTGCCCTGTACCGTGACCTGTACTCTGCACTATGCTCTGCCCTGTACCGTGACCTGTACTCTGTCCTGTACCGTGACCTGTACTCTGCACTATGCTCTACCCTGTACCGTGACCTGTACTCTGCACTATGCTCTACCCTGTACCGTGACCTGTACTCTGCACTATATTCTGCCCTGTACCGTGACCTATATTCTGCACTACACTCTGCCCTGTACCTTGACCTGTACTCTGCACTATACTCTGCCCTGTACCGTGACCTGTACTCTGCACTATGCTCTGCCCTGTACCGTGACCTGTACTCTGCACTATGCTCTGCCTTGTACCGTGACCTGTACTCTGCACTATGCTCTGCCCTGTACCGTGACCTGTACTCTGCACTATGCTCTGCACTGTACCGTGACCTGTACTCTGCACTATGCTCTGCACTGTACCGTGACCTGTACTCTGCACTATGCTCTGCCCTGTACCGTGACCTGTACTCTGCACTATGCTCTGCCCTGTACCGTGACCTGTACTCTGCACTATGCTCTGCCCTGTACCGTGACCTGTACTCTGCACTATGCGCTGCCCTGTACCGTGACCTGTACTCTGCACTATACTCTGTCCTGTACCGTGACCTGTACTCTGTCCTGTACCGTGATATGTACTCTGCACTATACTCTGTCCTGTACCGTGACCTGTACTCTGCACCAGGGTGGATAAAAATCATGATTTTTTTAAAAAAAATCAAAAAAATCGGATTTTTTTGATTTAAATCGGATTTTTTTGATTTAAATAGGATTTTTTAATCAAGTTGTACACAAGCAAAACTTTGTCTTTTTGCAAATCAAATTATTTTACACAAATAAAAATATTAAAACAGTTGATGATTATGAAACCTAATAATTTTTATTTGCACTATTAAACAATCAGAATTGAACTACAGAGAGTAAGTACTTTTTAACAATAGCCTATCTCTAACGTTTGAAGTAAGCAAACATCTTCAGTGAATACATCAGTCCTTTAAGCCTACTGTTTATTTAGGACTTTTAATAGGAAAACTAGTTGTCCTGCTTTAGCAGTTCCTAAGCGGTTTCGGACTCTTGTGTGCACAAAACCAAATGAAGAAAACAATCTCTCTACTCCTGCCGATGAAGCCGATGCAGTCAGTAGCTGAGTAGCTACATTTATTATCTTCGCTGGAAGAACAAGTGATTGCGACTTCCACCAGTCCAGTGGTTTTAGTTCATTAACGACGTTATCTGCAAACATGTATTTTTGAAATGGTGCAGATTCACACTTCAATTTCAGCACAGTTGCCACAATGTCATGGTTAGTATTGGCGAGCCACTCCATTGCAGAGTTGATTTCCGCCTCAGATAGTTTTTTCCCTCTGTAGATGGGATGCAAGATATTGGCTAAATAGTGTTCTTCTTTTAATGCTTGGTCCTTGCGGTGGTGTATTGCAACCTTTACATTGTTTGAGAGGTTCAAGCGATCTAGCGAACCTTCTAAATCTTTCCAAACTTCTGTGGCATCAGCTATGGTTGCAGTATCTTTCTGCATTTTATCCTACGCAATAGGTATTGGCTTTAACCTTTCCAAAAGGTCCTCGGCATTTCTCTTCACACCAAGATTTAATACTTTGCTTCGTATATTAGCATCAATTTTATCCCGATGTGTTTCGCAAATGGACACTAATTTTGACCAGTTGTTAATAAACAGTTCCAAGCATTCAGCCAAGGTATTCCATCTAACATCTTGTGGTAGAACCAACTTCAGTCCTCCCATTTCCTTGTAGGTTGCATGTGCAAAATGATTATTGCGGAAATATTTAACAATTTCTACAACATGTTCCTTGACACCCGAAATATGCAGGTCTTTTGCCAAAAGATGCAACAAATGGGCAAAACAACCGTATGTAATGACATTTGTGTCATCCTCATGTGCCAGTTCCGCTCGCATTTTTGCCACATTGCTTGCGTTATCAGTAACTAAGCTCCTTACTTTACATCCAAACTGTTCTTGGCATTGGTGAATTGAGTTCTTAGCAATTTCAAGTAAATATTCAGCAGTATGTGAATTTCCAGATGTGTCGATTGTGTCTGTAAGGTAAGTTTCACCATCTTCTGTTGTGACACAAGTGCAAATTATGGGATCGTTGTGGATGTTGCTCCAACCATCCAAGCTCATGTTAACAACTTTGTCTTTCAAATATTTTGTACAAGCCGCTCTTTCTTTGTTGTATACAGCCTGAAGATGTTTTCCTGAGATATCAAATCTACTTGGTGGTTTGTAGCCTGGTCTTATTCCTTCGATCATTTGTACAAACAATGGGTGTTCAACTAGTCAGAAAGAAGAATTGGTTGCAAATATGAATTTAGCAATTAATTCATCAAAATGTTCTTTCTGGCTCGTCGTAGTCTTTAAGAGGAATTTTTCTACACTTTGCACGCAAAGTTTTTTGTTGGGCTGCTTTGTTGAAGTTGTACCCAGATATTGATTGTCACGTGCAGCACAAGCCATATTTGACCCTGAAAGCACAGTAATTAAAAATATAATTTGACTGCGTATTTGAAGAAATATAACGAAAATATTTTGAAACAAACTTTTTGAACAATGTAATGGTCCTCATCCTATAAGGGCTGTCTCAAAAGTTATGCTACTCAAGTTTCCGGTGAAGTTGCTGTAATACTAGTAATATCAGAGCAACTGAAAAAAATTATGTCACAAAAGTTTTAAAAATATTTTTTTAAAAAAATGGTCAATTTGGCAGACTTCAAAAGTGAATTGTAGCCTACAATAAAAAAAAAAATAGGCGTATGCACACTCTTTTATTTTTACTTAACGTTAATCTTCTGTGAAATATTGCCTTAACATAAATTTAAATTCTATACTCCAGAACTAGTGCTAGAAATTTTTCTTTTCATAGACTTTAACTATCCCAGTAAAACGTCTGTTAAAATAGGTTGTAATTGCCAGACTTACCACTAGTGCTAGGGTCCTGGGGGTTCATTGACATTAGTTGTATCACTATCAACATCTTCATTTCCTTTCTGGTTGCAGTTTTCATAATGTGATTTCAAACGGCAAACAAGTCCTTGGATATCCTTTTGACAGTATTTGCACTTTGCACCTTTCTTTCCAAGCTCTGCTGGCATCTCAACAAAATGAACCTAAATAGGGTCTCTCTTACGACCTGCCATGGCTCACGCAGATCACTTCTGAAGTTTGATTGTTACTACAGCCAAGTACTGCTGACTGACTATCCAACAAGTTTGGGCATGTCAACTGAATGGAAAAAGAAACTGAAACCAAGCTACAGAAAGTGAAACCAAGCTAGAAGTGTGGAGTTAATTGAACAATGATTGAAAGTTTTAGATTTTAATCGTGATTTATATTAAAAAAATCTTTTGATTTAAATCGTTGATTTAAATCGGCGTGATTTAAATCAATCCACCCTGCTCTGCACTATACTCTGTCCTGTACCGTGACCTGTACTCTGCACTATACTCTGTCCTGTACTCTGCACTATGCTCTACCCTGTACCATGACCTGTACTCTGCACTATACTCTGTCCTGTACCGTGACCTGTACTCTGCACTATGCTCTGTCCTGTACCGTGACCTGTACTCTGCACTATGTTCTACCCTGTACCGTGACCTGTACTCTGCACTATGCTCTACCCTGTACCGTGACCTGTACTCTGCACTATACTCTGCCTTGTACCGTGACCTATACTCTGCACTACACTCTGCCCTGTACCTTGACCTGTACTCTGCACTACGCTCTGCCCTGTACCTTGACCTGTACTCTGCACTATGCTCTGCCCTGTACCGTGACCTGTACTCTGCACTATGCTCTGCCCTGTACCGTGACCTATACTCTGCACTATACTCTGTCCTGTACCGTGACCTGTACTCTGCACTATGCTCTACCCTGTACTCTGCACTATGCTCTACCCTGTACCGTGACCTGTACTCTGCACTATACTCTGTCCTGTACCGTGACCTGTACTCTGCACTATACTGTCCTGTACCGTGACCTGTACTCTGCACTATGCTCTACCCTGTACCGTGACCTGTACTCTGCACTATGCTCTGCCCTGTACCGTGACCCAGGGGCGGACCTACCGCCCGTGCAGCCCGTTCATTGAACGGGGGCCCCAGGGGAGAGGGGGCCCCTCCAGCCTCCAGCACCGCATGGCTAATTATTTACCTATTCAAGTTAGCCATGTGGTGCACTACGCAGCTGAGGCACAAGGAGAAGAGCAGCGCTGCGGGAGGCAGGGCCGGCGGCGTCAGCACCCGGCACACCCGGGCAAGTGCCGGGGCCCTGAGCAGGCGGGGGGCCCACTGGCAGTCTGGCACCCCCGCGCCCGTTAGCGGTGTCAGCGCCGCCACTGGACCCCCCCCCCCGCTTGCTCAGGGCCCCGGCATCAGCTGGTACAATACTTACCTCTCTCGTGCCTCCGCTGCCGCAGCTCCGGGCTCCAGGGGGCGCCGGCGCTTCCTCTCACAGCAGCGCTGCTGAATGACGTCATCATTCAGCGGCCGGCTGTGGCAGAGAGCGCGCGGACGCTGGACAGGTAAGACGTGTGTGTGTGTGTGTGTCTCTGTGTGTGTATGTAGTGCGGTGCTTTGTGTGTGTGTGTGTATGTCTGTATGTGAGAGAGTGCTTGTGTGCTGTGGTGCTGTCTGTGTGTGATGATGGGCAGGCATTGCTGATAATGGGGAGGCATTGATGATGATGATGGGGAGAAGATGATGATAATGGGCAGGCATTGATGATAATGGGCAGGCATTGATGATGGGGAGAAGATGATGATGGGCAGGTATTGCTGATAATGGGGAGGCATTGATGATGATGAGGAGAAGATGATGATAATGGGCAGGCATTGATGATAATGGGCAGGCATTGATGATGGGGAGAAGATGATGATGGGCAGGCATTGATGATGATGGGGAGAAGATGATGATAATGGGCAGGCATTGATGATAATGGGCAGGCATTGATGATGGGGAGAAGATGATGATGGGCAGGCATTGCTGATAATGGGGAGGCATTGATGATGATGAGGAGAAGATGATGATAATGGGCAGGCATTGATGATAATGGGCAGGCATTGATGATGGGAAGAAGATGATGGGCAGGCATTGATGATGATGGGCAGGCATTGCTGATAATGGGGAGGCATTGATGATGATGAGGAG
This sequence comes from Oophaga sylvatica, assembly GCA_033576555.1. Classification (NCBI taxonomy): domain Eukaryota; kingdom Metazoa; phylum Chordata; class Amphibia; order Anura; family Dendrobatidae; genus Oophaga; species Oophaga sylvatica. Next base: position 205,054,264 of record JARQOD010000006.1, on the reverse strand, counting down.
AAGATGATGATAATGGGCAGGCATTGATGATAATGGGCAGGCATTGATGATGGGGAAAGAGGATGATGGGCAGGCATTGATGATGATGGGGAGGAGATGATGATGGGCAGGCATTGCTGATAATGGGGAGGCATTGATGATGATGAGGAGAAGATGATGATAATGGGCAGGCATTGATGATAATGGGCAGGCATTGATGATGGGGAGAAGATGATGATGGGGAGGAGATGATGATGGGCAGGCATTGCTGATAATGGGGAGGCATTGATGATGATGGGGAGAAGATGATGATAATGGGCAGGCATTGATGATAATGGGCAGGCATTGATGATGGGGAGAAGATGATGATGGGCAGGCATTGATGATGATGGGGAGGAGATGATGATGGGCAGGCATTGATGATAATGGGGAGGCCATGATGATGATGGGGAGGCAATGATGATGATAAGGAGGCAATGATGATGATGGGGAGGCAATCATGATGATAATGGGGAGTCTTTCCACAGCGCCCTTTCCTGAGCCGTAACAGTGCAAAACGCAGTACAGCGCAGAGGAGAGCTCCATATTTTGTATGGAGCATTATATTGGGTCCAGTATTCTGTATGGAGCATTATATGGGGACCAGTATCCTGTATGGAGCATTATATTGGGTCCAGTATTCTGTATGGAGCATTATATGAGGGGTGACATCCTGCATGGGTTATTATATGGGTGATGAGGGGGAGACTGTGGTGCCCATAATATTGTATGGAGGACTGTACTGTCCAGTCTGTTCTGTGCGCTGTGAGGATTTGGCGGTTTTTGAGCTATTGTAGAATTTACAATAGATATCACTCATGTAATGGAAGAAGTGAAGTATTTGGCATTGTACTATACCCATATTTCTCTGCTGTATCTGTGCATCATGAATCATGGTCTGTGTTAAAGGGGCCCACTGAGGTTTGTGACTGACCTATGCAAGTGGTAGGTAGAACGGGCAGGTAGGTATCATCTATCTCCCTATTAGTTTTTATGATCATATTAAACAACTTTACCATTTAGATTTGATAGTTGCATTCTAAATAAATATTACAATCTATATGATTACATAACTTTGTTGCCCTATAAAGTGCGGGGGGGGGGGGGGGGGGCCCGAAAAATTTCTTGCACAGGGGCCCACTACAGTCTGTGTCCGCCCCTGCCGTGACCTGTACTCTGCACTATGCTCTACCCTGTACCGTGACCTCTACTCTGCACTATGCTCTCCCGTACCGTGACCTGTACTCTGCACTATACTCTGCACTGTGCAATGACCTATACTCTGCTCTGTACCATGTTCTATATTGTGATCTGCACTCTGCACTGTACCACAACCTGTACTCTGCACTATACTCTGCGCTGTACCACGACCTGTACTCTGCACTATACTCTGCGCTGTGCCACAATCTATACTCTGCACTATACTCTGCGCTGTGCCACAACCTATACTCTGCACTATACTCTGCGCTGTGCCACGACCTGTACTCTGCACTATACTCTGCGCTGTGCCACAATCTATACTCTGCGCTGTACCACGACCTGTACTCTGCACTATACTCTGCCAAAACCTATACTCTGCGCTGTACCACGACCTGTACTCTGCACTATACTCTGCCAAAACCTATACTCTGCGCTGTACCACGACCTGTACTCTGCGCTGTGCCACGACCTGTACTCTGCACTACTCTGCTCTGTGCCACAACCCATACTCTGCGCTGTACCGCGACCTCTACTCTGCACTATACTCTGCACTGTACAATGACCTATACTCTACACTATATTCTGCGCTGTGCCATGATCTGTACTCTGCGCTATATTCTGTGCTGTACCACGACCTGTACTCTGCGCTGTGCCACAACCTGTACTCTGCACTATATTCTGCCCTGTACAGTGACCTGTACTCTGCACTATACTCCGCTCTGTACCATGACCTGTACTCTGCACTATATTCTTCGCTGTACCACGACCTGTACTCTGCTCTGTACAGTCATGGCCAAAAGTTTTGAGAATGACACAAATATTAATTTTTACAAAGTCTACTGCTTCACTTTTTCTAATGGCAATTTGCATATACTCCAGAATGTTATAAAGAGTGATCAGCTTAACAGCAATTACTTGCAAAGTCAATATTTGGTTAGAAAATGAACTTTATCCCCAAAAACACATTTCAACATCATTGCAGCCCTGCCTTAAAAGGACCAGCTAACCTCTTTTCAGTGATTGCTCCATTAACACAGGTGTGGGTGTTGATGAGGACATGGCTGGAGATCAATCTGTCATGATTAAGTAAGAATGACACCACTGGACACTTTAAAAGGAGGCTGGTGCTTGGCATCATTGTTTCTCTTCTGTTAACCATGGTTATCTCTAAAGAAACACGTGCAGTCATCATTGCAATGCACAAAAATGGCCTAACAGGGAAGAGTATCGCAGCTAGAAAGATTGCACCTCAGTCAACAATCTATCGCATCATCAAGAACTTCAAGGAGAGAGGTTCCATTGTTGCCAAAAAGGCTCCAGGGCGCCCAAGAAAGACCAGCAAGCGCCAGGACCGTTTCTTAAGTGTTTCAGCTGCGGGATCGGGCTACCAGAAGTGCAGAGCTTGCTCAGGAATGGCAGCAGGCAGGTGTGAGTGCATCTGCACGCACTGTGAGGCGGAGACTCTTGGAGCAAGGCCTGGTCTCAAGGAGAGCAGCAAAGAAGCCACTTCTCTCCAGAAAAAACATCATGGACAGACTGATATTCTGCAAAATGTACAGGCAGTGGACTGCTGAGGACTGGGGTAAAGTTATTTTCTCAGATGAATCCCCTTTTCGATTGTTTGGGACATCAGGAAAACGCCTCATTCGGAGAAGACAAGGTGAGCGCTACCACCAGTCTTGTCTCATGCCAACTGTTAAGCATCCTGAAACCATTCATGTGTGGGGTTGCTTCTCAGCCAAGGGAATTGGCTCTCTCACAGTCTTGCCTAAAAACACAGCCATGAATAAAGAATGGTACCAGAATGTCCTCCAAGAGCAACTTCTCCCAACCCTCCAAGAGCAGTTTGGCGATCAACAATGCCTTTTCCAGCATGATGGAGCACCTTGCTATAAAGCAAAGGTGATAACTAAATGGCTCAGGGAACAAAACATAGAGATTTTGGGTCCATGGCCTGGAAACTCCCCAGATAATCCCATTGAGAACTTGTGTCAATCATCAAGAGACGGGTGGACAAACAAAAACCTAAAAATTCTGACAGAATGAAAGCATTGATTGTGCAAGAATGGACTGCTATCAGTCAGGATTTGGTCCAGAAGTTGATTGAGAGCATGCCAGGGAGAATTGCAGAGGTCCTGAAGAAGAAGGGTCAACACTGCAAATATTGACTTGCTGCATTAACTCATTCTAACTGTCAATATAAGCTTTTGTTACTCATATGTTTGCAATTATATTTCTGTCTGTGATAAAAACATCTGTCAAACACATATAAAAACCAGAGGGCAGCAGATCATGTGAAAATATAATATTTGTGTCATTCTCAAAACTTTTGGCCATGACTGTATAATGACCTGTACTCTGCACTAGACTCTGCGCTGTTCCATAATCTGTACCATGAACTGTATTTTGCGCTGTACCACGATCTGTACTATGCACTATATTCTGCACTGTACAATGTCCTGTACTCTGCACTATATTCTGCGCTGTGCAACAATCTGTACTATGAACTGTACACTCTGCGCTGTACTATGATCTGTATTCTGTGCTGTACCATGACCTGTACTCTGCACTATACTCTGCGCTGTACATTGACCTGTACCGTGATCTGTACTCTGCCCTGTAGTATGATCTCTATTCTCATCTGTACCATGATCTGTACTTTGCACTGTGCCATGATCTGTACTTTGCACTGTGCCATGATCTGTACTCTGAGCTGTACCATGACCTGTACTTTGCACTGTGCCATGATCTGTACCATGACCTGTGTGTGGCACAGAGGTGATCACTGCTCCATACCCATGTGCACAGTGGACCAGAGAGTGTCAGCCTGTTCTGGGGTTCATTCACACTACCGACGCTGATCCTGAAAATCATGCGACTCACACCCGTTCAGAATGTGCTTTTCGTTCCCTCGCATGTCGGTATTTTTGTTGTACGTGGTCCTCACTAGTAGCGCACATTCCCATTACCGCCTATGGGATTTTTCACACTTCCGTGTCATTTTTTTTCCAGCCTAAGGGTTAGGCTACTTTCACACAACAGTTTTTTGCCGTCAGGCGCGATCCGTCTTTTTTTTTTTTTTTTTTTTAAAACTGATCCATTTTTTCCCTTCCCCATGACAGCACAGTACATGAGAGATGGTATCCGCCCACAGGAACAGGAAACCTGCAGCAGAGATAAAAGAAGGGGGCGGCACCTCTCTCCTCAGTTTGGTTTCCTGTTCCTGCAGGTGGATGCCTGGAGCAGGCGACGTACCTTCAGGGGATCTCCCTCTGGGTAAGAGCCGGTCTGGAGACCGAGGTCCGGGGGGGAATTGCAGCTGAGCGCGGCGGCGCGCGCTCTTCATCCCGGCATCCTGGGGGCTGCCTGGACCGCGCCTGATTCCCCTGCTGGACTCCTCGGTGGCGCTCCTGTTAGGAGGCTGGGCCGGGCAGAGGCATGTCCACCACGACGCTGGCGCCGAGTGAGTGGAGCGACTTACGGCGGCATCGGAAGTGACGTCACACGCCGGGAGAAGCCGTGTGCTGGACACTTTCGGGAGGAAGGTGCTCCAGAGGCGTGCACACCGCTCTCCCCCCAAACCTCCCTCCAATATAAAAAAAAAAAACTGGGTGCAACCAGATGGCGGCGACAGCTCCTCTGGGAAGCATGGACCTCGCGGATGAGGGGCACGCACCAGATGAGAAGGTGAACCAGCAGACTCCTGCGGTACCAGGGGTTGGTGGGTGAGTGCCTTTGTAAGGCAAAATCGCATGCAATAATGACGACCTGTATCTTGTCCTTTTTCTTAGGGTAAAAAAAGCCACATCTAAAAAAAACAAAAAACAAAAAGGCATGTGCTTTGTGCAGGAAAACCCTCCCCAGAACATATGATAAGCGAATGTGTCGCTTGTGCGTTGAGAAAACGGTGGCGGAAGAATCACTGTCCCTACTAAAAAGTTAGGCCCCTCTGGTAGCTCAGACCTGGATTCCTCGGACGAGGAATATGGCCACCCTAACTTTTTATCCAAGAACATCGGAAAATTACTAAAAATGGTCAGGTCTACTATGGGGGTTGAGACACCGAGAGAACAACGGACAATACAGGACTCTATGTTCAGTAATCTGGAGGGGAAAAAAATGTAACGTTTTTCCCTTTCATGATAACCTACTAAATTTGATAAAAAGAGAGTGGAAAAAGCGCAACAAAAAGATGTCTATTCCACAGGCACTAAAAGGTAAATACCCATTGGATGAGGAAGTTTGTGAGAAATGGGAAAAGGCGCCTAGGCTGGACGCCGCCATCGCCAGTACCTCCAAAGGAATAGCCCTACCATTTGAAGATATGGATGCCTTGAAAGACCCCCTCGATAAGAAAGCTGATGCCTTTCTAATGTCGGCTTGGGAGGCATCAGCCTGGTCGTTCAAACCTGGGGTAGCCGCCACTTGCACAGCTCGTGCTATGGTCAAGTGGTTGTAAGAAAAAAAAATGCTCAAGAAAGAGGCTACTGGAGGCAATACCTTCGCTGCAAAAAGCGGCAGGGTTCCTGGCAGATGCCGCAGTGGATTCCGTGCGAGGTGCCGCCCGTGCATGTGCTCTTTCTAACTCAGGTCGCAGAGCACTATGGTTGAAGAATTGGGCGGCAGATTTCCAGTCGAAGGTCAAACTCTGCGCAATTCCTTCTGAAGGACAGTACCTATCCGGGAAGATGCTAGATGAGATCTTGGAGAAGGCGTCAGACAGGAAAAAACGATTCCCGCCACCTCCCGTTTCGAGGCGCCTTTGGAGTGACGCTAGCTCGTCCTTTCGTGGATCAGGGAATAGAGGGAGCAGAAGCCGCTCAGACAACAGGTCTATGTGGGGCAGACCTTGGAGAGAGAGGAAGGATAAAGGATTCCTCTTCAATAAGGGTCCTCCCAGATCTGATGCTAAACATCAATGACGCCTAAGTACCGGTGTGGGAAAGACTTCGGAAATTCGTTCATCAATGGTCAACGTTACCCGCCTCACGGTGGGTAACCAATCTGTTATCCGAAGGCTTGCGACTAAACTTCCCCAGCCCCCGACGCAACGACAAAAAAATGACTCAGGTCGCCAAAAAAGAACCAAGCCACACTGGAGAAAGAGATCTATCTCCTCATGCAGAAAGAAGTACTAGTGAACGTACCACACACCAAGTAGGAGAGGGATTCTACAGCACCCTGTTCCTCCCTCCGAAACCAGATGGCTCACTAAGGGTGATATTCAAGCTAAAGGCACTGAACCAATACAGCCGAGTAGAGAGGTTCAAGATGGAGACTTTGAGATCAACAGTGAAGCTGCTCGAGCCGGGCTGTTACATGGCAGTGATCGATTAACAGATGCTTACTACCATGTACCAATCTGGGAGGGACACCAGAAGTATCTAAAATTGGTGGTGAAGATTGCGCAGGTCCCTACTCATCTGCAGTATCAATGTCTCCCCTTCGGGGTGTCAGTGGCACCTCGTATATTCACAAAGGTAATTTCAGAGGTGGCATCCTTTGTGAGGAAAGAAAATATATTACTGGTGCCCTATCTGGAAGACTTTCTCGTTATAGCGGACACCAAGGAAAACTGTGGGAAAGCAGTCATAAGGGTGCTGGAAGTATTAACCAGATTAGGCTGGATAAAAAATGAAAAAAAAAAATAAAAAAATCAAGATTAGTCCCAGCCCACACACAGGAGTTCCTTGGAATACGGTTAGATTCAGTCAGACAAAAATGTGTCCTCCCAGACAGGAAGATTCACTACATTCAGCACAAGATACAACAGATGCTACTGGTCAGACCGTGTCAATCCGAGAAGCAATGTCACTGTTGGGTACCTTGACAGCGACAATTCCAGCCACACAAGAGAATTGCAATGGCAAATCTTGTCCGAATAGGCAAAAGACCCGGGGGTACCCTGGTCGATTCAGCGCACCTGACGGGCCGGCTTGTACAGGGCCAGTGGGAATCCTCAATGAGGATGACATCCTCCAATTTGAAAGAGCTGACAGTGGTAAAGCGGGCACTTCTTTAGATAAAAGAAGAGGTTCAAGGAAGGCATGTCACAACAATATTGTCACACAACAGTACGACGGTAGCTTACATAAACCGACAGGGGGGTACAAGATCACCATCCCTGATGGCAGAGGCAAATATATTGTTCGTATGGGCAGAAAACAACCTTTTGTCCCTATCAAGCACACACTTAAGAGGGACCGACTATATAGTGGCAGCTTTCTTAAGTCGATATGTATTGCACCAGGGAGAGTGGTCCCTAAATCAGGAGATATTTGAAAAAATTTGTGTCAGCTGGGGCATACCAGAAGTGGACCTGTTTGCCACCAAAGAGAACCGAAAAGTAAACCGGTTCTACTCCTTGAACCTAAGAGAACACCCAGAAAGGGTGGACACGCTGCTGCACTGCTGGAGGTTCAATCTAGCGTATGCTTTTCCCCCGTTCCCATTAATACCGATAGTCCTGAAAAAGATACGGGAGGACAAAGCTCGGGTAGTACTTATCGCGCCCTTCTGGTCAAAGAGAACATGGTTCACATGGCTCACACGCATGTCTGTCTCGGACCCATGGATCCTGCCGGATGTCCCGAATCTCCTACACCAGGGGCCAGTGGAACATCCTCTGGTTCACAGACTACATCTCACCGCTTGGAACTTGAGAGGGGACTCCTATTAACATAAGGATTCTTAGTCCCTTTGGTGACCACTTTGCTCGCTTGTAGAAAAAAAAAAAAAGTCACCTCGGCCAAATATCAGAAAATTTGGCAAAAATTCCGGGAATTCTCAGTGCGACGATTATCTGAAACAGTCCAAGAGGTCCCAATAAGGGAAATCCTAGAATTCCTCCAAAAGGGGCTGGAGAGAGGATTGTCTACAAGCACCCTAAAGGTGCAAGTCTCTGCACTAGGTGCGTTATTTGCCCAAAAACTGTCTGATCATCCTTGGGTCTTTAGGTTCATTCGAGCCTCCTTTGCAGCCAGACCCTCGAAATTACTACCTAAGGTAGCTCCCTGGGATCTAAATTTAGTTTTGAATGCCTTGACTACGTCCCCCTTCGAGCCTATTACGTCCATTTCAGTAAAGGATTTGATGCTAAAAACGGTGCTCCTGGTTGCCCTGACGTCAGCTCGGCGTGTGCAAGCTGTCTCTGTAAATCCCCCGTATACTACCTTTATGGATGACAGAGTAATTATAAAGACTGACCCAGCCTTCCTCCCGAAGGTCAATTCAAAATTCCACAGGGACCAGGAGATAATTTTACCCTCGTTTTGTGCCAATCCGAAATCCCAGGGAGAGCAAACCTTCCATTGTCTAGATGTGAGACGTTGCCTACTTCAATATATAGAAGTTTCAAAAGCTTGGCGACAGTCATCAGCCCTTTTTTGTCTCCTTCCAGGGGGAAAAAAAGCTTCCAAAGCAACTATTGCACGGTGGCTTCGCATGGCTATCTCACTTTCCTATTCTTCAGGTCAGACTCCCCCACTAGGTGTAACGGCCCACTCCACAAGGGCTATTGCCACATCCTGGGCCGAATGGGCAAATGCATCAGTAGAACAGATTTGCAAAGCAGCGGTATGGTCTTCACCCTCCACCTTTTTTCACCATTATAGGCTAGATTTAGGGCTCTCGAATCTTGCCTTTGGTAGGAAGGTATTATCTGCTGTTGTCCCACCCTAGGAGTCTCTTCTATTTCTTCCTCTCATGTGCTGTGCTGTCATGGGGAAGGGAAAAAATGATAATTACTTACCGGTAATTTGATTTTCAAGAGCCATGACAGCACCGCATTAATTCCCGCCCTATCTTGGTGATGGTTGTGTGATGCAGAAAAAAAAAAAAAGTGTGTGTATAGATATGTGTATAAAGAAGGTACCGTATATACTCGTGTATAAGCCGAGATTTTCAGCCCATTTTTTAGGGCTGAAAGTCCCCCTCTCGGCTTATACGCGGGTCATATACGGGGGTCGGCGGGGAGGGGGAGCGAGGGTGTCGGATTATACTCACCCCTCCGCCGGCGCGGTCTCTGCAGCCCCCTTGCTTCTCCCACGATCTCCGGCTCCTTCCTGCAGCGGTCACATGGTACCGCTTATTAAAGTCATGAATATGCACATATTCATGACTTTAATGAGCGGTACCATGTGACGGCTGTAGGAAGGAAGTGCTGCAGAGAGCGCCGGGAGAAGAGGAGAGGCTGCAGAAACAGCGCCGGCGGAGGGGTGAGTACAGCGATATTTACCTGTCCTGTTCCACCGCTGCGCGCTGCGTCCTCGTCTGACTCCTCTGGCTGTGAATGATCAGGCAGAGGGCGCGATGACGTCGTTAGTGAGCGCCGCGCCCCCTGCCAGATCATTCACAGCCAGAGGAGTCTGACGAGGACGCAGCGGTGGAACAGGACAGGTAAATATCTCAGGTGCCGGGGTCCTGAGCGAGCGGTGACACCGGCACCTGTTCCCCAGCGACGAGAGGTGAGTATGTCATTTTTTTTTATTTTTTTTTCAGCAGCAGCATATGGGGCATAATTGTGCAGCATATGGGGGCATAATCTGGAGCATATGAGGGCATAAGCTGTGAAACATATGGGGGCATAATCTGGAGCATATGGGGCATAATATGGAGCATATGGGGCATAAGATGTGGAACATATGGGGCATAATCTGGAGCATATGGGGACATAATCTGTGGAACATATGGGGGCATAATATGAAGCATGTGGGGGCATAATCTGTGGAACATATGGGGGCATAATCTGAAGCATATGGGGGCATAATCTGGAGCATATGGGGGCATAATCTGTGGATCATACGGGGGCATAATCTGTGGAATATATGGGGGCATAATCTGGAGCATATTGGGCATAATCTGGAGCATATGGGGCATAATCTCTGAAGCATATTGGGCATAATCTGGAGCATATGGGGGGCATAATCTGGAGCATATGGGGCATAATCTGGATCATACGGGGCATAATCTGTGGAATATATGGGGGCATAATCTGGAGCATATGGGGCATAATCTCAAGCATATTGGGCATAATCTCTGAAGCATATTGGGCATAATCTGGAGCATATGGGGGCATAATCTGTGGAGCATATGGGGACATAATCTGTGGAGCATATTGGGCATAATCTGTGGAGCATATTGGGCATAATCTGTGCAGCATATGGGGCATAATCATTTTTCACCCTAGGCTTATACACGAGTCAATAAGTTTTCCCCGTTTTTTGTGGCAAAATTAGGGGGGTCGGCTTATACACGGGTCGGCTTATACATGAGTATATACGGTAGATACTGTAGCTATGTTACGATGGAGTAATATACAGGGGTTGGACAAAATAATGGAAACATCAACAAAAGTTAGTTTAATATGGTGCAGGTCTACCTTTTGCGGCGATTACAGCCTCAATTCTCCGAGGTATGGATTCATACAAGGTGTGAATTGTTTCCAAAGGAATTTTAGCACATTTTTCAGTTAAAACACCCTCCAGTTCTTTGAGCGACGATGCCGGGGGAAATCGACGTCTAACTTGAATCTCTAAAATCGACCATAAATGCTCAATAATGTTGAGGTCTGGGGATTGTGGGGGCCAGATGACATGCTCAACTTCATTAGAATGTTCCTCGTGCCATGCTTTAACGAATTGGTGCATTATCATCCTGAAAGATGGCATTCCCCTCCGGGAACAGTGCTTGAACCATAGGATGCATTTGGTCACCCAAAATGCCTTAATAATCGCGGCTGTTAATTCTTCCATGAAATGATATCATTGGCCCGGCTGATCTCCACGAAATAGCACCCCAGATCATCACAGAACCTCCGCCATGTTTTACTGTTGGGAGAAGGCAGTCTGGATGGAATGCTTCTTTCGGCTGTCTCCAAACGTACACGCGGCCGGAGGTCGGAAATAGGGTAAACGATGATTCGTTTGAGAATATCACGTTTCCACGGCTCGAGAGACCAATTCTGGAGGTTTCTTCACCACTCTAAACGCTTGGAAACATTTGTCATTGAGAGCAGCGGTTTTCGAATTGCAGCTCTTCCGTGGAATCCAGATTTGTTCAGCTCCCGACGAACAGTTTTCGTGGAAACTGGGTTCTGTAGGTGTTCATTGAGCTCAGCAGTGATTTTCGGAGCCGTAGTCTTGCGATCCTCTCTCACAATTCGCTTTAGAGTCCGACGGTCTCTCTCAGTCAACTTCGACTTCGGCCGGACCTGTGCTTTGCTGCGGACGTTTTTCCTTCTCTTTCAAACGCAGTCATTACTTTGGAGACAGTACCTCTTGACACGCCAAGCATTCGGGCACTTTCGGTTACACTAGCGCCTGCCATACCAGCACCAACAATTTGGCCTCTTTGAAAATCCGAGAGGTCTGCCATTGGTATCAGGTTCTCATCAATGTTCTTACAATTATGCAAAACAAACAGTTAATTTACATACACATATCACATAACACAAATAATCAACTACAAAACATTACCATATGTCACGGTTTGCATGTTTATAACATGTTCGAAGATTACGATACCAAAACGTTAGGTGTTTCCATTATTTTGTCCAACCCCTGTGTGTGTGTATATGTGTGTGTGTGTATATATATATATATATTGTGAGACAGTGAAGGGATATGTGTTGAATGGGATGTACATTTCACCTAGTTACTTTGCTGACTACTATAAGGGGAATGTATGGCTTTGTAAAACTAGTGGTGGAAAAGGTCACTACACCTTCCATTCAATACACACTTGCAGCTCAAACCTGAAGACACTCAGGTATTGATTAGGAAGCCAGAAGTAGGTGCTTGGGAGCACAGTCAGGGAGCTCGCTTAGTCTGGTCACAGGAGGGGTCCAGGCACAGAAGGTGTCTCCAGGAGTTTGAGCTATCTCAGTCTGGGTGCTCGATGTACCCCGGACACAGGAGTAGTCTCTGTGAGAATCCATGCGGATAGCTGCTGAATAGGAGGGGAGCTCTCTCAAGTCTGGACGTTGAAGGTGCCTTCAGACACAAGGAGGAGACTCTGAACCTCCATGCTGGTAAATGCTGAACATATGTGTTATTTTGGCCCCGGCTGTTAGAGTCTGGACCCGGATAGATAGGGAAATCTATCTAAGTGTAGTAAGTGGCTAGACAAGCCCAGGTCTTCTGTTTATGATTTGTTTTATGTCTTGTTTGCTTTTGACTTTAAATAAAACTGGTTGCGGCCAGTTGCACCAGTACTGCTGTGAATGAACTGTTTCTGTGCCACTTCGTCTACCCGGACGGCGATCTCAGAGCTATATCCCCTGAAAAGCTTACAATTGGCGGAGAATGCTGGGGCAGCACAGTGGCTGATACAATTGGTGCTGGAATGTGCGTGCAGCACAGTGGCTTAGAGACAGCAATAAAGGTGAAGTCTGTTGAAGCAGCAGCAGAGAAAAAAAAAAAGTGTGTCAGCAAAAATGTCTGATTGGAGCAGTCTTAAAAGACAGTAGCCCTAATAGAGTTTGCAAAAGAAAAAAAAAAAAAGTGTGTCTGCACAGCAAAGCTGAACTTGTTGTGGAAAAGACTGTGGAGTGTGCAGCAGCAAAGGAGAAATGTCTGTTGGAGCAGTCTTAAAGAGACAGTGGCCCTAATAGAGTTTGCACAGAAAAAAAAAAAAAAAGTGTCTGCACAGCAAAGCTGAATTTTCTGTGGAAAAGACTGTGGAGTGTGTATGTCTTCAGTGAAGACTGCCGTTGTTGAGACAGAGAAGTCTGACAGCATGGATGACAGCATGGAGACGCTGTTTGAACAAATGGCGCAAGTTAATGTGCAACATAAGACTGCCGTGGTTGAGACAGATAAGTCCGGCAGTATGGAGGAGCTCGTTGAGTACCTGGTCCAGGCCCAGCGAAGCATGCAGCAGAGCATGGAGCAGCAGCGCCTGCAGCACCAGCAGCGCATGCAGCAGGCCCAGCAGCAATTCCTGCAGCAGCAGCAGGAGAATGACCGGTTGTTTTTTGAGCAGGTTGCAGCACTGCAGGGGACTTGCGGCGCATCGTCCCAAAGTGGTGTTGCAAAGTCACCTGCATTGTCCGCTGTAAAGAAGGCGGTAAGACGGTCCCTGAAAAAGATGACACCTCGTGATGATGTGGAGGTATGTCTCACTAGGTTTGAGGGACTGGCAGAGAAGGAGAATCTGCCCCTATCTGAATGGGCCATGATGGTCGCACCCTATCTGATTGGAGAACCCCAAAGGGCCTATGCTGACCTGAGCGAGCAGGACAGCCAAGACTATGCCAAGCTGAAAGCGGAGATTCTTACCCGGCTGGGTGTTACGGTGACAGCCCGTGCCAGGGGAGTTCATGACTGGAAATGCAGTTGGGAGTCTGCAGTCAGCAAACCTGATTATGGAGTTGAAAAGGTGATAGTGGACCGCTACACCCAAGCACGTCCTCCTGAGGTACAGCCAGAGGTCGGACAAGGAGACCACCAGGACGCCAATCGTCTGGTCAGCCTGATGGAGAGGGCCTTCGCCACCAAGGACTGCCTCCGTGACCAGCCGTCTGAGAGGTCGTCACTTCGGAGTTCCTGGACGCCGAACTCTCCCGGTAAGAGCGTTCCAGCTGTTGGGATCGTGTGGGTGGGAGAGTGTGATGGACAGTGTTGGAGATGTCGTGAAATTGCAGCCAACTGTCCAATAGAGGGGGAGCCTATATGTTGTGATGTTGGCGGATCCCTCTCTCCCTGCGCAGAGCCTGTGTGTGTGTCCACCTCAGCCGAAGAGACTGGACCACAGGGGTCCCCGGTGGTTGTAAATGACTGCCCAGCACAGGCCCTCTTGGACTCAGAGAGTCCAGTGACTTCCGTGCGTGACAGCCTGATTAATAGGGACTTCATCCCTGATAAACACCTGAGTGTGGTGTGCATCCATGGAGACACCAAAGTCTACCCAGAGACTGCCGTGGACTTGGTCCCCAAACTCGGGGAGGTTTTATGTGAAGTGGGGGTAGTGAAGAACCTGGTGCACCCCGTTATATTGGGTAATGACTTTCCCCGGTCTAAGGATCTCTGAGGGAAGGGTGATTCTGTTGGACAGTGTGATGAAGCTCCTACTGAGGGTACGCAGTCCCGAGGGGCGGAACACAATGTTAGTGGGCCGTTAATCTTGTGTGATAATGATGATCATGATAATGATGATGACCAGGATAATGATGGTGATATTGATAATGATAATGATGATCATGATAATGATGATGACCATGATGATGATGCTGATATTGATAATGATGATGATGCTAATCATAATAGTGATGATACTGATGATGATCGTGATAAAGATGAAATTCCTTTGCAGGTGATGTTGGGAGACGAGGATGGTGGTTCTCGGGAACCGAGTGTCCCTGACCTGCCTGTGTCCTGTGACAATTTTGGGAGTGAGCCGGTGCGAGACCCCACTCTTTATGTTCAATAGTTTTTTATTGAAAATTTTTTTTTGGTTATTGCATGTACAATAAAGCATATAACTGGGCATACAGGAGACCATACGTTGTAAAACAGTAAGAATAAACAAGACAAGATATGGACTAACTAGGTATACAAACAATAAACATAAGGAAAGGATTTGGTAATAGAAAGGAAGGGGAGGTAATATCGGTAAGAAGAACCATTTCTTGCGTTTCGTTTAGAGATCACTTAAGGGTGACCTGTTGAGACAGGATGTAATGAGTCTTTGCAATATTTGGACCATGGGGCCCAAGTGCGGTTGCATAGTGTTACGCAATTATTGCGGATAGCATATAAACGTTCCAGTGCGTGATGTTCTTTAAGTCGAGAGGTCAGCTCAAGCATCGATGGTATGGAAGCAGTTTTCCAGCGTTGGGCTAACATTACTTTAGCTACCATTAGAGTGTGTGCTACAAACCTGCGGAATTTTAGAGGTACCGTGTCAATCTCCAGCAGGCATAATGCTATGTGAGGAGAACGCTGTATTCTCAAAGATGTCACCAAATCTAGTAAGTTGAAAACCTCTCCCCAGAAGCACAAAACTCTAGGGCAGCTCCAAAATATGTGGAATAAGGAGCCCGTCTCTCCACAGTTCCTCCAACAGCAATCAGAGGTTCCGGGAAACAATCTGGCCAGCCTCTCAGGAGTGTAATACCAGCGTGACATGCACTTCATATGCGATTCTTGAAGCGTCATGGAGAGCGACGCTTTTTTAGCCCATTTAAACGCAAGTTCCCACTGAGTCTCAGAATACAGTCCTCCTAGGTCAATTTCCCAACTGAGGATATGGGTTCGTTTAGTAAAGTGAATGGAGTCGTTAAATATTGCATATAAGTGCTTGGTTGTAGCAAAGTGAGGTTGGGGGTTAGTACCCAAGATAAGGTTCCAGAGGGTCAGAGGAACCCGCGTATCAAGCTTATTACCAGAGAGGATATAGGATCTAGCCCTTCGAATATGGAATGCGGTTAGATGTGGCATGTGTCTTGTAAATTGCATTGTGGCTACATCTCCCCAAGTTTGCAGGCCAAGTTCCCCCCAGCTCCGGGTGTCTAAGTCTGGAATACACTGATGAAGAAGTGCGATCGGTAATGCTGTCGCAGAGACTTGTGTATCATATCTCAACTTGGATGTTAATAAGACCCAACTACGTAGAGACGCTTTCACTACATGTGAAGCCGGTGGAGGAAGAGTTTTGTCTACAATGTTAACTAACAAATGCAAGTGTAATGGTCTTGAATGATTTAAGACTAATTCTATGGTCGGCCAAGAGGAGTGTGTAGATTGCATCCACCAGTGTCTAGTTTGACGTATAATCGTAGCGTGGTAATATGCGTGTAAATTGGGGACGCCCGCCCCTCCATGGTGACAAGACATTCTCAAGACTGAGGAGGCCACCCTGGGTTTCTTCCCTGCCCGTATAAACCCCAACATTTGTGATGAGAGCCTTGTTATATATTTCTTTGGTATCGGGAGATTAAGCGTTCTATATATATATAGGATTTTAGGTAAGATCATCATCTTATAGGATACGATCCGACCCATCCATGATATGTCTGTTTTTGAGAATGTGTCTAAAGTCTCCTGAATATCCTGTATTAGGCCATTCATATTTTGTAACACTGTCTTGTGAAATGGTAAGGTAAGCTTAATACCTAGGTACGTTATCGTAGTATTCTGCCATTTGAAGGGGAACTCAGCGAGTATCGCAGCCTTAAGTTGGGGATCAATGTGTACTCCCATGAGGTGTGATTTGGTGTAGTTGAGTTTGTAGTGAGATATCCGCCCAAATTCGTCTAGGGTGTTACAGGCTGATCGTAGGGAGGTTAACGGGTCGGTTAATAGGAGGACAATATCATCTGCATACAGACTTATTTTGTGTTGTCTACCAGAAATTGGGATACCTCTAATAGTCTGATCCAATCTGACTCTCTCCGCCAATGGTTCCATGATGAGAACAAAGAGGAGAGGAGACAGGGGACAACCCTGACGGGTGCCGTTCGTTATGTAGAATGGTTGCGATAAAGTGCCATTAATAAGCACCTTAGCGGATGGGCAGGAATATAAAGCTTCGATGTAGTGTAAAAAGTCGTTCTCGAAACCAAATCTGCGCAAAGTGTGGAACATAAATCCCCAATGAATTCTGTCGAACGCCTTCTCCGCATCCAACGAGAGAAGCAAAGAAGGCGCCCGACCCCTCGAAGCAAATTGAAGCAAGTTGAGGACACGTCGTGTTGCGTCTGATGTTTGGCGTCCCGCCACAAATCCTGTCTGATCAGTATGGATCAGCAGTGGTAAAATGTTAGATAGCCTGATGGCTAGTATTTTAGCGTATATCTTAGTATCTGAATTCAGTAGCGATATGGGTCTAAAGTTTCCAGGTTCGTTAGGGGATTTCCCAGGTTTAGGAATCGCAGTTACTGTCGCTTCTAAGAACTCAGGCGGGAAAGAAGCGCATTCACGAGCTGAGTTTAGCATGTTAGTCAAATGCGGCGCAAGTAATTCAGAGAAGGTTCGGAGATATTCATTCGAGTACCCGTCAGGGCCAGGTGATTTGCCCAATTTAGACATATTGATGGATTGCAAGGTTTCAGTCACCGAGATTGGGGCATTTAACATAGAGGCCGATGAAGGGGATAGTTTCGGGAGGTCAATTTGAGATAAAAAAGAGTTAATGGCTAGGTCTGTAGGTTGTATAACTCCCGGGGAATCTTTGAGATTGTATAACTGTTCGTAATATTTACGAAACGACTCCGCTATTTCCATAGGGTGTGTGATTGACGAGTGAGGGCATTGGGAATTTTTTAGTGAGAACACCGTACTACGGATTCGCCTTTGTTTTAGTTTGGATGCCATGTATCGAGAGGTTTTATTAATTGACCCGTAGTGTGTTGCACGCATGGTGCGTATGTATTTATCGTGTTGGCTAAACAGATGAAGTTGTAAATTATGTCGATGGGTCATCAGACTTCGATGATTATTCAATGTTGGTTGTGAAGTGATTTCATTCTCAGCTAATTGGACTTTCAGCAATAAACTATCCAGCTGACTCGTTAGTGCCTTTTTCCTCTGAGCTCCCATTTGGATGAGGTGTCCCCGCATGACAGCCTTGTGAGCTAACCATAATATCGAGGGAGTAACGTCAGGAGTAGCATTAACACTAAAGTAGTCTGCTATATGCTGTCGTATGCGAGTCGCATATGAAGAATCGGTGTACAGTGCCAGGTTATTTCGCCATTGCCTCGTCGTTGATGCATTGGCACGCGGAGACCACTCCAGCGTTATCGGCGCATGGTCCGACCACGCGGCCGTCCCTACCGTAGCAGACTTAGCATCTGGCAATGCCCAACGATCCACAACAAACATGTCAATGCGTGAAAAGGTGCGATGTCGAGCTGAGTAGAAGGAGTAAGCCCTAGAGCTAGAATTAAGGCATCTGTATGTATCGTATAGGGAGTGTGATCTTAACCATTGTTGGAGACATGGGACATGCCGGGATCTAGGATTGGAAGAATCTAACGACCCATCAGCTATCATGTTGAAGTCCCCTCCCATAAGCAGACTTCCCTTCGCCATTACTCGGACTTTACGCATTACCCTGTTTAGGAAACGAATTTGTCGTAAATTCGGTGCATATATATATTAACCACAGTGACCATTTTGTTCTGTAGCAGTCCCACCAATATTATAAAACGACCTGCAGGGTCAATGTAGGAAGATTCGCATTGAAATGACACGTCAGTGGAGAACAAAATAGCGACGCCTGCCTTTTTCTTCTCCTGAGAGGCTAGGAAAATCTGCGTGTATTTAACGCTGCTAAAGAGGGGCATTTTAGTACGAGAAAAGTGAGTTTCCTGCAGAAAAAGTATATCTGCTTTAAGTCTACCTGCCTCTCTCCAAAGATAAGAGCGCTTATAAGGGGAATTCAGTCCCCTTACGTTGAGGGATACCAAATTAAGCGACATATTGAGATATCATAATTTGCTTACCGCACCGCAAGGCCGAACCTAGGAGTAGATGAAATTTGGATATTGCGGTCTCAAGGCGAGATATGCTGGGTAATTCCATTTCGGCAGCGCAAGAAGGGTTTGGGATGTGAAGTAGATCTTTGGGTAATACTAGGGATAGAAACATAAGGAGGGGGACACAACGAGTAAAGGCATTACAAAAGCAGTGTAACTGAGTTAGATCATAAAAGATCAATCGAAGGTACATATCGATACTCAAATATGCTCCTCGACCGAAAATCTCCAGGGGGAAGGAGTTCAAATGGCCTTCTAATGAGGCCTCAAAAACTAGTAGGCTAGCCCGTATTGACGGAACGGTCCCAAGTAGCTAGCCGCTGTAGAGAGAACTGCGTCGATTTTTAGCTCGACCGGATCAGCGTGGGGAGCTCTGGGTTTGCCAATCTTGCGTCGGTTTAGGAGGTTTCTGGATCGCAGTCTGTAGTTGCAGGTCAATCTTCACACCCCAACTTTTTGCCAAGTCGCATCCTTCCTTCAGTGAGTGAATGATATGTAGGGTATCTTCATGGCGCACCAAGAGTTTCAGTGGAAAACCCCATTTGTACTGTATAGAAGCTGCTCTGAGAGCGGAGGTCAGGGGCTGGAGGTTTCTTCGTGCTTGCAAGGTGGCTTGAGATAAATCAGTATATAGCTGTAATCCCAAGTATGGCGTAGGGAATTCCTTCATTTTCCTGGCTGCAAGTAATATTCGTTCTTTAATATGGAAAAAATGTACTCTGAGCAATACATCCCTCGGCACATTTGGCGGCAAAAATTTGGCTCTAGGAAGCCTATGTATTCGATCGATAATAAGATCGCGGTCGGTGGCTTCTGGGATAAAAATGCGGAACAAATCTACCACATAGTCCTGAAGGTCTGATGAGAGAACCGACTCTGGCACTCCTCTTATTTTAATATTATTTCTGCGATGTCTATCTTCGATATCTGCCATCTTGGATTTTAGATATTGCACTTCGTCATGTAATGCATAGTGGGAGTCTATGAGGGCGTTGTGCGATCCTATTACCTCCTCCATTTTGTGTTCCACTGTGTTAACTCTGTATGACACATTGTCCACAGATGCTTCCACTGCGGCTTGTAGTTTATCCAGTTTACCTTGTATTGAACCGCTCAAGGCTACGATTAGCTCCTTTATATACGCTTCTGAGGCAGGTTGATTAGAAGCTGGAGCAGAGAATGCCGCATTAAGTTCTGATTGTGACTCACCCACAGGAGTCTCCGTACGTGGTTTTTGCTTCTGAGGGCTGGAGGAAGGAGAGGAGTCAGTCGTTATGTCTGAAGCGTCTTGCGTCGCCATCTCTTCCTCCTGCTCAGTTGCGACTGTGAGCTTTTGCACCCGCGATCGGTGTTGGGATGAACGTAGAGATTGGCCGGAGTGGTCGGGTGTTACCGGCGGTGAGTGTGGTGGTCTCATCGTTGGAGAGCTGTGTTGCAGGGCTGCAATGCGGCCACGGGTAATGGCAGCTGTTGGTGTCTTCTTAGGTGCAGGTTTCCCGCGTCCCGGCGCCATGTTAGATCCTCCGTCACTAGGCCCAGCAGGATAGAAGTCCGTGAGGCGCTTCAGCTGGTTGCCCGATCCTTTCCTTTTGGACATCTGGGTACTCCTTGTTCTCTCCTTCGTCACAAGGGACCGACTAGTCGTGCTTAGTAAAGCTGAAAATAGTCAGCTATGAGGCCAGGAACAGAGCGCTCAGATTAGCACGTCTTGCTCTGTAGGCGGTAGCCACGCCCCCCTGCGAGACCCCACTCTTGAAACGGCACAGGAAAATGTAATTGTTCTGAATGAGGTTCCCCAAGAGCCTGGCTCTGAGGAGAGGTTTCCTCATGCTGCCATGAACAATAACCTATTGTATAGGGACACTGAAGTCCAGGGAGAGGTCGTGAGTCAGCTCCTGGTACCTGAGCTATATAGAAGTATAGTGCTGGGGTTGTCACATAGTCACATACTTGAGGGACCAGCTGAGGGAAGCCAGGGAAAAGATGGTGAAATTAATGTTTTGGATGACATTTTTACTCAGGTTCCAGATCAAGATGTGAATGAGAATGAATTGTATAACCCTGACAGTGAACAGGATGTGAATGAGAATGAATTGTATAATCCTGAAAGTGAGCAGGATGTGGCTGTGAAAAAAGGGTCAGACAGGAATAGTGGTAGTGTTAGTGAATCATCTGATGACGATCATGCAAACAGTGAAGAAGAGGAGGTTGAGAGTCCTGAGAAGAAAGCTGATGCTGACCTTACAGCCGGACAGAAGATGGCATCTGAAGATATTTTACAGTTGGCCGATTCCCTGGCGAAGACTAAGGTGAAAGGCAGGACTCTGAAACTAAACACAGCACAAGTAGATGCTGTTGAAAATGAGAAGTTATCAATGTATGGTGTGGATCTGCATCATGCCAAGGACTCTGAAGGTGATGCTGCAGAGGTGGAAGAGGCCATGGAAGGGGTGGACACCAGACCAGATGCCTCACCAGAAGCTGAGGTCTCGAGTGAGGCTGTGAGGAACAAGACTGAGGATGTGGGGACTGACTCTGCCCCGGAATCTGTTTCTGCCGGAGACAGCGGCGTGGACGGTGTACTGTCCGGATCCGTGGCTGCAACTCGCAAGGCTCGGGCTGGAAGTTTGGCGCCCGGTGCTCCATCGGTGTTCCCGAGCGACACAAAGGATCTGGATAAATCCCAAGATGAGATTTTGAGACATCAGGTTGGCCTTGGTGAGCTCAAGCGCATTTTCATGGAGTCTACACCTGAACCATGTCCCAGTGAGTGGGAGGGGCGATGTGTCGCTCCGTTGCCGCTGCAGACACACGGGAGCTCAGATGGGATGCAGAATGTGGTGGAAGAGAAGACTGATGGTAGGGCTTCTGAGCATGTCCTACCAGAAGAGCCTGAAGAAGGGGCCGAAGATGTAAAGGACGTCCAACAACTACATGAGAAGATGCGTATCCATGAGGTTTCCACCAAAGAAATGAAGACTGATAATGTTGCATTACGCAAGCAGCTGCCGCAGTGTGAACTGGATGTGGCATCTCTTCGCCGGGAACATGAGCGGTTCCAGCAGTTGCTCCAGAGACTAGAGGTGAAAGGGAAGGTGTGTGTGGTGCCTTGCCGGATCGAGAAAAAGTGGTTGCACAGGTACAAGATGAATTGATTACTTCTCAGAAAAAACTCCAAACTGTGATGAAGGAGCGTGATCAGAGCCATGAGGATCTCCTGGAGAAAGAAGTAAGAGCTCTGAGTCTTATGCAAAGTGAGCCTGTACAAGAAGAGGATGAATTATGTGTACCGAAAAAGAAAAACGATCAGTTTCCTCTACAATGCCAATCGTTTGAACAGTGTGGCTCAAAATGGTTAGAGACCATGGCAGAGGTGCTTAAGTTCTGTGAAATAGAATTTATGAACCAACTGATATTTAAGAAAGTAGATGTGCTAAAAAAGGTTCAGGGGGAATTAGAGAAAGGTGAAAAAACCCCTATACCTCCTGTGACAGTTGGTGACACAGGGTCAGTGCCCCAAAAACAGGAGGTACGAGAGTTTCTGTGGAGGAATCAGCAGAGGTGTTCTGACGTGCCTGGTCGTACTTCTCTGGGGAGGCACTGTACCGAGACTGAGCCCGGCACTAAGGTCAAGCAGAAACCGTGCAGGACACCCGAGGCCCGCAGAGAGTATAGGCCTGGAAGGGTACAGGGTAGTGTCCATGCCTCAGGTGAAGATACAGATGACAATAGTAAAGATGAAGCTAATGATGGCCATGCTTCAGGTGAAGATGAAGCTGATGATGGCCATGACTTGTCCAGAGTTCACTGTCTCTTTTGGATTGTTGACCAGTCCTCCGGTCTGGATGACCAGCCCTCCGGTCTGGAGAAGAGGGGGGGATATGTGAGACAGTGAAGGGATATGTGTTGAATGGGATGTACATTTCACCTAGTTACTTTGCTGACTACTATAAGGGAATGTATGGCTTTGTAAAACTAGTGGTGGAGAAAGGTCACTACACCTTCCATTCAATACACACTTGCAGCTCAAACCTGAAGACACTCAGGTATTGATTAGGAAGCCAGAAGTAGGTGCTTGGGAGCACAGTCAGGGAGCTCGCTTTGTCTGGACACAGGAGGGGTCCAGGCACAGAAGGTGTCTCCAGGAGTTTGAGCTATCTCAGTCTGGGTGCTCGATGTACCCCGGACACAGGAGTAGTCTCTGTGAGAATCCATGCGGATAGCTGCTGAATAGGAGGGGAGCTCTCTCAAGTCTGGACGTTGAAGGTGCCTTCAGACACAAGGAGGAGACTCTGTGAACCTCCATGCTGGTAAATGCTGAACATATGTGTTATTTTGGCCCCGGCTGTTAGAGTCTGGACCCGGATAGATAGGGAAATCTATCTAAGTGTAGTAAGTGGCTAGACAAGCCCAGGTCTTCTGTTTATGATTTGTTTTATGTCTTGTTTGCTTTTGACTTTAAATAAAACTGGTTGCGGCCAGTTGCACCAGTACTGCTGTGAATGAACTGTTTCTGTGCCACTTCGTCTACCCGGATGGCGATCTCAGAGCTATATCCCCTGAAAAGCTTACAATATATATACATATGAGAACTAAATTGGCGGTTACCTTGCATACTCTGAAACAAACTGAGAGGTGCCACCCCCTTCTTTTATCTCTGCTGCAGGTTTCCTGTGGGCGGATACCATCTCTCATGTACGGTGCTGTCATGGCTCTGGAAAATCAAATTACCGTTAAGTAATTATCATTTTTTTTCTACCGCCGGGTCCATTTTTTTTTGTATTAGCGCCGCATGGCCTCCCGTTTCTTCCGTTTTTTTTCTGGATCCGGCCAAAATGTTCATTCCGGCGTCTGAAAAAAAACGTCTCTAGGAACGTTTTTTGTATGCGACAAAAAACCTCCAGCGCCTGAAGCGGTGCATCAGGCTTTTTGCTACAATTAAACTAATTGGGAACTAATCTCCCAATATCTTCCTTCACGTAATCTTCGATCCTCCCAAGACCTCCTACTATCCTCCACACTTATTCGTTCCTCACACAACTGCCTCCAAGATTTCTCCCGAATATCCCCCATCCTCTGGAATTCCATGCCTCAACATGTACGATTATCCACCACCCTTGGATCCTTCAGACGGAACCTGAAAACCCATCTCTTCAGGAAAGCCTACAACCTGCAATAACCATTCCGCCTCGCCGCCACCACCCGAGCTTCCACCTCGCCGCCACCATCCGAGCTGCCGCCTCGCCGCCACCACCAGAGCTGCCACATCGCCGCCACCACCAGAGCTGAAGCACCCCCGACCTTCTGTTTCTTCCCCATTATCCCATAGAATGTAAGTCCGCAAGGACAGGGTCCTCTCCCCTCTGGACCAGTCTGTCATTGTAAATTTGTTTACTGTAAACGATATCTATAACTTTGTATGTAACCCCTTCTCATGTACAGCACCATGGAATTAATGGCGCTATATAAATAAATAATAATAATAATAATTGAAGTCTATGGGTGCCGGAACAGGCATAAGGCTGATCCGGACTCCGTTTTTCCACTCTTAGCATGCCTGGAATCAATCTCTCTCTCCACAATGAGTTTTTGTTGACTATTTGATGCGGTGTATTTTTGCTTCACAAAAAATGCAGTGTTTTATATTTCTAGCACAGTGGATGGGATTTATAGAAATCTCCTGCCCACTGTGTTTTGTTTTTTTTTTCTCGGCATAAACTGATCTGCGGTGCGTGTTTGACATCCACGGCGTGTCAATGTCTCCTGTGGGTGCGCTGAGTTTTATGTGTGGATTTTCCCCATAGAATTAATAGGTTAAAATGCATGTAATCCATACATGTCTGGCAAATACCAGGCAGTATCAAAAACCAAGCAGCTTTAATTAAACCATGACACACCAAAAAAGACAATGAAAAAATGAAGGTAAATGAATTTATCTTATAGGTGCATAAAATCTGCAACATCAAAAACTCACCAACCACCCATCATGGGAACGTTGCTGTTGGGTAAGTGCATATATTAAGTATATGCAGCAGATTTTTCTGCAACAAAAACCACGGTGTTGGCAACAAAAGCACTGTATAAAATATACTCTGAGGTTTTTGACTCATTTTTACTTGAATATTCTTCCCCATTTGTTTGAATGGGTGAAAAAGGCTGAAAGATTTTGGGGAAAAAATGTTTGCGTGGTTCAAGTCCGCAAGGGAAAAAATATAGGTAGCATGTGCATGGTATTTCAGAAATCTCATTGACTTTGCTAATACCACGTGCACCTTTTTACCCTTAAAAACGGCTGTGGAGTTGGAGTCGGTGACCATTTTGGTCGTCAGTATAAAATTGACCGACTTCGATAATACACCATGTTCCAAATTATCATGCAAATTTATATTTTCTCTGATTTTCCTAAGTGGTCGGTGCAAATGACAGTCAGTCTAATAAAAGTCATCACCCGTTAGAGTATACATCAAATTTTATTGAAGAAACCTCCCAATGATAACCGTATAATCTCCAAAATGAATAAAAACTCAAAATGCACTGTTCCAAATTATTAGCCACAGTAGAATTTCTAAACATTTGATATGTTTTAAAGAACTGAAAATGCTCATTTGTGGAATTTGCAGCATTAGGAGGTCACATTCACTGAACAAAAAAGCTATTTAACTCCAAAACATCCTAACAGGCCAAGTAACATGTTAGCATAGGAACCCTTCTTTGATATCACCTTCACAATTCTTGCATCCATTGAACTTGTGAGTATCTGCTTGTATTTCTTTGCATGAAGACAGAATAGACTCCCAGAGCTGCTGTTTTGATGTGAACTACTCCCACCCCCATAGATCTTTTGCTTGATGATACTCCAAAGGTTCTCTATAGGGTTGAGGTCAGGGGAAGATGGTGACCACATCATGAGTTTATCTCCTTTTATGCCCATAGCAGCCAATGACTTAGAGGGGTATTCTTTGCAGAATGAGATGGTGCATTGTCATGCATGAAGATGATTTTGCTCCTGAAGGCACGTTTCTGCTTTTTATACTATGGAAGAGAGTTGTCAGTCAGAAACTCTATATACTTTGCAGAGGTCATTTTCACACCTTCAGGAACCTTAAAGGGCCCTACCAGCTGTTTCCACATGATTCCTGCCCAAAACATGACTCCTCCCCCTCTTTGCTGACGTCACAGCCTTGTTGGGACATGGTGGCCATCCACCAACCATCCAGTACTCCATCCATCTGGACCATCCAGGGTTGCTTGACACTCATCAGTAAACAAGAATGTTTGAAAATTAGTCTTCATGTATGTCTGGGCCCACTGCAACCGTTTCTGCTTGTGAGCACTGTTTAGGGGAGGCAGAAGAGTAGGTTTATGCACCACAGCAAGCCTTTGAAAGATCCTACACCTTGAGGTTCGAGGGACTCCAGAGGCACCAGCAGCTTCAAATATCTGTTTTGCTGGTTTGTAATGGCTTTTTAGCAGCTGCTCTCTTAATCCGATGAACTTGCCTGGGAGAAACCTTCCTCATTCTGCCTTCATCAGCACGAACACGTCTGTTCTCAGAACCAGCCACAAATCTCTTAACAGTACGATGATCACGCTTACGTTTTTTGGGAAATATCTAATGTTTTCATCCCTTGACCAAGGCATTACACTATTTGATGCTTTTCAGCAGCAGAGAGATCCTTTTTCTTTCCCATGTTACTTGAAAACTCTGGCCTGCTTAATACTGTGGAACATCCAGTTTTCCTTTTATTGGGCTCACATGGCAAACTAATTATCACGGTATCTGAGATTGATTTCAGTGATCCAAAGAACCTTGAGACACCATACCATCAATGGGTTTCATTTACAAAAAAAAAAAGGCTATGACACTTAAAACCAATTTGCATAATAATTTTGAACATGGTGTATATAATAAATTGGGTTCAGTGGTACAATGCAGGATGTGCTGTAAATGTTTTCATAAGAATTTGTGAAAGTTATGAAATGTCCAATAATTGTCTGTTCTGTTCCTGATCTAAGGATATTGGCTTTTAGCTGAGATGAATCTGTGCTGCACTTTATGTGCATGTTCAGTAATAGTGACCAGTGCTATGGGGTCAGGGAAATTGAGGAGTCGGCGGTTTGGCTTACCGACTTCACAGTTCTACTTGGAAAAAACACGTGGCAAAAACCAGTGTGTGAACAAGCCCTTAACCTCTTAGTGACCACCAATGCGTCTTTCTACTGACTTGAGATATAAGAGACTAGCATCCACCGATGGGTGACAATTCAGCAGCCATCAGCTGTATATGGCCATGTAAGGCCTTGTTTCTCTTTCCCCCATGACAGCCCCACGGAGAGGAGATCTGCCCTTCAGGGACAGGAAACCTACAGATAAAAGGGCAGTACCTTTCCCTTTCATCAGTTGGTTTCCTGTCCCTGACAGGGAACCTTCAGTTCGGTGTACCTGGATGAAGATTCCGGATGAAGATAGGCCCGGCCAGTCCGGTTCAGGCACTGGGGAGTCCCCTGCTGCGGCTGGTGCGGTGCCCTGAAGCCGCCACCACTGGGAACGATGGGTCTTGCAGGGTGAACGGGGGGGAGCGCAGCCGCACCAGATTTCAGGTGCAGGACTTCCCAGCTGGCGCATGACCAAAGGCGAGCCCAAGCGCTCCCTGAAGACGTGGCCGGGGAGGTCACGCGAGGAAGGAGATACTTTCGGGTAGGGCAGAGACACACTGCCGTATTTCACGTGCGAGAATCGCATCGTAAAACTCGTTCTGGCTGTGGGCTCTCCTGACCTGAGCTTGAACTCTGCATAGTAATCCATCACGCTGTCTTGCTCAGGTCAGGAGAGGTGTCAGGCCAGTCCGTGCAGTGCGATGCGATTATCGCACGAGTTTTACGGCCGTGTGACTCCAGCCGTAAACCGAAAGTAGGGCTGAGGAAGCCAGGCGGCTTATTTAAAGGGGAGAGCAAGTATGGAGACGCTCCCTGCATCTAGTGGTCTCCCGGCATGATGGAGGACAGCGAACTGCAGCAGCGCCAGAGACAGAATCAGCAACCTATGATTCTGCGGGCAAGCGGAGTGGACGTTCCAGAAGCCATTCCACTTAGCACAGCAGGAGATCCGGCGCAATGTAGTCTCCATCCTCAAAAATCCCCTTAATGGACCCTGTTACTCCTGGGAAAATTCAAATACAGGAGTTGTCCCATGTGTAACGGAGAGTTACCTGTCACCTGGGATAAGAGACTATGCCATTCCTGCATAGAGCAAGTGTTGTTTGAAGAGACCCCAAACTTCGCCTCCGAGCTAAGATCGGTGATTAAATTGGAGGTTGAAAGTACCTTTAGATCCCTCACTCAGTGGGATAAGGTTAGAGAACAGAAAGCTGCCAAGCACCCCCAGTCTGAGTCCTCTAGCTCAGAGGAAAAAGACTCTGATATATCAGACTGTTCCCTATCTTCGGACGATGAAGTGGGGGGGGGGGCGCCACTGCTTTCCTCTAGAGGAGGTATAAAGCCTGGTTAAGGCTGTAGGATCCACTATGGGGTGATAGGCCCGAAAAAACGGTGCAGGATATTATGTTTGGGGGATTGGTCAAGAAAAAGCGGAGATAATTTTCCTTGAATGAAAATATACAGGCCCTGATCAAAAAGAATGGGAGTAACCCAATAGAAAAAATTCTTCAGTTCCCCCTTTGAGGATTCAGCGTCGGCATCCTGGGATAAAGCCCTGAAATTAGATGTTACGGTAGCAAACGCTTCTAAAAAATGTGCCCTCCCCTTTGAGGACATGGAGACTTTAAGACATGTTAGAAAAGAAGGCAGATTCTTTCCTTAAAGGGGCATGGGAAACATCGGGGAGTAATCTTAGGCCCGCCATAGCAGTTACCTGCACGTCTAGATCCCTTATGATCTGGGTGGATCTGCTAAAGAAACGGCTCCGGAGGGGGTGCCCAGGAAAGAAATGCTAGAGTCCATCCCTACAATACGGGGGGCAGCAGCCTTTTTGGCAGATTCCTCAGCCGACTCAGATTAGCATCTAAATCTGCAGCACTTTTGAACGCAGCCCGAAGGGCACTTTGGCTCAAATGCTGGCCGGGAGATCTGCAGACCAAATTAAAATTATGCTCAATTCCCTGTGAAGGAGAATTCTTGTTCGGAGAAACATTAGATGACATCCTCCAGAAGGCAGTGGATAAGAAAAAAGGTTTCCCTAACCTGGCTGCTCCCATGCTCAAAAGGTCCTTTCGGAGTAGAAAATTCTACCGGAGGAGGCCCCCAGAAGAGCAGAGTAGATGAGATGAGAGGAGGAAGAAAGGCAAAGGTTTATTTTTTGGAAGTTCCTCTCGGAATTGGAAACCCTCAAAGTGACGGTCCTTCCCAGGTGGGGGGGCAGACGATCCTTTTTTCTTCCGGCCTTGGAGAAGATTTCAAACAGTCCTTGGATATTAAATCTTGTCAGGTTGGGCCTGCGGATAGACATCCACTCACTCCCTCCCCAGAATTTTGTCATGACTTCAATCCTCTTCGGAGGAACAAGACGTCCTGGAGTGTAAGGTTTTGGAACTAGTGAGCAAAAGCCACTCTCCAGGAGATCCCCCCTTGAGAGGGAGGGATTCTACTCCCCACTATTTCTGATAAACAAACCAGACTGGCCATACAGGATAATTATAAACTTAAGAGAGTTGAATGGGTATGTAAAAACACAAGTTCAAAATGGAGTCATTAAAGTCGGCCATCAAAATTCTGTTTCCCAATTGCTTCATGACGGTTCTGGATCTCAGCGACACGTATTACCATGTCCCTATACACAAGTGGTTCCTCAGGGTGGCAGTCTCCATAAAAGGAGAAATAAAATGTTTGCAGTACAAGACCCTTCCCTTCAGGTTATCGATAGCCGCTCGGGTATTCACCAAGTTAGTGGCGGACACTATCGCGCACCTCAGGGAACAGGACCTTTTGATCGTCCCCTATTTGGACGACTTTCTGGTAATAGGCGACTCGGTCAACTTTGCAGGGAACAACTAGACAGAGTAATGACTAGCTTGGTAGATCTGGTTTGGCTTTTAAACTTAAAAAACAAGGCTCGAGCCAAAGACTGTACAAGAGTTCCTAGGACTGATATTGGACTCACAGAAGCAAGAGTGCTGCCTCCCAGTAGAAAAAAGGGGGAAGATTATAGATTAAGTGTCAAAGCCTTACAAAACCCATCCATGACTTTGAGGTAGGCAATATCCCTGCTGGGTTCCCTGACAGCTTCTTTGCTGGCAGTCCAGTGGGCCCAGATACACACCAGAGACCTCCAGTGGGAGATTCTAAAAAAAAAATCTCACTAAAAGGTCATTTGGAAGGGTGCATGACTCTGTCTTCAGTGACTATTCCTTCCCTGAATTGGTGGAAAAATATGAGCAATCTTACCAAAGGGGTCCCTTGGGTGACAAAAGTGTCCAGAGTGGTACAGTGCCTTGCAAAAGTATTCGGCCTCCTGGAACTTTTCAACCTTTTCCCACATATCATGCTTTAAACATAAAGATGCCAAATGTTAATTGTTGGTGCAGAATCAACAACAAGTGGGACACAATTGTGAAGTTGAACGAAATTTATTGTTTTTTTTTTAAAATTTTTGTGGAAATGCAAAAACGGAAAAGTGGGGCGTGCATAATTATTCAGCCCCTTTAACTTAATACTTTTCTTGCACCAACTTTTGCTGCGATTACAGCTGCAAGTCGCTTGGGGTATGTTTCTATCAGTTTTGTACATTGAGAGACTGAAATTCTTGCCCATTCTTCCTTGGCAAACAGCTCTAGCTCAGTGAGGTTGGATAGAGATCATTTGTGAACAGCAGTTTTCAGCTCTTTCCACAGATTCTCGATTGGATTCAGGTCTGGACTTTGACTTGGCCATTCTAACACCTGGATACATTTACTTGTGAACCATTCCTGTTGTGAATGTGCTAGAAATGAATTCTGAGCAGAAGCTCCCTCTGGTGGTTACAAACAGTACTGAACTATTCAATGAAGATTGTGAAGATTGGCGATCAGGTGTTACTGACTGGTCTTATATAAGGGAGGTTCCCTCCCATCAGGGTTGCCGGTGATCAATTGTTCTGATCTCAACTTTTGTTCCTGTTCACTTTGAAGCTTGCTGTTTCGTGCCTGCATCTTCTGCTAACAGATAAGACATTTTCTTCTTTTAGTTTTTTGTGCTTGCTTTTTGCATTTTTGTCCTGCACTTCTGTGGGGGTCTGTCAGGTCCCCTCCGGGGGCTTGTGCTCCCCTCAGTTTAGTTCAGCCAGTTGTTTGTTCATTTGCCTTTTCCAGTTTTTTCTGTGGCTGCGGCTTAGTTTTGTTACACCAGAGAACTAATTTAGGTGGTAGAGGTCGTGTGATCTCAGGTGTTTTTGCAATTAGTGTGTTGGTATTTTTTTAGGGTTTTTTGGATTGCAGTAAGTGACCTTCCTATCCTTTTCTGTCTAGGAAGATTGGGCCCCAACGTTTGCTCATACTATTTTCTGTCTGTGTCTGTATTTCCTTCTGTCTAACCGCCATTACATGTTTGGGGGCTTCCTATGTTCTTTGGGGATCTGCTCCGGGGCAGATAGTTTTCCTCTTTCTATCTTTAGGTGAAGTTAGCTTCTCAGGCTGTGACGAGGCGTCTAGGACCAACGTAGGTACGCTCCACGGCTGCCTTTAGTTGTGGTGGTTAGTCAGGGTACTGCAATCCAATAGATTCCAGCCTCTCTGGTGTATTGCCTTTTTTGCCTGCTCTCCTCAGCTACCAAATCATAACACATTCCATTGTAGATTTTGCTTTATGTTTGGGATCATTGTCTTGTTGGAAGACAAATTTTCTGTCCCAGTCTCAGGTCTTTTGCAGACTCCAACAGGTTTTCTTCAAGAATGGTCCTGTATTTGGCTCCATCCATCTTCCCATCAATTTGAAGCAGCTTCCTTGTTCCTGCTAAAGAAAAGCAGGCCCAAACCATGATGCTGCCATCACCATGTTTGACAGCGTGGATGGTGTGTTCAGGGAAATGAGCTGTGTTGCCTTTACGCCAAACATATCGTTTGGCATTGTTGCCAAAAAGTTCGATTTTGGTTTCATCTGACCAGAGCACCTTCTTCTACATGTTTGGTGTGTCTCCCAGGTGGCTTGTTGAAAACTTTAAATGACACTTTTTATGGATATCTTTGAGAAATGGCTTTCTTCGTGCCAATCTTCCATAAAGGCCAAATTTGTGCAGTGTATGACTGATTGTTGTCCTATGGACAGACTGTCTCACCTCAGCTGTAGATCTCTGCAGTTCATCCAGAGTGATCATGGGCCTCTTGGCTGCATCTCTGATCAGTCTTCTCCTTGTTTGAGATGGAAGTTTAGAGGGATGGCCGGCTCTTGGTAGATTTGCAGTGGTATGATACTCTTTCCATTTCAATATGATCGCTTGCACAGTGCTCCTTCGGATGTTTAAAGTTTTGGAAATCATTTTGTATCCAAATCCTGCTTTAAACTTTTCCACAACAGTATCAAGGACCTGCCTGTTGTGTTCGTTGGTCTTCTTTTTTTTTTTTTTCCAACATGTTTTATTGATTTAAAGAGTATTACAATAAAAGATAATCAAACAAGTCTTGATGTAACAAGCTTATTTGACAGACGCATTGCCAAAAAGTAAGTCATACAGGTTTGAAGGTATCAATCTTATTTGACGCTTATTTGACAGGTATAATACTCATAAATATCCCCCACCACCCTCAACCCTCCCATCCCCCCAACATATAAACCCCTAAAGCGACCCTGCATTTGATTAACAATCAACAAGTTCAAGGAATAGGATTATGTCCGTTAATTTTCTGAAGGAGATACCACTGGGTGTTTTCAAAATGTGTCCTTAGTTTGTCCCTGGTGTCCTGAGACAGAGATGGGATGAACAATGACCATGTACTTAAAAAATTCCCAGTCAATTTCTCTTTATTTGTCAGGGTGTCTACCCAGTCCATTCAAAAAATATACATTATTTTGGAGTACATGAGAGATTTGGGTGGTGGCAATGGATTTAACCAGTGCTGCAAGATACTTTTCCTGGTAGCTGAGGCCCATATTATCAACATGGCCTTAACATGTTTGGGGAATTTGTGTTGAGAGCTGTCTAGAATATTAAATATTGCCCATTGCGGCGTCAAAGGAAACAATATCCCACCTGCAGTTCGGCATGGATAGACTGCCATATTTTTTGCACTTTGGGGCATCCCCACATGTGATGAAATATGTCTGTGTTTCCTGTCCCGCATTTGGAACATGTGAATGTGCCCCCTGGAGACATCCTAGACTTAATGTGTGGGGTAATATAAGCTCTATGAAGGAGTAATAAAGACATGTCTGCATAACTGCTGGAAGGGATCACTTTCCGTTGCATCAAAGTAGCATCTAAAATTTCCCTGACTGTGATGTTCTGTATATCTTAACCCATCGTGCTGGACCTGTCTTTTTGCCCTCCCATGACCACTGCTTACGCAACAGTGTATAAATACTGCTTGTCGAGGCTATCTGCAATCTGGCGGTCCTAAGGAAGCCATCCAAAGCGTTCCTCCCTCTTTCTCCACCCCCAGTAGCTATGCCTTTCAAAGTTAAGCTCCTTGCTTGAAGAAAAAGGAAGGGCTTGTTTACAAATGTTGGGAAACGTTGTGCTGCTATGTCAAATGCAAGCATGGAGAATTTATCATCTAATAGGTCAGCTGCCAAGATGCAACCCTGCCCAGCTAGCTCAATGTAAGATAAGGGTGGTTTACCTCCCATAAAGCCCGGGTTACCCAGAAAGGGCACAAACATAGAGACATCGCTTCTCAAATGACATAGTCTCCTGCATTTCCTCCACGTCTGTATAGTTTGCCATATGGTGGGGTGGTTTCTAAAGTTTGCAATAAGGTCATCGTTGGCCATATATAGTAATGCTGGTAAGGAGATCTGAGGACTTAATTGTTGGTCTAAAAGAACTTTTGCGAAATGTGAGCTACCTCTTAACCAATCAATGGTGTATCTGAGATTTGCTGCTAGATTGTACTTTGCAATGTCTGGGAAATTGATGCCACCCTCCTCCTTTTGGGCTTGTAGTTTGATTAGACCTATGCGTGTACGCTTTTTGTCTCCCCAAATAAAATTCCTCAAAGCAGTGTTTAGAGTTTTAACATCAGCTCGTGTCAACAAAATAGGTAGTGTTTGGAAAATATACAATAATTTTGGAAATATTATCATCTTAATTAAATGACATCGTCCGGAAAAAGACAAAGTAAAGTGTTTCCAGGAGTTTAGAAGGTTAAATATGGACGTAATTAGGGGGTCTAATATTAATGTGGTATAAGGGCGCCAAATCTGCCGGGAGGTGGACACCCAAATATTTGATAGATGATGTGCTCCATTGGAAAGGAAGTGTCGAGTTATTTAATTTCCCTTGCTCAAACAGAGCCAGGGCTTCTTATTTATTATAATTTATTTTAAAGCCTGAGCATTTGCCAAAATGATTTAGGGCCTCCATGATAACTGGTATTGCCGCATTGGGATTGGAGATGAATAGGAGTATATCGTCGGCAAATGCCGCAATTTTGAGCGAGGTGGAGCCTACCTCTATGCCCCTGTATGTATATTGAAGAATTTTGGAGAGTTCCAAGTAAAGGATCTAAAGCAAGGTTAAATAGTAAGGGCGATAAGAGGCAGCCCTGACGCGTTCCTCTCTGGATTTCAAATGTGGAAGAGAGTATACCATTTATGGCCAGCCTGGACACCGGGCTTTTATATAACAACTTTATCGCCTCACAGAACCATGGACCAAAGTTTCTAAACTCCAGGATGTCGAGGAGATAATCCCTTGCAACCCTGTCAAATGCTTTGTCAGCATCCAGGCTGACCACAATAGACTCTAAACAACCATGAGATTTTCCGTAAGAGATAGCTCCCAAAGCCGTCCATATGTTGTATGTTATGGATTTACCGTGGACAAACCCAATTTGTTGAAGCTATATCAGGTTGGGGAGTATTTTTTGCACTCTGTTCGCTAGTATTTTAGTGAAAATTTTAAAGTCGGAGTTTAAAAGCGAGATTGGTCTATATCCTTTCACTAGTAAAGGATCTTTGCCCGGTTTGGGGAGCACTATTATGTCTGCTTCATTGAAACGGTCCGGGAGCTGCCCCGATCGAACCAACTGATTAAAGACTTCACAAAGATGTGTCCCTATACTCCCTCCCAATATTTTGTAAAATTCATTACTATACCCATCAGGGCCAGGAGATTTAGAGAGCTTCAAGGAGCTGATAGTTTGGATGACTTCTGAAGGGGATATAGGAGCATTAAGGATTTCCCTGTGTGCCTCTGTTAGTAAAGGTGCCACGTCCGTTTGCATAAAGTTTAGAATATCGTCCTCCTCTTCTCCGCTTTGTACAGGGAACCAAAAAATGATCTAAATTCCTCTACAATCTCCTCATTCTCTGTCAACACTCTGCCCTCTTTGGTCCGAATTTTGTGAATCCTTGTGGCCTTTCTGTATGGTCTAGTAAGAGACGCAAGTAATTTGCCAGGTTTATTGCCCCATTTAAAAAATTTGTGCTTTTGGAGATCAATACTATAAGTAGCCCATTCATGAGCTAGTGCATCCGCCAATTCCTTTGCCTCGATATATTGTTTTTTC
This sequence comes from Oophaga sylvatica, assembly GCA_033576555.1. Classification (NCBI taxonomy): domain Eukaryota; kingdom Metazoa; phylum Chordata; class Amphibia; order Anura; family Dendrobatidae; genus Oophaga; species Oophaga sylvatica. The sequence goes on along the minus strand of JARQOD010000006.1, from coordinate 205,018,912 downwards.
GTGAGGGGTGAATTATTAAGTTTAAAGTTTTTATATGCTAAGGTTAAAGCACCCTGCGCTGCCAGGGTCCGCTCCTGCAACAGTTATTTTTTATGACATATATACGCAATTATTTGCCCTCTCAACACTGCTTTAGAGGTATCCCAGAAAAGAATTGGTGTTTCACAATGTATTTGGTTATCAGATTTGTACGTATCCCATGAGAATTGTATGAATTTTTTTAAATCATCTGAGTGATATAGATATGACGGGAATCTCCATTTCCTATGAAAATAGATTGGGTTAGCTAGTTTTAGGCTCAACGTTATAGGTGCATGATCTGAGATGTGCACGTCCAGAATTTTGGTATGTGTGATTCTTGGCATGAGTGGGGGGCCCAGCAACCAGTAGTCAATTCTAGCATGGGAATTGTGAACATGTGAATAGTGAGAGTAATCTCTCTCAACAGGGTGTTGCACTCTCTAAACATCCAACAATCCCAAGTGATCTAAAAAAGATTGTATTAGGCTACTTTCACACATCAGTTTTTTTATGTCAGGCACGATACAACGTGTTTTTAAAAAAATGGATCCGGTACCGGATGCGTTTTTTTGTAATTGACTTTCATTAGCGCCGGATCGCGCCTGATGTCATTGCGTTGCATCCGTTTTTGGCCGAAATGTACATTCCGGCGGCCGGACAAAACGGTCACTGCAACGTTTTTGTTTTTTTTTCCCGGACTTGCCTGATAGTGCCTGAAGCGGCGCATCAGGCGTCCGGAAATAATAGAAGTCTATGGAACCGGACCAGTGTTTTTGTGCAATCCGTCAAAAGACTGATCCGGATTGTGGAAATCAGAGACTACTACTACTACTCTCCTCGGTCCGGACATGCGTACCTGCATTTTCCCCCTGCAAAACTTCTTTTTCCGGGTTCAAAAGTTCAGGTCGGATCCAGCAAAAAAACTGATCCGTTGCATCAGTTTTTTTCATTTCTCATTTCAGCGCCGGATCCGTCCTATCAGGTATTCGACGGATTATGCCTGACACAAAAAAAACTGATGTGTGAAAGCAGCCTTAGTCTTCCCTGTGTACGTATATGAGGAGATTGAGAATTAGATCTATCCATCTCGATGTCATGCACCTCATTAAAATCGCCACCCACAATCATATGGGAGGTGTCCCATCCTGCGATTTGTTTTAGCACATTAGCCCGAAAGAGCGGATCTGACGAATTTTGCGCACAAATATTAATTACACTGTAGGTCATCCCCTCTATAACCAGCTTAACGCAGAAAAACCTCCCTGAAGGATCTTCTAACACATCCACTATCTCATGGCCAATATTCCTGTTTATCATAATAGCAACACCCCTCTGTTTTTTAGTAAAAGAAGCTTCTGCACATAACATAAATTTTTTGCTAGAAAACACCGGGTGGTTGCCCTTCACCCAGTGTCTCCTGCAAAAGTACAATATGAAAATTTTCTCAATGCAGATAATTTAAAATTTTTTTCCTTTTGACCGGGGAATTTAGGCCATTGACATTCCAGGAACACCAAAGGTGAGATGTCATAGCGGACATTTTTTGCCTGTTGATATCTACCATTAACCCACTCCAGTGCGGGAAATATGATAAGATATAACCGTTACATAATAATTGGATCCCTGCCCATCCCAGCGAGTAGGCATTAGAATCCCTGGATTGTTAATTACCTGAAGTCGAATGCAGAGACCCTCTGCCAAAAAAACCTCCCCCTCCCACAAAATTTGTAACTGTGTGCCATATTCAATATTTCCCTTAAACCCGCATCCCAACGTTAGACGCAGAGGTAAAAATACAGCAAAAAACAACAACATAACAAACAGATGTCAGTTGACATCACCTTATATGATTCATGGTATTGTCATTGAGTAAGCCACTCTGAATCTTGCTCATGGTGGCTGGGAAGTATCCTGAACAACCTCCAGAGCCTTCACCAGGTCGTTGAAAGCCCAGTTTTTCCCAGTTGGATTGAAGCACAGTATCGCAGGATATTGTAGGCCGAACCTAATGCTTTTATCAGCCAGCAACTTACACACTGGGTTGAAGGCCTTGCGTCTGGTCGTCACCATAGCTGAATAGTCCTGAAACATCAGAACTTTGTGCCCTTCGTAGGATAGGTGCGCTTTCTTCCTGTAAGCAGTGAGTAGACGAATTTTGTCTTGAAAGTCAAGGACCTTGAATATCACTGGTCTGGGTCTGTCATTGTCTTTTCCCCTCTGTGGACCTACTCTATGTGCTCTCTCAACCGCCATTGAACCGGGTGTTAGTTGAATGTCCAGGGCTCCCGGAAGCCACTCAGATGTTCATTTTAGCAATTCAGAGGGATGTATGGACTCAGGTAGTCCTATCAGTTTCAAGTTATTTAGTCTAGATCGGTTTTCTAAATCGTCCACTTTGGATTGAAGCTCTGTGAAGACTTTCTGTTTTCCCTCTAGACGTTCTGCCATTTCCCTGGTAACATCCTCCAAATCAGAGATGTGTTGTTCAGCCTCATCCAGGCGGGTGCCCTGACTATTAACTTGTGATATTATAGAGTCTATTGAGGTTTGAAGAGTGGCAAATCTAGTCTATTTCGAGCATAAGGCGTTCCATGATGGCATCCGCTATCGAATGAGAAGTCTTGCTACTGGTATCAGAGGTAGATTTAGGCGAGGATGAGCCTTGTTGGTTTCGAGAAGAGGCACGGCCTCCTTTAGTTTTTTTGCCCACAAATTTATCCATACCCAGCGACAATGGTGAGAAGATAGAAGGCGGTGATGTCTCAGTTAAGAAATGTTACATTAGAATCTGCTATGTAGCATGTAACTCTTATATGGAGCGTATAGAATATTAGACTCTTGCTGTTGACCTTTATTTATAGAGGTTAAATAACCTTGAAAGTCAGAGAGGACAAATATAAACTTCTAAGTTGTAAACAGATTAATGTGTCACTGAGTGAGGACTTCACCAGGTTACACTGCTGCCAAAGGGTTAATAAAGTCAATATCAACTGTCCTCTAGGTCCTGTATTGTGTCTGGTCTCCGAAATAACCCCCTTGTGACTTCTTAAGGTACTGCCACACTAAGCTATCCCGCTAGCGATCTCGTTAGCGTTGCATACTAATGAGATCGCTAGCGGGATCGTTTCTATATCGCTAAATGCGGCCACATTTAGCGATATAGTTAACGACGCTATCGCCGTTAGCGATCTTCTTAACGACTTTAGCGGTACAAAAGTACCGCTAAATCGCTAAGAAAAGGTGCCACACAGCGATTAGATACTTACCCAGCGGGAGCGCCAGCGATGAAATAGGGTCCGGAGCGATTCCAGCGACGAGCGAGATCACAGCAGGAAGCTCGTCGCTGGAAGCTGCCGCACTGAACAATATCGCTAACGGGATCGCTAAATAGTGACGTTTTTTAGCGATCCCGTTAGCGATATTGTTTAGTGTGGCATACCCTTTAGGCTGATTTATTTGAGCTCTGTAGTGGGGCCTCAGGGGTTAATCCTCTATCAGACAGACCTTGAGTACTTTATTGCTTCTGCCACCTCTGACAGGATAGTCGGCAACTTAAAACAATGCAGCTCACAACCAGCCTGTAGTGCAGGGATGCTGCTGAGGACTGTAAGTGGCAGGGAGATGGCGTCTGTTGTAGTTAACCCTCCCCCTATTGCCACTGCACTCACACCTCCGGCCCTAGATTCGATAACTGCCAGATCTTCAGGGTTTCACTGTTTGTTTGTTTTTTTCTCTCCCGGCGGGTGGTCTCTTGTTATCTCGGGACCTCTTATCTGTGCAAGTCCCTCTATCTTCACTGCTCGCCTGCGGCCTGTACCAGCTGCACGGTGTCTCCTGCGCCTTCAGCCTCCTGAGGAGCCTGGAGAGGCAGACCCGACAGACGAGCCCCCTGTCCAGGTATTCCCCCCCCCCCGCTGATTAAAGCTGTTTCTCCGCTCACTAACGGAGGGATGGCCACAGATGAGAATAGGCCAGCGGGGAGCCCTGCTAAAAAGCGGCCATTCCTTGGCTCCTCCTCCCGGAAGTCTCCTTGGTCTTCTTGATGCTCTCTGTGCTTCAAACAGAACCCTGGGACTATCACAGAGCAGGTGCATTTATATGGAGACTTGATTACATACAGGTGGATAATATTTATCATCATTAGTCATTTAGGACAACATTGGATCATTCTGAGATCCACAATAAGCTTCTGGAGTAAGTTTGCTGCACTGAAAGTAAAGGGGCCAAATAACATTGCACGCCCCACTTTTCAGTTTTTGTATCTCCACAAAAATTTAAAATAACAATAAATTTCATTCAACTTCACAATTGTGTCCCACTTGTTGTTGATTCTTCACCAAAAATTAACATTTTTGGTATTTTTATATTTGAAGCATGATATATGGGAAAAGGTTGAAAAGTTCCATGGGGCCAAATACTTTTGTAAGGCACTGTAACTACAGATGCAAGCCCCACTGGGTGGGAGACTCACTTGGGCGATAAAATTTCTCAAGAGATCTGGAGGGGGTAGGAGCTCGGGGGGTTCTTCAAACCTAAAAGAGCTACTGGCGCTGAATTATGCCCTGATAGAATTTCTGGATACCATGCAAGGTCATCATGTACAAATATTTTCAGACAATCAGGTGGTGGTGGCCTATCTAAACCATCAGGGGGGAACCAGGTAACTGGTCCTGATGAACACAACGTCTCAGATTTTCAGGCTGGTGGAAAGCAATCTCCTATCCCTGTCGGCACTACACATTCGGGGGATAGAGAATAACAAGGCAGACTTTTTGAGCCGCACTCAGTTAAGACAAGGCGAGTGGACGCTGAATGAGTTTTCAATCAGATTGTAGAAATGTGTGGTCTCCTGGTTTAAGATCTCTTCGCCAATATTAACAATACGAAGGTAGACTCCTATTGCTCCCTAGATCCCAGACGGAACCCTCAGGCTCAAGACATCTTTATGATCTCATGGAATCAGAGCCTGACATATTGTCACGCTGTATAGCAGATATATATATATATGTGATGTCAGTAATCTATATCAAAAGGGCAACATACTATATAACATGCGCATAGATATATGATAACATAGAATTACCTGACAGAATGTCCAGTGGGTCAATACGGAATCCGTTATACGCTGTCTCCGGCTAGAGGGTGACCGGGGTCTATGCTGACCCTAAACTGGGGTCCTAACTAATCCCTCTACCTGGAGGTACTGTTGAAGGTACAGAGGTCCAGGCCACCAGCGTAAACCCTGTCTCCTATCAATCCCTGCCAACTGTAATCTAGTCCTAAGAAGGACCCTGATTACCACCAAAGGGAATGAACAGGTAACGGTTAATGAACAGAAAGACATGCAAGAAAGACAAGAAATAAAGTAAATAAAGTCTTACATACAACACTCACACACAGTAGGAACACCTAAGGTCTCAGAGATAAACTATAAGCTGTAAGAGTTAAAACAACTAAGGAGCTCTTAGCTTAAGTATTCTCAGAACCGATCCAGTCTGCTAGACTACATGAATGCTTTCACCGGCATCTAACAAGCAGACTGGCAGGAATATAAAGGAAACTAATTAGAACATAATCAAAAGCAGCCGGGCGAGGCTGGACCTAGTCTTAGCAAAGAGCTAGGTAAAATTAACTCTCTCATTACCAAACACAAAGAAACAGCAGCTCAGCTGTGAGAAGTCAGAATGTGCAATCGCGACGATCTTCGTGGCGATGCACCCATGACAGTACCCCCCCTTCTACGAGGGGCCTCCGGACCCTCATGACCAGGTCTGTCCGGGTAAGTTGTGTGAAAGGTCCGAACCAATCGATCTGCGTTAGCATCAGACGCAGGGACCCACGTCCTCTCCTCAGGACCATACCCCCTCCAATGAACTAAGTACTGAGGGGATCGGCGACTGAGACGTGAGTCAATGATTTTCGACCCATGAAATTCCACGTTATCATTGACTACCACTGAAGGAGGAGGTAGAGGTGACGGTATGACTGGTGCCACATACTTTTTAAGTAATGACTTGTGAAACACATTATGAATTTTAAACGTAGGAGGGAGGTCCAGACGAAATGCCACCGGATTAATTATGGAACTGATCCTGTACGGCCCGATGAATCTGGGACCCAACCTCCAGGAGGAAACTTTAAGTTTTATATTCCTGGTAGACAACCAAACCAGATCGTTCACCTTCAGATCTAGACCAGAAACTCTTCTCCTATCAGCCATCCGTTTGTAACGGTTCCCCGTAACCTTCAGTCTTAAGCGATCTGGAACTATCAGTCTCCCTGGAAGTCCCACAGGGGCGTCCCCCTGAGCCCCCAATACCTCCCCCTCAAGCTCAGAGCATACAGCTGACACTACAACTCCCTCCTGAGGAATAGGAACCGGATCATCCGTCTTCCCGGCCCCTGGGAAAGTACGAGATAAGGCATCAGGAAGCAACTTTATTGAGCAGTCATATGCGCGATGAGGAGGTAACTCTTTACACCCCTCCTCTGAGAACATCTCCCCAAAGTCCTCCAGAAAAGGAGGCAAAGTCCTAGGCACAACCGCACCGATGACCGTGCTCATGCAGTTATTCCTGCAAAATTCACCCCACTGGCTTATCTTTCTGGATTGCCAATCAATCACTGGGTTATGTTTAGCCAACCAAGGAAGTCCCAACACAATAGGAGTAGGTAGACCCTCCAACACATAACAAGACAATTGCTCTTTATGTATTGCCCCTACTCGAAGATCTATGTTATGAACAGCTTGTACCAAGCTACCTTGACCGAGAGGTCTAGAATCAATAGAGACTATAGGGACTGGTTTGGCCAATACACTCAGTTGCATACCATGCACCTGGGCAAACCGAGCGTCCACCAGATTAGCCCCGGACCCACTATCAAGAAAAACAGAAATCCTCTCAGTTCTAGTACCAATCACCACCTCCGCAGGCACGAGAAACTGAGAGGGATTTGGGGACGAAATACACACTCCCAGGTTAACGCCTTTGCTCAAAGAGGCCCGGGATGGACACCCCCCAACAAAATGTCCCTCTCTCCCGCAAAAGAAACACCTTCTAGTCTTGCGGTGCACCGCCGATTCCCTCCTACAAAATGATGTCCCTCCCAACTGCATGGGCTCCTCAGAACAGACCAGGGGAACCTCAGTATAAGGGACTTTAGTAGTAGGTGGAGTCATCACGGGAGGCGGAGTTACCTCGCATCTTCCCCGAAGTCGTCTATCAATGCGAATAGCGAGGGCCATAGCAGCCTCCAGTGATGGAGGAGAATCATACTGAGCCAACACATCTTTTAATTTGTCAGACAACCCTTGACAAAACTGGCTCCTAAGAGCTGGGTCATTCCACTGAGTATCTGTGGCCCATCTACGGAACTCAGAAGAATATTCCTCCGCTGGACGATCTCCCTGCCGTATTTTACGTAACTCTGTTTCAGCAAGGGAAACTCGATCCGGATCATCATATACCAGACCCAGGGCAGTAAAAAATCGATCCACTGACTGGAGATCTGGGGAGCCTGGAGGAATAGAGAACGCCCAAGATTGAGGGTCCCCTTGTAAGAGCGAGATAACAATTCCCACCCTCTGCTCTTCACTCCCAGATGACCGAGGCCGCAGCCGAAAGTACAATTTACATGCCTCCCGGAAGGTAAAAAATTTGTCCCGCCCACCAGTGAACCTGTCCGGGAGAGCAACCTTAGGTTCAGAACTGGTTTGCTCCGGGGGGACAAAACCTTGGACTTAATGTCTGCAAACTCCATGGACAACCCCTGCAACTGCCGGGCCAGCTGGGCTACTGGATCCATGACAGCTGGGGAGAATCTTTAGTATGGCCGGTGAAAATGTCACGCTGTATAGCAGATATATATATATGTGATGTCAGTAATCTATATCAAAAGGGCAACATACTATATAACATGCGCATAGATATATGATAACATAGAATTACCTGACAGAATGTCCAGTGGGTCAATACGGAATCCGTTATACGCTGTCTCCGGCTAGAGGGTGACCGGGGTCTATGCTGACCCTAAACTGGGGTCCTAACTAATCCCTCTACCTGGAGGTACTGTTGAAGGTACAGAGGTCCAGGCCACCAGCGTAAACCCTGTCTCCTATCAATCCCTGCCAACTGTAATCTAGTCCTAAGAAGGACCCTGATTACCACCAAAGGGAATGAACAGGTAACGGTTAATGAACAGAAAGACATACAAGAAAGACAAGAAATAAAGTAAATAAAGTCTTACATACAACACTCACACACAGTAGGAACACCTAAGGTCTCAGAGATAAACTATAAGCTGTAAGAGTTAAAACAACTAAGGAGCTCTTAGCTTAAGTATTCTCAGAACCGATCCAGTCTGCTAGACTACATGAATGCTTTCACCGGCATCTAACAAGCAGACTGGCAGGAATATAAAGGAAACTAATTAGAACATAATCAAAAGCAGCCGGGCGAGGCTGGACCTAGTCTTAGCAAAGAGCTAGGTAAAATTAACTCTCTCATTACCAAACACAAAGAAACAGCAGCTCAGCTGTGAGAAGTCAGAATGTGCAATCGCGACGATCTTCGTGGCGATGCACCCATGACACATATGCCTTCCCCCCCTGGTTGTTCTCATCCCTGCGTTCCTAAGAAAGATCAGGGAAGACAGGGCAAGAATAATACTGATAGCCCCCTTTTGGCCTCGAAGAACTTGGTTTTCCTGGCTGAGGATGATGTCTATCACCGATCCTTGGGTTCTACCGGAAATACTGGACCTTTCTCAGGGACTGGTGTTTCACCATCAGGCAGCGATCCTTCATTTGACAGCATGGAATTTGAAAGGGTGCTGTTGAGGGATAGAGGGTTTTCACCAAATTTGGTCTCCACCCTGCTCAAGAGTAGGAAAGTTGTCACCATTAGAGCTTACGGTAAAACCTGGAGAAAATTCTTATCCTCCTCAGGAGTGAGAATCCAAGATGGAGTACCTATTACGGCAATCCTGGAATTTCTTTAGAACGGGTTGGAACGAGGCCTAGCGACCAACACCTTAAAAGTTCAGGTTGCAGCTCTGGGGG
>JARQOD010000006.1:204919614-205009730 GCA_033576555.1 Oophaga sylvatica | reverse complement strand
CCTGTCTCTTGGATAATGATGCTCTTTAGGGTAGATATATACCTAACTGTATCATGAGATCTGGCAATAAATGACCATAAAATAAATTGGAGCAATCTCACTCCTATAGGAAGTAAGGAATTAATCTCCAAGGCCCGTCATAGTCAGATCATGATCCTGTTGGACAACACTATATCCTTGAAGAGTCAAGAATATACAGTGGTGAAAATAAGTATTTGATAAACTGCCGATTTCATAAGTTTTCCCACCTACAAAGAATGGAGAGGTCTGTAATTTTTATCATGGGTACACATCAACTGTGAGAGACAGAATCTAAAAATAAAAACCAGAAAATAACATTGTATGATTTTTTAAATAATTAAATTGCATTTTATTGCCTGAAATAAGTGTCACTCGTTTAGCACCCAAGCATGCTCAGATAACACTTTGTGACATTATCTACAGGACATCCATCCTATTTAGTATTCTATCTACAGTTGTGCTCAAAAGTTTACATACCCTGGCAGAATTTTTGCTTTCTTGCCGTTTTTTCGGAGAATATGAATGATAACACTAAAACTTTTTCTCCACTCATGATTAGTGGTTGGGTGAAGCCATTTATTGTCAAACTACTGTGTATTCTCTTTTTAAATCATAATGACTACCCAAAACATCCAAATTACCTGGATCAAAAGTTCACATACCCTGGTGATTTTGGCCTGATAACATGCACAGAAGTTGACACAAATGGGTTTGAATGGCTACTAAAGGTAACATCCTCATCTGTGACCTGTTTGCTTGTAATAAATGTGTGTGTATAAAAACTGAGTGAGTTTCTGGGATGCAGGCAGACTCTTGCATATTTCATCCAGCCACTGATTTTGGATTGTGAGTCATGTGGAAAGCAAAAGAATTGTCAACGAATCTACCGGAAAAGGTAGTTGAATTGTTTAAAACAGGAAAGGGATACAAAATGATATCCAAGGAATTCATAATGCCAGTCCACAGAGTTCAAGCTATAATTAAAAATTTCTTCCACAACTGCCAGGAAATTTGTTTAGGATGCAAAGAAAAACCCACAAAAACAGCTGAATTACTGGACTCTCTGAAAACTAGCGTTGTGGCTGTTTCAAGATGCACAATAAGGAGGCATTTGAAGAAAAATGGGCTGCATGATCGAGTTGCCAGAAGAAAGCCATTACTGCGCAAATGCCACAAAGTATCTCTCCTACAATACGCAAAACAGCACAGAGACAAGCCTCAAAACTTCTGGAACAAGGTAATTTGGAGTGATGAGACCAAAATTGAACTTTTTGGCGACAACCATAAACATTACATTTGGAGAGAGGTCAACAAGGCCTAGGATGAAAGAAACACCATTCCTACTGTAAAGCTCGAAGGTGACTCACTGATGTTTTGGCGATGTGTGAGCTACAAAGGCACAGGAAACTTGGTCAAAGTTGAAGGAAAGATGAATGCAGCACATTATCAGCAAATACTGGTGGCAAATTTGCAATCATCAGCCCGGAAGCTGAGCATAGTACGTACTTTGACATTCCAACATGACAACGATCCAAAACAAGGCCAAGTTGACCTGTCATTGGCTACAGCAGAACAAACTGAAGGTTCTGGAGTGGCCATTTCAATCTCCTGACCTCAATATCATTGAGCCACTCTGGGGAGATCTCAAGCGTGCAGTTCATGCTAGACAGCCCAGGAATTTACAGGAACTGGAGGCTTTTTGCCAAGAAGAGTGGGCAGCTTTACCATCCGAGAAATAACCTCATCCACAACTACCACAAAAGACTTCAAGCTGTCATTGATGTTAGAGGGGGCAATACATGGTATTAAGAGGCGGGTATGTGAACTTTTTATGAGGGTCATTTGGATGTTTTGGGTTGTCATGATTTAAAGAGAGAAAACACAGTAGTTTGACAATAGATGGCTTCACCCAACCACTAACCATGAGTGGAAAAAAAGGTTTGGTGTTATCATTCATATTCTCTGAAAAAAGGCCAAGAAAGCAAAAATTCTGCCGGGGTATGTAAACTTTTGAGCACAACTGTATATCTGTAAACAAGATTGTTTTATTAGTTGGAAAACTAGCTTTAAATGAGAGAGAATTACTGTGTGTAAAAGCTGATGGTAAAGTGAATCTGTCAGCAGGATGGTGCACTGTAACCTAAAGACAGTGTCAAGTTGGTGCCATTATACTGGTTAACCCCTTAACGACCACGTCTATTTCAGTTTTTGCGTTTTCGTTTTTAGCTCCCCTTTTTCCCAGAGCCATAACTTTTTTATTTTTCTGTCCATATGAGCATATGAGGGCTTGTGTTTTGCGGAACAAGTTGTACTTTTGAACGACACCATTGGTTTTAACATATGCTGGAAAACGGGAAAAAAAATCCAAGTGTGGTGAAATTGCAACAAAAGTCACAGTTGTTTTTTGTTTGTTTTTTACCATGTTCACTAAATGCTAAAACTGACCTGCCATTATGATTCTACAGGTCATTACGAGTTCAGACACCAAACATGTCTAGTTCTCATTTAAGTGGTAAAAAAAAATTCCAAAGTTTGTTAAAAAAAATTTGCGCCATTTTCCGATACCCGTAGCATCTCCCTTTTTCTTGATCTCGGGTTGAGTGAGGGCTCATTGTTTGGGCGCCAAGCTGACGTTTTTATTGATACCATTTTGGTGCAGATACAATCTTTTGATTGCCTGTCATTGCATTTTAATGTTACAGCGACCAAAAAAAACGTAATTCTGGTGTTTTCACTTTTTTTCTCATTATGCTGTTTAGCGATCGGGTTAATTCTTCTTTTATAGTGATAGATCGGTCGATTCTGAACTTGGTGATACCAAATATGTGTATATTTAATTTTTCTTTTTTATGGTTTTTTAATGTGTCGAAAGGGGGGTGATTTGAACTTTTTATATATTGTTTTATATTTTTAAAAACATTTTTTTTTTACTTTTTGCATGCTTCAATAGTCTCCATGGGAGACTAGAAGCTGCAGTTTTTTTTAGCTCCAGTGTAGCAGCTATCTGTGTATATAGAGATGACCCAATAGCTCCTACTGCGCAAGTGCCGGCGGTGCCATCTTATAGGAGGAATTTTTTTTTTCTGGCATAATGGCGCCACTTGCGCAATAGGATCACCTCTGTATACACCGATAGCTGCGCAGGCGCCGGCGAGTACCATTTTAAAATTGATTTTCTTTTTTTTTTTTAATACTTCTCAGGATAACCTCAAGCACATTTATTAAAATCATAGTAAACATGAGATTGTGCTGCAACGCAGGTACAAAGGATGGCACCCGCCTGCAGAAGGTTTTTTTTTTTCAGTATGTACATATATTTATTATGTAAACTAGGGAGCAGGTCACTGAGGGATCAGTGATCTGTCAGAAGTCATCAGTATGAATACCTAATCAGTGCACAACATAGGCCGCCCCGAAGCACGAGCATATCTTTAACTAAAAACTGAAAATAAAGATTAAACAACCACTACAATATGGATTTCATCAACTAGTGTATCATTTTAAGGGTACATACCCATTTGCGAGAAAAAAAACAGTCCGTTTTCTGGATCGAAAAAACGGTCCGAATCTATGCAATTGTCATGCGATTTGTGTGCGATTTTTAATTGCACCATCCGTTTTCCATCTGTGCAATGCGATTTTAACATGACGTTTACATAGATCAGTTCTCCCTATGTAAAAACTCATGTAAAAATCACATTGTAAAAAAAAAATGTACACAAAAAGCAAATAATTATATATTTATACACTGACACTGTAGGTTACTGTGCACAATCCTGCTGACAGGTTCCCTTTAAAAAGGCATACTCATGTTAGGCCTCTTTCACACATCCGGTGTGCGCCTGACGGCGCCCCCGGCATTTAGCCGCAGCGCTGCATCAGAAAACCTCATGCGCCGCATGCGTTTTTTTGCCGGATGGTTTCTGATGCCCGGAGACATCAGGGGAATCCGGCAAAAAAAAAAACGTTACATGCTGCGTTTTGTCCGGCCGCCGGAATGTACATTTCCGCCGCATCCGGACAAAATCGCATACGACGCATTGACATGCGGCGCCATCCGGCGCTAATGCAAGTCAATGCAAAAAAACCCGCAAGCGGCGCATCAGGTTTTCTGATGCGGCGCTGCAGCTAAATGCCGGGGGCGCCGTCAGGCGCACACCGGATGTGTGAAAGAGGCCTTATACGGATGCTGCTTGATAAAAATCACATTTTACTCTCATGACACTCTTCCTACTTTTCAGGAACAACATAGGAGCGATTTTATTTACGCAAATGCGTGCAAGCCCTTAACAGCAACCAAAAAAAAAAATGAAATACTGGAGTTTGGTGGTGAGACATCATTGGTATTGAAATGGTTAATGAGATCTGGTAAAACAATCACTGCAGCATCACACACAAGAAGTTTGTCGTCCATGTAACGGCCAGATTATTTAATTCATAAAAATGTTACTATAAAAAAAAAAATTCTTCCCACCACCCAACATAAAGGACTGTTAGGGATGGCGGGAATCGTGATCCCATTGGCAGTTCTTCAATTTGTAAAAAATAATATTTGTCAAACACAAAGGATCTGTGACCAAGCAAATACCCAGCTGCAATCAGCAGGAACGGTTTCAGTGCACATGAATAGGAAATGTGTTTATGCAAATGATATTCCAGGGCCCCATGGGCCTTATCATGGGGTATTCCTCAGTAGAGGTTCACAATATCGCACACCACAAACTGTGGTTGTGCCACTATGGGAACCCGTCAATGACTTTTAGAACTATGTGCTATGCTTCAAAAAAACCTGGAATTCTACTGGCTAAAGACTGCAGATGGTTATCAGTCCAGGAAATGGGCCTCATATTGAGAGCCCCAATGCCGGATGTTATAGGGCGTAATGGAAGAGGGGACACATCCTTAAGAGTTTTTTGCAGACCATGAAAAATGGGTGTAACTGTCTGGGTGACAATTATTTGCCTAAACCCACCAATCTCCGACCCTGCTTTAATTTATCATTAAGAGTAGTTGAAAACCGAATTATGGGATCAGATTGTAATGTCTAATATGTTGCATTACTGTCCAAAATACTGAAGGAAAGGACTTTTTTTCATATAAATACGTGACCGAGGCAAGGGGGTAAAGGAAAAAATGTTTTTTATTTTCTTGTAGATATGTGGCACCCCAGGAGTTTGGTTGCCACAGTGACCTTGCCTCCCTCCAGGGGGGAGTGATGTCATGCCTGAAAGCAAGGAAGGATCCCTTAAACAGGTAACACAGCATACAACACCTTTCCTACTCCAGACCAGAAGGGGAAGCTCTAACACCTGATTTCAGGAGAGCTCCTCTGGAACATTCTGGCTGGGGGAGGAGTGAAGTAGCGGCTGAGGAGTGTGGAGGAAAGACGTGTAGCTAGGAGCTGGGGGACTGGAGCTATAGCTGAGCTCACCCCTAGTCCTGAGCACCAGAAACCGGACCCCGGAGTCCTAGGCTGAGTGGGTAAACTGAAGCCCCGGCAGCAGAATCTGGAGGGCAGAAGACAGCTGGTTCTCTGTCCCAACTGAGACTCGACGACACAGCAGCAGCACTTGTGAGCCGGAGACGCCATAAATGAGCGATTCCTGAAGCAGGCTACAGCTGCCTGTCATGAGAGTGAAGTTTCTACTTAAGTAACAGAGAGAGAGGAACTTGAAAAGAGTTTACAACAGCAAGTACCTCAGAGAATAGCGCTAGAAAGGAGGCCTCACATCTCACCTGAAATAAGGAGATTCAAAATTGCTTTCAGGCTGACTGACTCCAGCACCATCTGTAACCAGTGCCCTGGACACTTTGCCTGCAAACTGTGAGTAAAGCTTTGGAAACTGCATCTGATTGTCTTCTCAAGTTCTTCCTGCAACACCCACTCAACACTGCTACATCCCTTGCTAAATACTACATCCTTACCATCTATCTTACATTACATCTGCCTGGGACATAGCTTCGCCTGTGGGAAGCTTTATCAACTCTGCTGCATCACCATCTGTCCCAGAAAATCTGTACTGCAGCGCTGGTCACCTCTGACCAGAAACCACTGGTGGCTTCACGAACACTTTACTACAAACTCTATCATCCCTTGTAAATATTCCCCTTTTTATTCGACACCCAGGGCCACGGACCGGGTCACTGCTGCCGTGACACATCCCTTTAAGACACTGGCCCGGTACCGAGCAACCCCACTGCCTTGGTGGGTGATCCAGATACCTGTTGCGTTGTCTCCCTATAAATGTTAAAACCCAAACATTACTGTCCACGTGATTGTAAAATATGCTTGACTAAATTTTTCTTATTCTTGCAGATACATACCACAGTACTCACGTGTGATTTGTCTGTATGGGTTTTATATACTCTCCCATGACTCTTTGATTTAGGCTGAGTAAGGGTGTTATTGTTACGCAAGGAACGTTTCAGTCTTTTGTGGCTTTCATGTGAACCTCTCTCATGTGCCGCTCTTTTTCTCTATAAGTATCTTAAAACTACATATGTGGATAAGGGTGAGTTCACATTGCGTTCAGGCACCCTTTTGGTGGCTCCATCGGGGCTTACGTCTGAACCCTCCTCAAAACAGGATTCAGTCGTCTGTGCCGACGGGGCTATAGCCTATAATGGTGCTGGCAAAGCGAACGTGCGCTCTGACGTGCAACATTTCGGGCGTGTATGCCTACTGGAGGCGGACACTGAGGCATAGTAAACTGTGTCTGGGTGTACCATTATAGGCCATGGCCCAGTCGTTTTGCGGGGGGTTCGGACATAAGCCCCTATTGTTATGATCTGCTACAAGCACTAAGGAAAGATGGGAATTCTGTCCCTACAATAGAACTAAGCTGGATCCCTACGATGTAACGGGGAACCTGATCCTGCGACCAGACCCGCTAAAGTCCTCAGCTAGTCTGAACGAAGACCTATAGTTGCAAGGGAGGAATCCCTACAAGAACTAGGGACTGGGAGAAAAGATGGACACCTCCTAACAGAAATTGTAGCAGGGAAAAATAAAACCGAAAACAAATTACTTAGAGATCCTAAGATCAAGCAAAACTGACTGAGTAAGGCACCTAAGCACCCGGCTAGCTTAAGAGTAGGTAATACAATGAAGTCCAGCAAAGCCAGAAGGGCGGAGCCAGACTAAATAGGGAAAAAAGGTCATGTGACCAGCAAACTGAAACAAAACCTAACAAGAGGGTTCTAACAGTACCCTCCCTTCTAAGAGGATCCTCCGGATCCCCTAGGACTTAGGCTTATCCGGAAACCTCTTGTGAAACGCTCTGACAAGTCTAGACGCAGAAACATCATCCGCCCTCACCCATGAGTTATCCTCGGGTCCATAACCCTTCCAAGCGACGAGGTACTGTAAACTCCCTCTATACCGTCTAGAATTTAGGATGCGGGAAATCTCATATTGCCCGTCCTCCACCACCAGGGGAACAGTGGCCGAGACATCTCCATCTGAGACCTCAGCTTTTTTCAAGAGAGGAACATGAAACACCGGATTAATCTTCCAGGAGGTGGAAAGCTCCAACTTAACAGCAGATTGGTTAATAACCTGAAGCACCTTAAAGGGCCCTACAAACTTGGGACCCAATTTCTTAGACGGAATCCTCAAGCGCAGATTCTTAGAGGACAACCAAACCATGTCACCAATAGCAAACAAAACCTCTTGTCGTTTTCTATCAAAATACACTTTGGATCTTTTGTTAGCCTCCTGAAGATTACCACGCACATCAGTCCAAACTCTCTCCAAAACACCAGAAAAATTCTCCTCTTCAGGTACAGCCGATCCCAACTTGGAAAATGACCCAAACGACGGATGTCTCCCAGTACAACAAAAAAAAGGTGAACAACCAGCAGAAGCGGATGTATGGTTGTTAAGAGCAAACTCAGCAAGTGGCAGAAACTCAGACCACCCCTCTTGATTATCAGTCACAAAACAACGCAAGAACTGCTCAACATCCTGGTTTTTCCTTTCTGTTTGGCCATTAGACTCAGGATGATATCCGGATGAAAACAACAAATGAACTCCCAACCTGTCACAATAAGCGCCAAAAACGAGCCACAAACTGAGGTCCCCTATCAGAAACAATGTCAGTAGGAACACCATGTAGTCTGACTATTTCCTTGACAAAGGCCTTAGCGAGAGTCTTAGCGCAGGGCAGTTTGATTAAAGGAACCAAGTGACACATCTTGCTAAAACGGTCCACGACCACCCAGATGACAGTGAAACCCTCAGAGGGGGGAAGGTCAGTAATAAAGTCCATAGCCAAATGTGTCCAAGGTGCACTAGGGACCTCCAGAGGGCAAAGCAACCCCGCAGCAGGAGTATGAGAAGACTTAGATCTTGCACACACAGTGCATTGGCGCACCCACTTAATGACTTCCTTCTGCCATCCTGGCCACCAAAAACTGCGACCCACAAGTCTCTTGGTCTCAGAGATTCCAGGATGACCTGCCAACCGAGAGTCATGACATTCATCAAACAAATCTCTCCTCAGGGTACCAGGCACAAACAACCTCCCATGCGGCGTGTTAGATGGGGCATTCTCCTGTGCTTTAAGAATCTCATCTTCCAACACGGAGTCCAAAACAGCAATAACAACCCCCTCTTGCAAGATGTTTTCCTCCTCCTCCTCAGTACCCACCATAGGAGAAAAGCTGCGAGACAAAGCATCAGCTTTAACATTTTTAGTACCTGGGATGTAAGTAACGGTAAAATTAAACCGTGAGAAAAACAGTGCCCACCTAGCCTGACGGGCATTCAAGCGTTTGGCAGCATCAAGGTAGATCAGATTTTTATGATCGGTGAAGACCTGAACGGGAAATTCCGCTCCCTCCAAAAAATGACGCCGGTGTTCAAATGCGAGTTTAATTGCCAACAATTCCCGATTACCGATATAATTTAGTTCAGACTCAGAAAATTTATTTGAAAAAAAAGCACAGGGATGTACTCCATCCGTCTTTGCCTGAGACAACACCACGCCGACCCCCACAGAAGAAGCATCAACCTCAACCAAAAATGGTTTAGTCACATCAGGCTGCGTAAGGATGGGAGCAGAGCTGAACCTCTCCTTTAGCAACACAAAAGTCTCAATGGCCTCAGTAGTCCACTGAACCGCATCAGCACCTTTCCTGGTGAGATCAGTCAGAGGTTTGGCAATCACAGAAAATTTTTTTATGAATTTTCTATAATAATTGGCGAGCCCCAAAAACCTCTGTATTGATTTCACACCAATAGGCCTAGGCCATTCCTGCACAGCTTGCACTTTCACCGGGTCCATCTCAAAACCTTCACTGGAGACAATGTAGCCCAAAAAACTAAGTCTCTGTACAGCGAACTCACATTTTTCTAGTTTGGCAAAAAGTGAATTATCACTCAGTAACTGTAATACTTCACGCACACTCCTCCAATGAGACTCCAAATCCAGTGAATAAATCAAAATGTCATCCAAATACACAACCACACTTCTGCCGATCAAAGGTCTAAGGATGTCATTAATAAGATTCTGAAAAAATGCCGGAGCACTGGAAAGCCCAAAAGGCATGACCAGATTCTCAAAATGACCCAGTGGAGTGTTAAACGCAGTCTTCCATTCATCCCCCTCCTTCATGCGCAACAAATTGTATGCCCCTCGAAGATCAATTTTTGAGAGCCACTTGACCCCCACTAACTGATTAAACAAATCAGGAATCAATGGCAGTGGGTAAGGATTGCGTACAGTAATCTTATTAATCTCACGAAAGTCTAGACAAGGCCGTAAACCGCCGTCCTTTTTTTTAACAAAAAAAAATCCAACTGCCACAGTAGATTTGGAAGGCCTAATGTGACCGGCGGCCAAGCTTGTCTGTATGTATTCCTCCAAAGCCTTTCTCTCAGGAATAGTCAAATTAAATAAACGACTTTTAGGAAGAGTCGCTCCAGGGACAAATTCAATTGCACAATCATAATCTCTATGAGGAGGCAATACCTGCGATTCCTTATCAGAAAAAAACTTTCCAAAAATCCTGAATAGGTACAGGTAACTCCCCTTAACTACAGCAGCAATACGCCCGTTACAACACTTGTCATAACAATTAGGACTCCAGGACTTAATTTCATTGGTAGACCAATCCAGTACCGGATTGTGCAATTTAACCAGGGTAACCCCAAAATCACAGGTGAGGGCAAATTATTCAAAACTACCAAATCCAAATTCTCTTGATGAACACCATTAATAGTAAGAGGAAATTGACAGATATGGTGAGTAACATTTTTCAAGTGAGAACCATCCACAGACACCACATTAATAGGAGAAGATAGAAGTTTGGGTTTTAATTTTAGTTTTTCCAAAAATTTCCTATCAATCACATTGAGAGTTGAACCACAATCCACAAATACCCGAAACTCCATTAATTCCTCCTCACCAGCAGTGGTAGCAGAAAGAAAGACACCTTTATTGTTTAAACAAGCTATGCGGGCGAAACTGACCTCATTTTTTTTTCTCTCTTTATTCATTCGAAGCGCACAGTTCTTAATAAAATGCCCAGATTTGCCACAATAGAAACACAAGCCCTCCTCAAATCTACGGTCTTTTTCCCGAGAGTGAGGTGTCATTGCTCCAATTTCCATCGGCTCTGCAATGTCAGTACAGTCCCTTTCCAAACTTGGAGATGACAAGGCAGATTTACTCTCATTAACCCTTGCACGCAGTCTCCTATCCACCCGTATGGCTAATTGCATAGCCTCTTGCAAGTTACCAGGTATAGGATAAGCAATCAGCAAATCTTTAACCCTTTCACTTAACCCTGCAAGAAATAAACTTTTCAAAGATGAATCGTTCCACCCCATCTAAGTGGACCACCTTCGGAAGTGAGTACAAAATTTTTCCACATTACCTGATCCCTGTCTCAAACGTCTCAATTCTGTCTCAGCTGATGAAACACGATCCGGATCGTCATACAATAACCCCAAAGCAGAAAAAAAACTATCCACTGATCTAAAGCATGGATCACTAGGCTGCAGAGAAAAGGCCCAGTCCTAAGGTTCTTTGCGCAAAAGTGACATTATGAACCCTATGCGCTGTGATTCATCACCAGAGGATCTGGGTCTCAAACGGAAATACAACAAGCAAGCATTTTTAAAAGAAAAAAAATCTTGTTGTTCACCAAAAAATAAATCAGGCAAACGTACCTTTGGCTCCACGAAATGTGCTCCAGAACAACTACTCACGTGTTGCTGGATTTCAGCCACCTCCAGAGAAAGTCCCTGCAGGCGTTGAGCCAAATCCTGAACCGACACCATGATGGAAACAGAAAATCTTTCCTTTTTTTTTTTTAGGCTGGACTTACTGTTATGATCTGCTACAAGCACTAAGGAAAGATGGGAATTCTGTCCATACAATAGAACTAAGCTGGATCCCTACGGTGTAACGGGGAACCTGATCCTGCGACCAGACCCGCTAAAGTCCTCAGCTAGTCTGAACAAAGACCTATAGTTGCGAGGGAGGAATCCCTACAAGAACTAGGGACGGGGAGAAAAGGTGGACACCTCCTAACAGAAATTATAGCAGGGAAAAATAAAACAGAAAACAAATTACTTAGAGATCCTAAGATCAAGCAAAACTGACTGAGTAAGGCACCTAAGCACCCGGCTAGCTTAAGAGTAGGTAATACAATGAAGTCCAGCAAAGCCAGAAGGGCGGAGCCAGACTAAATAGGGAAAAAAGGTCATGTGACCAGCAAACTGAAACAAAACCTAACAAGAGGGTTCTAACACCTATGGGGCCAGTGAACGGATGCCTAAACACAATGTGAAAGCGCCATAAAACAAATGTGTAGTTGTTTCTAAGACAAGTAAATGAGAACCTGTAAGAGCAATATCGGAGATGTAGTTACTGCAGTTTTCAATTGATCATTAAATTGTAAATGGAAAGTCCATGCCATTAAAGGGTTTGTCTCATGTTCATTAATGATTAAATTGGAAAGTACCTGTAAAATTAGGCAACTTTTGCCATTTACAGTCTATTAAAAATCCTCTCTGTTCTTAAGAATGGAGGAGTTTTTAAATCTATAGTTTTGTGTTTGCTAGTTGCCAAGGTTACCTGCCAAATAAAAATGGCTGGTAAAAGGCAAAAAACGCATGCCTGCACGATGTTTGGTGTACAGCTTGCAATCACTGCTCTGGAGCTGGACGAATTGCTCCTACTCCCATACTGTAGATCCAGAGCTTCATTTTCTGGCAGCATCAGAGAGTGAACAGTTCTAACCAGCAGTACGACTACGCCACTGGTCTGAACTGTCGATCTTCAGGAGCAGGAGGCAGAGAAGCAGTCCACTCCAGAACATGAGCACACCCCTTTACCACTCAATGGTCAATTAAGAATTTTTGATAACTTTTGAACACTAACTTCTGCTGATGGCTCATTCATAGAACTGTACCTTAAGTAACACATGTAATTGCCCCGTTTATTTTTTAAAGGCATCGTCCCAACTGAATAACCAAATATTGTTAGGGCATTGAAGAGTTCACCCCCGTTATTATCTGGGCTTCGGTTGACTATGTACTACTATGTACTGTTTGAAGAGGCAATTTGCATATGTACTACATGGACACCTTTTTTTCTTATTTAATGTGAACCTGACAGATGACACATGCTACCCAATCCACAGCCAGTGTATATCCGGCACGGGCTGTATGATCTCAGCCATGTATGTTTAACTCTGAACTCTGTGGCTTTTCAGATAAAAATATAGTTAAAAGCCGCAGAGAGAGAGAACTGCGAATTGGTATGGATCACAAACTTTACTGTTTGGGTTTGTCCATTACTAATTATAATAAATTGTGGATAGGGGATGTGAGCGAAGACTTTATATTATAATGAATTGAGGGTGGTGGTGAGAGAGGACCTTATATTATATTGAATTGAGAGTAGGGGTGAGTCAGTCAGTGGGACTGCTGACTGACTCATCCTGGTGTGACATCTATGTGCATGGGTTTGCTGGTGGGGATTTTTATTCCCCTTAATGTTTTCTTTTGACAATTGAATTTATTCTGACTGAACCTTACTCTTCCCAGTAATACCATGTCCATGTTGTATATTGAGCTGATAAATGCAAAGGCACTAGCACTTTGACCACCATTTTTTGTACTAATACATCAATATTTTGTCCAGGGTTCAATCCCCTATATCCACCATGCTTAATGTGTGGATGACTTGGTCTCTCTGTTCTCAGTAAGGCCCCTTTCACACATCAGTTTTTTGCTATCAGTCGCAATCCGTCGAATTTTGAAAAAAACGGATCCGGCGACTGATGTAGTTGGATTCGTTTTTTTCACATCGACTTGTATTAGTGACGGATTGCGATGGATGGCCTCACGTTTCATCCATCGTTCGCCGGATCCGTTGAAAAATGAGTGTTGGCCGAGACAACGGACAAAGTAACGTTTTTTGTCTACGTCGAAAAATCGGACAGCGTCGTAATCCATCAAATGACGGAATCCAGCGGCGGACTCCGTTTTTTTAACTGAGCATGCTCCGATTTATTTAGGATCCAATTAGCCAGTCCCCAATTAGGAAAGGTATATAAATCTGACCGGTAGGGCTTCACTCATACAAGTCTCAACAAGCAAGCGAGCAGGAGTCCAGCCAGAGGGAGGCCAGCCAGCCCGAGACCAACACGGTCTCCAACACGTGCAACCAAAATATCAAAGTTTTCCGCTTTCATCAGAAGATAGTTAAAAAACTTCTCGGGGTTTCCTCTCAACTCCATAAATGTAGAATACACCCCACGTGTCATTCTCAGTGCAGTGATTGGGTGGATCAAAAAACAACGCCGGCACAGACGCATGATGCGCTGTCTTTCTCGCTCCTTTTCAAGAACGATCGCATCCAAATGATTCACCTCAAAAGTAAAATCCACATATATCTTTACAATGTTCGCAATCACACCTTCCATTTTTGCCACTTGCTCCACAACCTGTCAAAGATAGGGTGTAGAAACACTGTATATATAGGTTTTCAGTAGCCAATAACGTTTGGGAGGCTCCCTTTGGGCATTTTTAAAAAACGGATACGTCGAAAAACGGAAGAAACTGATGAAAAAACTGATGCGATGGATCCGTTTTTTCGCCGGATACGCTAGTCAGATCCGTCAAAAAAAAGAATCCATCTCATCAGTTTTTTACAATCTGCGAAGGATCCGTCTAGCCAACGGATTGTGACTGACGGCAAAAACTGATGTGTGAAAGGGACCTTAGGCCTCTTTCACACATCAGTTTTTTGCCGTCAGGCGCTATCCGACATCGCGCCGGATCCGGTTTTATTATGCAAAAACAGATGAGACGGATACGTCTCATCCATTTCATCCGTTTTTTTATCCGTTTTTCGACGGATCCGGTTTTTTAAAACGCCCCTTGGAGGCTTCCAAATGTGATTGGCTACTGAAAACCTATATATACAGTGTTCCTACAGCCCATCTTTGACAGGTTGTAGAGGAGCAAGTGCAGGTTGGAGAGAAAAGCAAGTGGCTGGTGAAGATGGATGTTGTGATAGGAAACATTCTGAAGAATTTGGTGGATTTCACAGTGGAGGCGAATCGTCTGAAAGCGATTGTTCTGGAGAAGGAGAGAAAGACAGCAGCGCATCATGCGGCGGTGACGACGTTTCTGGATCCACCCCATCACAGCCCAGAGAATGACGCGTGGGGTGTATTCTACACTATACGTGGAGCTACGAGGAAACCCTCAGAAATTTTTCAAATATGTTAGGATGAAAATGGAGACCTTTGATTTCTTGGAGACCTGATACGAAGATCTGACACGTATTGCCGCTTCTCCATTTCACCGGCGAAGCGTCTGATGGTGACTCTTCGGTAAGCCATTTTTATTGGATCTGCTTGCTTTAAAGCACACTTGTCCTGAAATGTTGTTGCTGGTAGTTAGTATACGGCCATCTGACTCAGCTTTAACAATTAGAAATACTATAAAAATAACATTTTTTATAGTATCTCCTATTGTTATAGCTGAGTTCTGGTATGTAATGCTGTGATTTGAAACTATTTTTTTTTTATTCACAGATTCCTGGCAACTGGAGAATCTCTTTCCTCACTCCATTTTCAGTACAGACTTGGGATTTCCACCATCTCTGGAATTGTGAAGCACACATGCCGTGCATTGTGGGACTCTCTAGTTGCGGAATTTCTACCAGAGCCCACAACTGAGAGTTGGATTGAAATTGCTGAAAAGTTTGAACAAATATGTCAGTTTCCTAATTGCCTGGGCACTGTGGATGGGAAACATATATGCAGATTGTCAAGCCAGCAGGATCTGGATCAGAATTTTTTAATTATAAAAAATATTTTTCAATTGTCCTAATGGCCATCGCTGACGCGGAGTACAAATTTATTGCTGTAGATATTGGGGCCTATGGCCGCACCAATGACTCTCAAGTGTTAAAACTGTCAGCAATGGGCCGTCAGCTGTATCGAAACACCTTCAAGTTCCCACCCCCTAGACCGCTGCCTCAAACATCTGGCCCACCTATGCCTTTTGTTTGTGTAGATGATGAAGCCTTCCAGCTGTCAGAACACCTGCTGAAACCGTACTCCAGCAGAGGATTGACACCGACAAAAAGAATTTTCAATTACCGCCTCACAAGAGCCAGAAGAATGGTGGAGGGCGCTTTTGGGATTCTGACAGCCAAATGGCGTGTTCTATTGACTGCGATCAACCTAAAGACTGAAACTGTGGATGAGGTAATCAAAGCTTGTGTGGTTCTACACAATTTTGTTATCAACGAGGAACAGATTTCCATTGAGGACCACTCTGAAGAAACCACCTTGCATGATTACCAGAACATTGCCAATAGAAGTTCTGTGACTGTTTCCCGAATGAGGGACAAATTTGCCGAATACTTTATGTCCCCTGAAGGAAGACTAGACTGGCAGGATGACAGAGTTTAATAAATTGCTCTGTTACCTTTGTACCTTGTGTACCTACAGTATACCTTTGCATACCAAAGTTGTGTACCTTGTTGTGTATTATGTACAGTATTTTACCTTTTGGCCAAAGTTGTGTCCCTGGTTGTGTATTACCAAAGTATTTCACCTTTTAACCAAAATTGGGTTCCTTGTTTGGGATTACCTAACAATGTACAGAACTTTGGGTAACAGGTGAAATACTTTGGGTATTACACAACCAGGGACACAACTTTGGCCAAAAGGTAAAATAAATTTACCTTTCCCCAAAGTAATGTACCTGGTTTTGTATACCCAATACATTTTACCTTTATTGTACCATAGAAATAAATGACAGACAACAATTTTAATCAAACAATTTAACATTTATTGTATGAAAATGTTTAATAACATACTTTTTTCAATGTGAAATAACTTTTTTTTTCTATGTCAAAGAAATTAAGGCATGTTTTTTAATAAAAAAATTTAACAACCATATAACACTTTTTATTTACACATATTTACAAATTTATGTAGTGTTGGGTGGAGATACGGAAGGATCAGGTAAAAGAGGTGAAGGGGTGGAAAAAGAAATGGAACGGGTGGAGAGGTGGGAGGCAGAACAGGTGGGTGGTGGAGAGGAGGATTGGGCAGGGAGTAGAGGAGCAGATGTGGTTGGGAACTGGTACGGGGAAGGAGGTTGGTACGGGGAAGGATGTTGGGACGGGGCAGGTTGCTGGAAGTGGGGAGATTGCTGGTACTGGGGAGGAGGGACAGTGGCTGGAGGGGGGGGCAGGTGTGGGAGGAATGACGGGTGGGTGTAGGAGGTTGGGAGGTAACCTGCGCTAGAGCAACGTGGCAAGTATGCATTACATGCATCTGCTGGCTACGAGATAGCGTATCCATGCGGTCGGCTACAGACCGGAAAAAACTGTGGTTTGGCGAACTTCTTGCTTCTGAATGCATGATTTGCAGAAGTGTCTTAACCTCCAGAATGCTGGAGTTGAGCTGATTAAAGCCTGCAGCCATTTGCTCTGACAAGACTTTAAGACAGCTCTGGAAAGATGCATTAAGATGCAAGAATTCGGGCGCATAGCTCCTTTCCTGACCCCTCTGCGCTGCCGTCCAG
Source organism: Oophaga sylvatica (assembly GCA_033576555.1). NCBI lineage: Eukaryota > Metazoa > Chordata > Amphibia > Anura > Dendrobatidae > Oophaga > Oophaga sylvatica. The sequence continues at coordinate 204,992,641 of JARQOD010000006.1, read as the reverse complement.
TAGCCACAGGTGTACTAGAGGTGGCAGCGGCAGAAGGGTGGGGTAAAAGGAAATCTATCTCCTGACCAGTAGCGTCATGCAATGCACTCGGCCACGATGCTCCAGCACTGGTGGAGGGGACAGAGGGCTCACGTGGCTGGGAAGGTGCGGATGGGCCGGGGAGGTCGAAGTGTCCCTCGGTGGCGGACTCCTGAGGGATCGCTCTAGAAGGGTCCAACTCTGCAGGCTCCCGAGTGCTGGTCACCATTCTGTGGAATAAAGAGAAAAAAATACAATTAATATACTGATATTGAATGGCCCTGGCTGAAAAAAAAAAGTAGTTAGACATGTTAACATTTTTTTTTACATGGGGTGTGTAATATTTACCTTCTGGTGACCATTGTTGCCCGGAGGAACGACAGGGCTCGTGCGTACTTGTACTTGCTCCTGCGTCCTCCAGATCCACTCGGGGCCCGCATCTCCTTGTTGAACTCCTTCTTGAAGCGATACCTCACAGACCGCCACAGCTTCACAATTCTCTCCCCTGAAACGAGAAAGCACATATTGGTTAGTATACAACATCAGTGTTTCCCAAACTACAGTCCTCACGGCCCCCACGGGTTATGTTTTCAGGATTTCCATAGTGTTGCACAAAAGGAAATCCTGAAAACATGACCCGTGGGGGCCACGAGGGCTGGAGTTTGGGAAACACTGCTTTACGTCCAGCATCCTGAACTGTATATACTTACGATGTTCAATCTGGGCCCGAGCATCGAGGTCCTCCCAGCGGTCCACGAGTTGTGAACAGATTTCCTCCCAGAGCCGACGAGTCACGATGACATCAGCATGGCGGCGGTCCCCCATGTTCCAAAGCGGCTCCCTTTCTCTGACCAGATCGATGAGGAGATCCACGTTGATCCCCCCTCCTCACCGTCAGAGTCGGGAGCACGCTATGAAGCCTGTTAAATAAAAAGAGAAAAAAAATACATTAGTCTCCAAACTACCAAGGAAAAAAAAAATGGGAAAAAAAAATCAAGCAAAAATGGGAAAAAAAATACAGTTATACTTACACGATGGTGACCGCCGCGTCGCTCACGCCAATGATCCTGGGAGGCACTGCGAGGACCTCTTGGCCGAGCACCAGATTCAGAAGACTATAAAAAAAACAAAATTTATGTGCTTAGATGTAGGCATATGTGTTTGGGTGCAGTGTGATGTCTATACTAAATTGTTTTCTATGTGTTGTGTGTAGTGTGATGTTGTGTTTTTGCGATGCATGCAGGAAACTTACGAATTGCGAGCCCACTCCGGGTATCTATCCACCCCTTAGTTCTTCTTCTGGGAGCTCCTCTTCAGATTCAGTTTCCTGGTATAAAGAAAAAATAATGCAATTAATAGATCACAGAGATGGATTGTGAATTAAAAAAAAAAAAAAAATTTTACGTGTAAACGCTGACGATGCGAAGGAGGGCTCCCAGAAGAAGAAGAGTGTTGTCCTGTGCTGCTGCAGGATTTGAGGGAAGGCTTCTGCTGTGAAATAAAGAGAAAAAAAAAGCCATGAATATATTGATATTGCATGGCCCTGGCTGAAAGGGGTTGTGTGTGATATTTACCGTCTGGCCTCTGCTCCCGTATTCTCCCACATCGACTCCATTTGTTGGGGTCCGGATGCTTCTGGTGCTGACGATGCTGCTCCTGTCGGGCGGCCTCTGCTGTGGAATAAAGAGAAAAAAAGGCCATGAATATTTTGATATTGCATGGCCCTGGCTGAAAGGGGTTGTGTGTGATATTTACCATCTGGCCTCTGCTCCTGTACTCTCCCTCATCGACTCCTGTTGTTGGGGTCCGGGTGCTTCTGGTGCTGACGATGCTGCTCCTGTCGGGTGGCCTCTGCTGAGGAATAAAGAGAAAAAAAAGGCCATGAATATATTGATATTGCATGGCCCTGGCTGAAAGGGGTTGTGTGTGATATTTACCGTCTGGCCTCTGCTCCCGTATTCTCCCTCATCGACTCCTATTGTTGGGGTCCGGGTGCTTCTGGTGCTGACGATGCTGCTCCTGTCGGGCGGCCTCTGCTGTGGAATAAAGAGAAAAAAAGGCCATGAATATGTTGATATTGCATGGCCCTGGCTGAAAGGGGTTGTCTGTGATATTTACCGTCTGGCGTTGTCATGTATAGTGTACAGTTCCTATAGCGTCTTGTGCTTGGGTGCGAGGAAAACACAGGAGACATAGGTTGAAATGAAATGACTTGTATTACTTCATACAAGCATGCTGAAAAGTTCACACAGTTTGCAGGAACAGCGACAGGAGACACAGCAGGCCAGAGTAACTTCAAGCACTACAATAAATCTCCAAAGCAGGTTCAGGATCTCTTCTCTGTACCGTAATTCCTCTGCAAACATGGATTCACCAAACAGCAGGTTTCCAGAGTCCAAAAGTGTTCCAAGGTTCCTCAGTAGGGAATAGCTGGAGTACAAGTCCAAGTTTCAGGAGTCAGGTCACAGACTGACTGAGGCTTGATTCAGGAGCACTGATTGTTCAGCTGAGGCTGCTTAAGAAGCAAGAGGGAAGAATCAGGGCGGGAACATGAAAACTGGAAACTCCATATTAACTGAGGGCAAGAGCTGCAGAAAGACAGAAAGCAAAATGGCCGACGGAAAACTGAGTTTCAAGGAACATGTCAACAGAGACAAAGAACCTTACATTACTCCCCCCTTAGGGACAACCTCCGGATGACCTCAGACCAGGCTTGTCAGGGTACCTCTGATGAAACTGGCGGAGCAGGCGAGGAGCATTTACATTATTGACTGGTTCCCATGAGTTGTCCTCCACTGGGTAGCCCTGCCATTTAATCAAATATTGCAACTGATTTCTGTACAACCTGGAATCTAGAATCCTTTCCACCATAAATTCTTCCTGACCATCGACCAGCACTGGGTCAGGGCAAGGAGAAGAACGTCCAGGAAACGTATTGGGTGTTGCAGCCTTTAGTAGGGATACATGAAAGACAGGGTGGATTCTCATAGTTCTGGGTAGTTGAAGACGACAAGCAACAGCACTTATAATCTTATTGATCTTATAAGGTCCAATGTACTTATGTCCCAATTTAGACGATGGAATCTTTAATTTAAGATTTCTGGTTGACAGTCAGACCAAATCTCCTACCTTGAAAGCTGGTGCAGGTTTACGAAATTTATCTGCTGCTTTCTTGTACCTTTCCTGAGCCAATTCTAGATTTTCCTTTAGAAGATCCATATTCTTTTGTAAAGAAGTGATTCTTTCAGCCACTGCCGGCAAGGGCGTATCTATGGGAAATCGAGGAAGAATGTTAGGATGATAACCTAGATTGGAGTAAAAAGGAGACTGCTTAGTGGAGGAGCTCTGAGAGTTGTTATAAGAGAACTCAGCCAGTGGAAGTAGATCCACCCAATCATCCTGTAGGTGGCAGATAAAACAGCAGAGATACTGCTCCAGGGTCTGATTGGTTCGTTCTGTCTGTCCATTAGTCTGGGGATGAAAAGCAGAAGAAAGGTTTACTTTAATGTCCAATGCTGCACAGAAATTTTGCCAAAACCTTGAAGTGAATTGCACCCCTCGATCCGAAATGACCTCATCCGGTACTCCATGTAAGCGAAACACATTCTTAATCATCAAGTCTGATGTCTGTTTTGCAGTGGGTAAGCCGACACAAGGGATAAAATGAGCTGCCTTTGTTAGACGGTCAACCACCACTAGAATGGTGTTCTTCCCTTGAGAGGTTGGTAACTCCACATTGAAGTCCATAGAAATGGATTCCCACGGGCGGGACGGGGTGGGAAGAGGTTGCAACAGACCAGTTGGTGAGGAGCGAGGTGTTTTGCATCTTGCACAGACTTCACATGAAGTGACATAGTTTAAGACATCTTTCCTGTAAGTGGGCCACCAAAAGAAACGAGAAAGAAATTCTTGTGTCTTTAGAATTCCCCTATGCCCGGCTATCTTGGAATCGTGGATGAGTTGCAATACTCTCAATCTGACTGTTTCAGGTATATACAGACGTTGTCCCTGGATCCACACACCATTCTTAAAGACAAGACTTACGTCCCTTGGGGGTTGAGCCAACAAAGAATCCGCATGGTATGCTTCCTTGATGTCCTTAAGTAGGTCTTGATTATGAATCACTCCCAGGAATCTAGAGTCAGGAAGAATAGTCTTAGGAGGAGTAAGTGGACGTGTCTCTGCTGAATGAATCCTAGAGAGTGCATCAGCCTTTCCATTGCGCGATCCTGGTCTATAAGAAATGACAAAATTAAATTGGTTTAGGAAAAGATTCCAGCGAGCCTGGCGAGGAGTCAGGCACTTAGCCGACCTGATAAATTCAAGGTTACGATGGTCTGTCAGGACGATTATTTGCTGTGCAGCTCCCTGAAGAAGGTGTCTCCATTCCTTGAAGGCGGCAATAATGGCCAACAATTCTCTATTGCCCACATCGTAGTTCCTCTCAGCCGAAGACAACTGCTGGGAAAAGAAGGCACAGGGATGCAAGACATTCTTCTCACCTGTTCTCTGAGAGAGTATAGCTCCAACGGCACAGTCTGAAGCATCCACCTCTATTATGAAGGCAAGCTCGGGGTTGGGATGTACTAAGATAGGTGCGGTGGTAAATTTATCCTTTAAACAGGAAAATGCTTCCTGAGCTTGCGGGGTCCAGGAGAACCTAGACTGTTTCCGGGTAAGTTGGGTGAAAGGTGACACTACCTCAGAAAAATTCTTAATGAAACGTCTATAGAAGTTGGCAAACCCGATGAAACGCTGCACCTCCTTCACATTTCTAGGAATTGGCCAATCCTTGATGGCTTGGGTCTTGCTTCCATCCATACTAATCCCTTGCGTAGATAGTACATACCCCAAAATTGAATTTCGGTCCTATGGAATTCACATTTTTCAAGTTTGATGTAGAGATGGTTTTGTCTTAGGCGTTCTAAGACCATTCTCACATGTCCATGATGTTCCTCTGTGGAGTTAGAAAAAATTAGAATATCATCCAGATAAATCACCACAAATGTATCTAGGAGATCCCTGAAGATATCATTCATGAAGTGTTGGAAAGTGGCTGGGGCGGTACTCAGACCAAAAGGCATAACTAGATATTCAAAGTGTCCATAGCATGACCTGAAAGCAGTCTTCCATTCATCCCCAGATCTGATACGGACCAGGTTATAGGCCCCACGGAGATCCAGTTTAGAGAAAATTTTGGCATGCCGCACTCTCTCCAACAACTCAGGGATTAAAGGCAATGGATAACGGTTTCTAATAGTAACCTTATTGAGTTCCCTATAGTCTATGCAGGGTCTCAGAGATCCATCTTTCTTCTTCACAAAGAAGATGGGTGCACCTGCGGGAGATGAAGAGGGGCGTATGAAGCCCTTGGCTAAATTTTCGTCTATATAATCCTTCAAAGCTTTTAGCTCGGGCCCCGCTAGGGGGTAGATCTTACCAAAAGGTATCTCGGCTCCGGGTAATAATTCAATTGGACAATCATATGGACGGTGAGGAGGAAGCTGATCAGCATTCTTCTTGTCACATAAATCGTCATAGTCCTGGTATACAGCTGGTAGTTCAGGGACTGACATGGTTCCTTTAGGAACAGAGCAAGCTGAAACTCCTTGACTCATCTGTTTCTCCGGAAAGTGTAATTCCTTGGTCTCCCAGTTAATCGTAGGATTCTGCGCCTGCAGCCATGGTAGCCCTAGAATGATGGGAAAGTGGGGAGAAGAGATAAGCAAAAAAGACATTTTCTCCTGATGATCTTTACCCATAAGGACCCTCAAAGGCTCTGTTTCTTGATCCACTGGTCCAGAAGTCAGTAGAGAGCCATCCACAGTCTCCATCTGTACTGGAGTAGCCTTCTTCACTGAACGTATCCCCTGTTTCAGAGCAAAGGAGATATCCATAAAATTTCCACTTGCTCCTGAGTCGATCATAGCAGAGCTAGACACCCAGACTGAGTCAACCCAGAGTTTGATGGAAAGGAAGCAATGAGAATTGTTTCTTTTACAACTCAGCTGGGACACCGCTGAGGAAACTTGAAAAATTGCAGCGTTTATACCGTCATCGTCCCCAGAACTAACAGAGTTTAAGTCCGAGAAATCAAGATCTCTTGCAGCAGATCTCTCTGGAGCCTGAGGCTCGGACATGACAGAGCTCCTCTCGCAACACTCACAGTGAATGACTGCTGCAGTAGTCTTACAAGAACGGCTGGGGCAGTTTATAATGAAGTGCCCTGACTTACCACAGTAGAAACATAGATTTTCCTTTATACGATGTTCTTTGCGTGCATCACTAACCCGTCTTTGTAAAGAGTCCACCTGCATGGGTTCAGGTTCTGGTTCCCTTGTGATCCTACTCAAAGGTTCCTTAGCTGAGGAGGGAGGTAGTAAAAGGTTAGTGCGATTATTTTCGAACCATCTCTCTTGTCTGCGTTCAGTCAGACGAGCATCAATACGGATACAATAGTTAATAAAGTCACCTAACGCAGTGGGAGGGTCGGCACGAGCAAGTTCATCCTTAATCAGTGGAGACAACCCTTTCCGAAAAATAGATTTTTTAGCGGAAGTGTCCCAAGTGGTATCAAGAGCCCATCTCCTGAAATCCAGGGCATATTCGGCTACTGAACGCTTACCTTGGCGCAAAGTTAACATGGCTGCTTCAGCTGTTGCACCTCGATTGGGGTCATCAAACACCTGCCCCATGGCTGAAATAAAAGCATCAAGGTGATTCAAACAATCATCCTCAGTCTCAATCAGAGGGTTTGCCCACATCAAAGCCTTATTGGTAAGCAACATGATTATAGTAAGCACTTTGGATCGTTCAGTGGGAAATTGTGAAGCATGTGCAGAGAAAAATAAATTGCATTGATTAATAAATCCCCTGAATTTCTCACGTTCACCGCCAAAACGAAAAGGAGGTAATTTGGGGATCCCAGAACTTGGGGTTATGGCAGGAGCCTGGGCTCGTTCCTCTAGAGCCTCAATCCTGGCTCGCAATTCCTGGGTAGTCTGTCCAAACACTTGCAAATTATGATTAGTGAGGTCCTGTAGGCTTGCAAAACGGGTTTTTAAAGTCTGTACATCTGAAAGGATTGTATCAGTCACTCCGCAAAGTTCCTTTATGCGGGCCTCCATCTTCCAGATCTTTTAAGGCAGAGGTGCTGGAAGGAGAAGAGGAAAGGAAAAAAAAAAACAATAGTGTTTACCTGTGGTAACACTCCAGAGTAAAATTTTTAGGGAATGCGCTCACCTGGAATGGTTGTGAGAAGTCACAACCACTGTCATCACATAAGGTATTAAACGGACATCTGATATCCACAATCACAGCAGACACGGCTTTCCCAGACCCAGCAGACACTAAACATTGGCTCCTGAATCTTGTCATGTATAGTGTACAGTTCCTATAGCGTCTTGTGCTTGGGTGCGAGGAAAACACAGGAGACATAGGTTGAAATGAAATGACTTGTATTACTTCATACAAGCATGCTGAAAAGTTCACACAGTTTGCAGGAACAGCGATAGGAGACACAGCAGGCCAGAGTAACTTCAAGCACTACAATAAATCTCCAAAGCAGGTTCAGGATCTCTTCTCTGTACCATAATTCCTCTGCAAACATGGATTCACCAAACAGCAGGTTTCCAGAGTCCAAAAGTGTTCCAAGGTTCCTCAGTAGGGAATAGCTGGAGTACAAGTCCAAGGCTTCCAGGAGTCAGGTCACAGACTGACTGAGGCTTGATTCAGGAGCACTGATTGTTCAGCTGAGGCTGCTTAAGAAGCAAGAGGGAAGAATCAGGGCGGGAACATGAAAACTGGAAACTCCATATTAACTGAGGGCAAGAGCTGCAGAAAGACAGAAAGCAAAATGGCCGACGGAAAACTGAGTTTCAAGGAACATGTCAACAGAGACAAAGAACCTTACAGGCGTCTTCTCCCGGCTGCATCATGGACAAAATGTCTTGGGGTGGTGCTGCTGGTGGTGGTGCTGCTCTGCTCTCCTCCTCCTGTCTTCTCCTGCGGCTTGTTCCTCTTTGCTTGGCTGGCTGCATGGTTATGGTTGAGGGTGGTCCCACTGGCATGGTTTATATATGTTTGCTGTGGGCTGGGCTACTCTGAGCATACTCAGACAAAAAAACGGATCCGGCGCATTGCGGCGCTTCCAGCTTTTTCGCCAGAGACAAAAAAACGTTACAGTAGCCGTTTTTTCCAGACACCGGAATGAGACAATTAGCCGGATCCGGCAAAAACCGGACTCACCGCAAGGCCATGCGGAGCGATCCGGCGCTAATGTTAGTCAATGGGAAAAAAACGGATCTGGCATTAGATTTTACCTGATCCGGTTTTAAGAAAAAATGCCGGAACTCGCCTGACGGCGAAAACCTGATGTGTGAAAGAGGCCTTAGCCCTTCATATCACCTTGTCCTCATATGTAGAATGTACATGTTTATATACCTGTTTTAATATGTGTTTCTTGAATAAAATTTTGTCATCTTTTTAAATGGACCAGTACTCTGTTTTTGTTGGTGTTTTGCATAGTACTTATGAAGTGTCCATAATACATTTGGCCTATTAAACCTATAGGTATAAGGCCTTTATTCTGATGCTTCGTATAACTACCTTTTCTGCTCTAGTATTATTGTTTCCTCTTCATGTCATTGACCAGGTCCTCCCATATAGTTCTGGCCTGATTCCTGACCTTTCTCAGAATCATCCTTACCCCACGAGGCAAGATCTTGCATGGAGCCCCAGAACGAGGAAGATTGACAGTTTTATCTTGTTTCTTCCATTTTCTAATAATCGTGCCAACAGTTGCTGCCTTCTCACCAAACTGCTTGCCTATTGTCCTGTAGTCTATCCCAGTCTTGTGCAGGTCTACAATTTTATCTTTGGTATCCTTCAACAGCTCTTTGGTTTTTGCCATGGTGAAGAGTTTGGAGTGTGATTGAGTGTTTGGACAGGTGTCTTTTATATAGGTAAGAAGATCAAGAAGGTGCAATTAATACAGGTAATGAGGGCAGAGTAGGAGGGCTTTTTAAAGAAAAACAGGTCTGTAAGAGCCGGATTTCTTTCTGGTTGGTCGTGCCACTCTCTGTCCTTTTACATTTGCAAAAGTGCACCAGAGCACCTATGTGTATTCATCCCATGACCTCTCGAGAAAAACAAGTGACATGTCACATGATACGTTTAGTGCTGTGGGGCCCACACCCACACCCCCTCAGCTGTCTGTGGCCTTGACTATTCTTAATCCGCCCCTAACAGTACATTATTCCACCCCACACAATAATTCAGAGAGTAGGACTGGGGTAATGTTCCCTCATGAAAACCTCTTCATTGACCTGTTGTACCGCTCTCAAAGGCTATCATGGTACAAATCAAGATGCAATGGAGTCTGGAGTAAAAGTCTATCATTAACAATGAGATCCTGCTTTTGTCTTGGATTCAGTGATAAGAGATTAGGTAACGCCCTGAAGAAGTCTTCACAAGGGAACATCACACCAGTCCTACTCATGGGATTATGGTGAAGGGGTAGCATGAGCCAGACCCTTCTAGTCTTCATTACAGGTCCACTAACAGCTCAGCATTACTTTGATTTGTTCGTGGAACAAGTGGTTTGGCCGTTTTTGCAAAGTGTCCCAGGATCCATGTTTCAACATGACAATGCCAAGCAACATGTTGCTCATGCTCCTGTGAGCAGCCTGTGTAGCTTAAATGTGCTACCATGGCCTTGTTTCACATAGTGCAGATCTGAGATGTTATTGCTTTACATTTGTAAAGGGAGCTGCCAACATCCGATCTTAATCATTTCTGTGGCAGTAAAATAACCTAACTAACAGCATGCCAGGGCTAGTAAGTTTATATATTTGGTGCTCGTACTCAATACTGAATAAATTGAGAGATGTTTGGAAAGTTTAGTTTCCATTTTTTTTATCATTTGCAGTAAAGGGATTTTCCAGGACTATTTTACGTATTTGTTTCCTATTGGGCTAAGAATTGACACAGGTTATTGCTAACTATCTGCCTGGCACCGGCTCAGAGATCACAGATCGCTCCTGCCAGTCATTCTGGTCCTTCTCATCAACAGAGCAATATGAAAATTGCCTCTTCAGAGAGAAAGAGGGCTTGAACTCTATAGCGCCACCTGTTGGAAGTAGTGATCGTATAAGTCACAATCAACCTTTTAACTAGGCTTGCAATATGACTTAGGATAAAAGTCAAATCAGAATCTCACTTTGCAGACACAGTGTTTCGGGCTATTGGCCCTCATCAGTGCAAAGTATGAGAACTGATTTGGTTAGGTGAGAGGCTCTGGACAGGGGTGTAAGGGGTAAGGTTTTTCCTTGTGGAGAGTGACATACCAGTCCCACAAGGAGAAATCTTACCCCTTAGACATCTACAGAGCAGCTATTCCTCTTCTGGATTGCTGTGTTAAAAGGGAGTGAATGCTAATGTTATGCTAAGTGACAGCCGCCAGGAGAAGACTGTCAAACAACATGACATCAGTAGTCACTCCCTGTCAACAGAGCTACGCAAAAGAGAAGTAGCAGGCATTATGTCTAGAGATGAGTGAATATTTCAATGTTCAGTGCAGATTATGATCGCCGAATTTGCAATATTCGCCAATTAATTTGTTGAGTATTCGCCGAACATAACCGCACGCCATTCATCTCAATGGGAGGCAAAAACAAATGCATGCACAACAACTTATAACAGCCCCAAATGCGGCCAAAACATCAAATGAGGGACAGACACCAGGAAAGTGGCCTCAATTCACCCACAGTACAAATTGCAGAATGGCACTGCAGGTATCAGCCAGGCATAAGGTATTGGGGTCTGGGACAGCATTTACAGCTTTCAGTTGAAATTCACAGTAAGACGAGGTGGGTGAGGAATCGGTGTAGGCCTTCTTTGCCAAGAGCCCTGACACCACATACAACACCTCTACCTGCTTTCATGCTGAGACACGCTCAGGTGGGACAAATATCAGTTTTGTAGACTACCATTGTCAGAAAAATTTAAGGATAGGAACAAGGGTAGTTGAGTCCAAGGAAGTGGAGGCCTGACGGTCTCGGAGGCCTACTGCTACAGGCAACACATATGAAGGAGACCCAACGAGGAGTGTTAACATTTCCAAAAATTATTGGCAGACAATACCAAAGTGGAATCAATTTCACCACAGTATAGATAGTATAATAGGGACCGATGGGTCTTCCACTAAACCCAATCCAGCAGATGGACACATTTTTAAAAATGAGGGCTTGACACCCCAAAGTGGAATAACTGCCACAAGAATATAAATGGTATAATTGGGACTGAGACGTCTTCCACTACAGCTAACCCAGCAGAAGTAGACCAACCATGACCTGTTTCCAAAAATTTGTGTTAACATCAGCAGCAGCAGGCACAGAAGCCACACTAAATAATAATAATAATCTTTATTTGTATATAGCGCTAACATATTCGCAGCGCTTTACAGTTTGCACACATTATCACAGAGTGCAGTTAAGTGACATTAATGCATCACACTAAATAATGCAATGTCAACTAGTCTGTACAGTCTTCAATTGGGGTGCAAAAGTCCTTGGAGATTCATGACTTGTTCATCTTGTTGAAATGTAGGGGGTCTACACTTTCAGGGGATAGTCGGCTGCGCTTATACGTCAGGACACCACTAGCAGCACCCGAAGACACGTTCTGAGAGAACAATGGCTGCCGGGCACGATAAAACCTCCAAGGCTTGTGAGTTGAGCTCAGGCCACTCATCCATTTTGGAAGGCCAATATTTGAAAGGGTCCAACCCTCCCTGATGATGTTGATATTCAGTTCTAGTTACTCCTGCACCATCCTCTGCATTTGTTCACCACATACAAGACTTGGACTCCGTTGTGCTGGTGCACGAGTTGGTCTAAAAAAATTGACAAAGGACTCACAGAAATTGCTTCTTCCACTTCCACCACTTCTGCTGCTGCTAATGTTTTGGCATTGATGAATTGATGTGCTAGAGGTTGGAAGTCTAGAGCTGCGATGCGAACTGTGTGCTTCATTGCTGTCTTGGGGAAAAGTTCTCTTAAGGTTGTGTAAAAGTGTGTTTCGATACTCCAGCTTTCGCGGGTCCCTTTCCAGGGTGAGAGTCATCTGGCAAAATTTGGTTTTATAATGTGGATCTAACAGAGTGGCAACCCAGTAGTCAGCAGTATTCCTAATCATAACTATACGGGGATCATGTTGCAGATAGTGCAGCATGAAGGCACTCATATGTCAGGCTCTACCATGAGGTCCAAGCCCATGCTGTGTTTGTGGCTGGGTAACAATGAGGCTCGTTTCCTCTGCCCCCTCCCACCAGCCACAAACAACAATGAGGGGAGGATTATCCTCTTCATCCTACAGTTGCTAGCCCATTACCTCTTCCTCCTCCATTTGCTCCTCAGATTTTGCACATTTGATAACAGTTTGTTATCACCAGCCCCCCTTGATGCACCCTAATGCACCCTCCCTTGGCACCTGCTTGTGTGACGACAGTCTTGAACTTAGAGACAATGTTATCCCTTCTGCATCCTCCTCTGCTTCCTCCTCTTCTTCTGGGACCACCATCTCCTCCTGCAGGCTACTCAAAATCTGCTCCAGCATATAGATGACCTGAATAGTGATGCTGATGACAGCTAACCATCTTAGTAGCCATTTCAAAACTGCACAGAAGGGTGCAGAGGTCCTTAATCTGTGCCCACTCTGTAAACGTGATATGTACTACGTCCGGACTGCGTTGGCCCAGGCTATATGACATGACATACTGCGTCAGGGCTCGCTGCTGCTGCCACAGTTGCTGCAACATGTGCAGAGTGGAGTTCCATGTCAGCACATCACATATCAACCTGTTTACTGGCATGGACAAAGACCTCTGTATTGATGCAAGTCGATGAGCAGAGGGGTGACTGATAATGGCAGAAATGAGCTCATAGCTTATGTGCTTTCTGGAGCAGCTGACCCAGGCCAGGTTAGTGGTGGAGAAAGCGCTTTACCACCAGGTTGAGGATGTGAGCCATGCAAGTCATGTGTGTGAGCTTGCCTCGCAGTAGAGCCGCCACTAGGTTCGCACATTATTGGACACAGCGTTCCCTGGATGCAGGTTCAGTGGAGACAGACATTGATCAAACTCAGCCTGGAAAGTTGTCCACAACTCTTCACAGTGGCGTTGCTAGGGCTGGTGTCACCCGGAGCGGTATAAAATGGTGTCACCCCCACCCCCAAACAATCATTTTTTAGCCATATAACAAGAAATATGTTGGAAGAAATCTAAGTTACTGCTTCTTAACCAAAAAAATAAAGTTTTTTTTTTTAAGTTCAACCTTTACTGCATAAGCATTTTTGCAACAGGAGTAAAAAAATATAAATAATTAAATAACACAAAATTGAACAGGAACAAATAAATAATTAAATAACACAAAATTGAACAAGAACAAGTATAAGTGCACTTAAAGAACATCTCAATTAATTCAGAACTTTGCTTTTCTGGCTTTCAAAGCCGCGAAACTGTTAACTACTTCATCAAAATCACATATGGCCCCCCTTATCACACTGCCACCCATAGCGACCCCCAGTAATGCTGCTGGCCTGCACAGTGCACACATATGGCCCCCCCTATCATACTGCCACCCATAGTGACCCCCAGTCATGCTGCTGCCATGCACACATATGGCCCCTTATCATACTGCCACCCATAGCGACCCCCAGTCATGCTGCTGGCCTGCACAGTACACACATATGGCCCCCCTATCATACTGCCACCCATAGCGCTCCTCTCTGTGCAGTGAATAATAAAAAAAAAAAACACTCTTTACTCTGAGTATAATACATCCCCAGCTTTATACACCCCTCACCTGGGGCTGGGACTGGAGCGAGGAGACTGTCTGGAGGGAGGCAGAGGGATTGACGTCACGGGGAGCGCACCGGCTCTTCACTCCTCTCCCACTGTCTGTAGCCGGCGCGCTCCGCCTCCTAAGGCAGCAGCAAACAATGCCTGCTGCTCTGCTCTCACCAGCCGGTCACCGTATCAGCTCAGCTGATCGCGCCCGCAGCAGGAGTAGCGCGATCAGCTGAGACCGGCTGGTGGTGTCACCACAAGCAGAGGTGTCGTCACCCGGTGCGGCCCGCACCCCCCGCACCCGGGTCGCTACGCCACTGACTCTTCAGCTGTATGACTGTGATCTCCAAGGTATATCAATTTTAATATTGCCAGATTTCGGTAACCCTGGCTGCGCAGTACGGAGGTGGTGGGGATTCTCTCTGGACTGTTGGAATGTGTGTCTCGTTAAGGCAGAGGTTTAGAGCGCAGGTGGAGGCCCTAGAGGAGATAGAGGAGGCAGAAGCAGTGGAGGAAGTGTTAAATGTAGAAGTTTGTCCTGCAAGCCTTGGGCATTCCAAGACTTGTGGAGCAGCTCCTGTCCCCACAGCCACCAGAGTCACCCAGTGCCCAATCAGTGAGATGTAATGCCCTTGGCCATGCTCACTCGTCCAAGTGTCTGTGGTGAAATGCACCCTGGCAGACAGAGATTTAGTCAAGGAACGGGTGCTGTCTGCGACATGCTGGTGTAGCGCAAACACAGCTGTCTTAGAAAAGTAATGGCGACTGGGCAATTGGTACTAGGGGACTGCGACGGCCATCAGGTTTCGGAAACTGTCTGTTTCTACCAGGTGGAAAGGCAGCATTTCCGTGGTCAACAGGAGATGGTGGAGTTCAACTTCTTAGATTTGTCATGCGTAGGAGGAAACAATCTGTTACGTGATCGCAAGTGCAGAACCATGGGCTGGCTGCAGTGCTGAGAGAGGGCGGAGTACAGTGAACCAAACAAACTGCTGGACTGTGAGAGAGGTGCAAGCGGAGATGTTATGGTGGATAGAGAAACTTGTGGTGTGCTGGTTCTCTGAGATCGGTCAAAAACAGCAGGCATGTCCGCTTCTGTTACAGCTGACGGCGGGCTCTCAGTCAGCGTAACTGGAGCGGGTAAAGAACACGAGGTTCTGCGGTCGAAGACCTGCGTCTCAATAGTTAGCACGGTAACAGAGGAGAAAAAAGCAGCAGATGCGATTGATGGGGCGGCTGAGAGTTGTGGAGTTCCCCTGGTCCACATTTTTGTGCAGTGGGATTCCCACATTAAAGTATGTTGATTGCACATGTGAAGGTTCATACATGTAGTAGTCAAATTATTTAACTTTTTATCTCAACTCAGTTTTTTTGCAAAGTTGGCAGATTGCGTGAGTTGGCTCATCCTTTGCAGTGTCAAAAAAGGCCCAGGCTAGGCAAATCTTGCCATCCCTACGAGCTGCAGACCCATGGATGCTGCAGCTCACAGGCACTGTTGTGACTGAGAATGCATTGCTCGTCGTGGCTGCATTAGTACGTGTCTGCGACGTACGGTGCAACGTAACCTCATCTTCCTCCTCAGATGACCTACTCAGCTGTGTGCTTCTATGTTTACGCCAACTGGAATCTAACACCGCATCATCATCATCCTCTGTGTTATCACATTCCTCACCCTTGGAGTCACCCTCCTCCTCTTCCTGCCCTGACAGCATAGTACAGTCCGCATCAGCCTCAGATATTTGAGTCTTATCAGGATCACCTCCCTCCAGGGGTTAACGTCTGATGATGAGGGTCAGGATGCTGTTCGGACCCTACTTTGTCCTGCCCAGGATCCAAGCTAAAAAAAATTTGGGAATCGGTGTAGATTTCCTCCTCTTGACTCTGCAAAACTTTTGAGTACACTTCTGATGATCATGGCATAGAATGTGTGAACATCTGTTCAGACTCACTCATCTGTAGTTCTGTACAGTCAGTTGTACGGTTGAAGAGTAGTTACGTGGGGGAAGCAAGGGAAATTTGGGTGCCACCTCTGTGGACTATACTGGGTGTGATGCTGAGGTGGAGGAAGTGGAGGAGAGGCCACTTGAAGCTGCGTTTACCATCCACTCGAGTACATGCTGTCATGCCGCTCTCACCGCATTTCTCTGGCTCCGGAGCTCAGTGCCCTACATCATCACATTGAGTGCGCATGCGCACCTCCAGCACTTGACCTTGTGACTGTTCACTCGACTCCAGATCCTTGTCCAGCGCGCATGCATTCCTGAGCCTGACTACGGCCACTCCATCTCTGACGTCTCTAGGGTCCTGGAGGACCTGACCCGAAAGTTCCAGCACACTTGCCCTATATTAGGCTGACTCTTCCTGTAGGCGGCGCCTGATTATTGTTGTGCTTCCTAGCTAGACCTGCTTGGTCCCTGCTTGGCTGCTCCCTGTACTCAGGTTCCCTGCCTTGTGCTCCAATGTACTACCCAGCGTGCGCTCTGTCTTGCTTAATACCCAGGCGTGTTACCTAGCGCACGCTCTGCCTTGTCTCATACTCAGGCGTGCTACTCAGCGTGTGATCTGCCTTGCTTTATACCCAGGCGTGTTACCTAGCGCATGCTCTGCCTTGCCTCATACCCAGGCGTGCTACACAGCGCACGCTCTGCCTTGCCTTATGCCCAGGCGTGCAACCCAGCGCGTGCTCTGCTTTGCCTTGTACCTCGGTGTGCTTCCCGATGTGTGGCCCAGCTATGTAAGGCACACAATATCCAGGAGAATGCACAGGAAGGTAACCGCAACGCTTGATATCCATTCACGTCACTCACACCTTCAGACACACCCACCAGGGGTATAAAAGGGAGTGACACGTAGCAGTTAGTCAGTCAGTGATTCAAGTTTCCTGTCTAAGGACAGAGGAGTTCAGTCAGTCTGTTTACTGTCTGAGGACAGTGCAGATCAGTCTCAGTCCAGTCTGGGCTTGGAGGATACTGAGAGCTATTCAGTGAGCTCTAGAAGAAAGCTGACATTTCCATCAAAGCTACAAGTGCTTATGTTAAGAGCGGGAAGCAGGGCGAAGGGCGCAGTGGAGAAGACAGAGAGAAGTGCTTCAGGTATTGGATTACCTGCACTAAATCACCGGACACCGGGGTCCGAAGCGTTGCTAGTGCTTCATGCTTAGTAGCAAGATAACCGGAGGCTTTCTGGACCACAGGTCGCAGGAGGTAGCCCAAGCGCTGATACGTAACCAGAGTCAGGGGGAACAAGGACTTTTAGCTAGGCCAAGCATAGAAGGACTTCGTTCTTGCCAACATCTGATAATCAGAGATATAGAAGGCTCTACCACAACATCAGCCGGGCATGGTAGCTATTGAGAAAAGCTGGAGATTACAGAGTTAACTTCGCTTCATGCAAGTTTGGACTCAGATACATATGAAGTAAAGGAGGCCTCTAACCTGCTCAGCGGTTTCCCGAATGTGCATTCTCCACCCCGACCAGCTTCCTGGGATCTTCCTGAAACACCTACAAGTAAAGGTATGAAAAGAAGCTACATTGTGTGTGACTGAATTCTTATCTACACCCTGCATCATCACCATAGACTTCCAGGGACCAGTCTCACCTGTGGGAGACTTACCACCCAGCTGCCCCATAACATAACCTGTGAAGATCCTTATAGCAGCGCTGGTCCAATTGATCAGATACCACAGGTGGCGTCACAAACTACCTATCCTTATAATCCCCTGTAAATATCCCCCATTGCATGACCGCCAGGGCTCCGAGTACCCCATAGCCCTGGTATCCACACATCTGGTGCGCGTCAACTAAACTTGGCGTCACGAACAGGATCCAAAACTTGCAATAGTGAGTCCTGTGTGCCTATATTGAACTGTTTGGTGAAAAGGCTGTTTGTCACTTTTTGGCGCCAAATACCGCCATTTTTACCGCCATATTCGCGCCCTGAGGCGCTGGTGAAGAAGGTGGGCGTGCATTCGTGGGCGTGTACCCCCCTGTGGCGCGAAAGTTATGGCCGCCCTCTCAAAGTGCTTCTATAATGTGAGATCCTACCCCACTGCCCGGGAGATCCGCCTCCTCTTGATCTTTTATGCAAAGAAGAGGAAGCGCAAATCCGGCCTCCACGGAAGAGACCAGACTGTTCCGGATGGAGAACACAGTCTGGCTTGGAGAGAGATGGAGGCAGGACAAGAGCAGCTGTGTGAGGGAGCGGTGGAGCACAGGCCCTGTTCCCCAGTAAAGCTGTTGCTTGAACCGGAGCCATCCCTAGTCCGGGATCTTCAACAAACCCTGCTGGAGATAAAAGAGGAGAATGCGGCGCTTAAAAAGCTGATCCAGCGCCAGGCAGATATGGATGAGACTGAGAGACGCTGGCGGGCCCAGACACAGCGGCTGCTGTGGGACGCAGTGCTCTCTCCCACTGGCATAACACCATCACCTGAATTCCCCAAGTCCCTGCTGAAAAAGGCTGAAGGACGACTGGAGGCTGCCCCCAAAAGTGCTGTACCTGATCCCACCGATGGAGAGGTGGAAGAGAAGGAGGCTGAGGAGGCTCTGCCTGATCCGGAGTACCAGCCAGGCCAGGAGGCCGCGACAGATTATAGTTCCCCGATAGGAACGCCGGAGGGGTCCCAGCCATCGTTACCGGAAATCGATTGGGACGCAATGCAGTACTTGGATGACGTCACTTACGCTGTGAAAGTGGAGAAGGAGCAGCGATGCCGTGATCGGGATAAGCAACGCCAACAGGAGCAGAGGGAAGCGCAACAGCAGCGGCAGCAGTACCACGACAAGTTTCTTGCTGACAAGGAAGCAGTCCGGAAAAATAAAGGTACCCTAAGGGAACCTCGGCGTCAGGGGTGCGTAACTGGGTTCCAACTCCGCAAGGGCTGGGGCTTTATACATGAGCCAGGCCTGTACCAAGAAATTTTTGTAAGTCGGAGAGACGTGGAGTCTCATTTACCTATCGGGCACCCTGGGAGGGACCTTGAAAACGGGGACATTGTAAGCTACACACGGCACTGGGGGTTAAAGGGGTGGTACGCATTAAATGTCACCCGTGTCAGAGACCCCGTCCTGGAAACCAGTGAGGTCTCCCATGCCACAGCACCGCAAACCCCAGCAGCGTCATCTTTGGCGTCCGCACCAGGCCGTGCACCAGCATCGCCCCCTGCGTATTCCTTGGTACCCAGATCTTGCCCTGAATCGCAACCCGTGATCACATCGGCATCGCCCCCTGCGTACAACTCTGCATCGCAATCTGCATCGCAAGCTGTATCACAATCTGCATCGCAAGCTGTATCGCAATTTGCATCGCAAGTTACCGCGGCATCTTCAGCAACGCCACTTGCGTCAGACCTGAAGGAAGTACCCGTTGGGACCACAGTTAGAATGAGAACCGTGGCCACTCAAACGCTGATAGCAGGCCATGACTTGTTTGTAATGCGTTCAAAAGAACACCGCGTCGTTCCAGCCCCAGGAGTGGAAGACGTTATTGAAGTTTGCAAGAAAAATGAAAGCCAGTAGGACCCAGACAGGGGTTTACTGCACCTGAAAATTGTATACAGTTTGATGAAGAAGTTTTACAAGAATTTGCACTTTAGAGATATGTATAGAAATGTTTACATAATGTGCATAGTATGCTTAGAATACCCCAGTTGGGTAAAGTGAATACTTGAAATATATAAATACATGTGTTTTGACCATGCCAATGGACTGCGTGGCTGTGGACTGTGCCAGCCCAAGAACTTATATTGTAAATAGTTGCACTACGGTGCACCATCTTGGTTTTACACGAAACCATTACTATCTACCTCTGAAGAAAAACCCGTATGGTGTGGCCTAGAGTGAGGTCTGCAGTCAGAAGTCCTGCAGCCCACCCAGGACCCACGTGGGAGGTTTTTGGTGCGGGTCCTCCACAAGAATTTGTCTTGTATTATGAGAATGTTTTGATACTTTGATACTTTTGTATTTTTTCTATTGTACAAATTGTAACGTTCAAGATTCCTCACCTCCCGGATGGGATGAGTTAAAAATGTTTATGTTAATGCAAAACAAAAATGTTTTCTTTTTCTCTTTTACAGCCCGGGAGTGCTGTGTTTAACCAAGGGGGGATGTGTGGCCCAGCTATGTAAGGCACACAATATCCAGGAGAATGCACAGGAAGGTAAACGCAATGCTTGATATCCATTCACGTCACTCACACCTTCAGACACACCCACCAGGGGTATAAAAGGGAGTGACACGTAGCAGTTAGTCAGTCAGTGATTCAAGTTTCCTGTCTAAGGACAGAGGAGTTCAGTCAGTCTGTTTCCTGTCTGAGGACAGTGCAGATCAGTCTCAGTCCAGTCTGGGCTTGGAGGATACTGAGAGCTATTCAGTGAGCTCTAGAAGAAATCTGACATTTCCATCAAAGCTACAAGTGCTTATGTTAAGAGCGGGAAGCAGGGCGAAGGGCGCAGTGGAGAAGACAGAGAGAAGTGCTTCAGGTATTGGATTACCTGCACTAAATCACCGGACACCGGGGTCCGAAGCGTTGCTAGTGCTTCATGCTTAGTAGCAAGATAACCGGAGGCTTTCTGGACCACAGGTCGCAGGAGGTAGCCCAAGCGCTGATACGTAACCAGAGTCAGGGGGAACAAGGACTTTTAGCTAGGCCAAGCATAGAAGGACTTCGTTCTTGCCAACATCTGATAATCAGAGATATAGAAGGCTCTACCACAACGTCAGCTGGGCATGGTAGCTATTGAGAAAAGCTGGAGATTACAGAGTTAACTTCGCTTCATGCAAGTTTGGACTCAGATACATATGAAGTAAAGGAGGCCTCTAACCTGCTCAGCGGTTTCCCGAATGTGCATTCTCCACCCCGACCAGCTTCCCGGGATCTTCCTGAAACACCTACAAGTAAAGGTATGAAAAGAAGCTACATTGTGTGTGACTGAATTCTTATCTACACCCTGCATCATTACCATAGACTTCCAGGGACCAGTCTCACCTGTGGGAGACTTACCACCCAGCTGCCCCATAACATCCCCTGTGAAGATCCTTATAGCAGCGCTGGTCCAATTGATCAGATACCACAGGTGGCGTCACAAACTACCTATCCTTATAATCCCCTGTAAATATCCCCCATTGCATGACCGCCAGGGCCACAGACCGAGCTCCGCTGCCAGTGACAACTCCCATAGACTTCTATGGGCTCGGCTCCGTGTACCCCATAGCCCTGGTATCCACACATGTGGTGCGAGTCACCAGCACGCGCTCTGCTTTGCTTTGTACCCAGGAGTGCTTCTCGCACGCTCCCTGCTTTGCCTCTTGCTCTAGCGTGCCTCTCGGCACTTGCTATACGCATCCCTGTCTGTTGCTTACCCTCGTGTACACGTCTAGCACTGTCCTGTACTCTGTGTACCCCGAGTATGCGCCTAGAACTGTCCTGTACTCTGCGTACCCCGAGTACACGCCTAGCACTGTCCTGTACTCTACGTACCCCGAGTACGCGTCTAGCACTGTCCTGTACTCTGTATACATGCCTTGCACTGTCCTGTACTCTGCGTGCCCTCGTGCACACACCTTGCACTGTTAGGTACTCTGTGTGTTCCCGTGTCCACGCTTTGTTCACTTTCACACCCTGCATAGTCCTGTCTTCTGTGAGCTGGCCACCTGGTTCCAGCAGTCATGGTACTTTATTACCCTGGGCCTGCCCCTGACGCTCCCTGTATAGGGGCTGGTTTTCAGTAGGTCAGCTCGCCAAGGGTGGGCTGGTATCACAACCAAGAGGGTCCACTCCAGGAGTCGTCACACATGCTCTTTCTTGGCATCATCGACAAGGTGTACCGCTGTGCATCTGCTAAAGAAAGGTAGTGCTGTCCAGTGACAGAAGATGTCAGTTGACTTTTTATAGGATGTGACGTTGCTTCACTAGTGCTTTCACAATCATTGCTACCTACCCCTTGAACACCAAGCCTAATTCCCCTTTCACCCCTGCCTCACCTTTTCCTAGTCATGTTGCTCAGTGTGGTAGGAGCACAGTATTAGCAACAAAAAATTAGATTTCAAACTCTGCACCACCTCTGGAAACAGCTGAATTTCAGCAACAGTAAATTCCAATTTGAAATATGGTGTGCTGTATCGTGTTAGTCACAGAAAAAATATATATTATAATTTTTTTAACCCCTTCATGACCCCGCCTATTTTGACCTTAAAGACCTTGCCATTTTTTGCAATTCTGACCAGTGTCCCTTTATGAGGTAATAACTCAGGAACGCTTCAACGGATCCTAGCGATTCTGAGACTGTTTTTTCGTGACAAATTGGGCTTCATGTTAGTGGTAAATTTAGGTCGATAATTTTTGCGTTTATTTGTGAAAAAAATGGAAATTTGGCGAAAATTTTGAAAATTTTGTAATTTTCAAATTTTTAATTTTTATTCTGTTAAACCAGAGAGTTATGTGGCACAAAATAGTTAATAAATAACATTTCCCACATGTCTACTTTACATCAGCACAATTTTGGGAACAACATTTTTTTTTGTTAGGAAGTTATAAGGGTTAAAAGTTGACCAGCGATTTCTCATTTTTACAGCAAAATTTACAAAATCATTTTTTTAGGGACCACCTCACATTTGAAGTCACTTTGAGGGGTCTATATGGCAGAAAATACCCTAAAGTGAACCTTTATAAAAACTGCACCCCTCAAGCTACTCAAAACTACATTCAATAAGATTATTAACCCTTCAGGTGCTTCACAGGAACTAAAGCAACGTGGAAGGAAAAAATGGACATTTTAATTTTTCCAACCAAAATTTTCTTTTAGCATCAATTTTTTCATTTTTACATGGGCATCAGGATAAAATGGATCCTAAAATTTGTTGGGCAATTTCTCCTGAGTACACAGATACCTCATATGTGGTCATAAACCACTGTATGGGCGCACGGCAGGACTCAGAAGGGAAGGAGCGCCATTTGACTTTTTGAATGGAAAATATGCTGGAATATTTAGCGGTTGCCATGTCACATTTGGAGAGTCCCTGTGTGCCTAAACATTGGAGCTCCCCCACAAGTGACCCCATTTTGGAAACTAGACCCCCTAAGGAACTTATCTAGATGCATAGTGATCACTTTGAACCCCCAGGTGCTTCACAAATTGATCTGTAAAAAAAGAAAGTACTTTTTTTTCACAAAAATTTTCTTTTAGCCTCAGTTTTTTCATTTTCACATGGTCAACAGTATAAATTGGATCCTAAAATGTGTTGGGCAATTTCTCCTGAGTACACAGATACCTCATATGTGGTCATAAACCACTGTGTTTGGGCGCACGGCAGGGCTCAGAAGGGAAGGAGCGACATTTGACTTTTTGAATGGAAAATATGCTGGAATATTTAGCGGTTGCCATGTCGCATTTGGAGAGTCCCTGTGTGCCTAAACATTGGAGCTCCCCCACAAGTGACCCCATTTTGGAAACTAGACCCCCTAAGGAACTTATCTAGATGCATAGTGAGCACTTTGAACCCCCAGGTGCTTCACAAATTGATCTGTAAAAAAAAAGAAAGTACTTTTTTTTCACAAAAATTTTCTTTTAGCCTCAGTTTTTTTCATTATCACATGGGCAACAGTATAAATTGGATCCTAAAATTTGTTAGGCAATTTCTCCTGAGTACACAGATACCTCATATGTGGTCATAAACCACTGTTTGGGCGCACGGCAGGGCTCAGAAGGGAAGGAGCACCATTTGACTTTTTGAATGGAAAATATGCTGGAATATTTAGCGGTTGCCATGTCGCATTTGGAGAGTCCCTGTGTGCCTAAACATTGGAGCTCCCCCACAAGTGACCCCATTTTGGAAACTAGACCCCCTAAGGAACTTATCTAGATGCATAGTGAGCACTTTGAACCCCCAGGTGCTTCACAAATTGATCTGTAAAAAAAAGAAAGTACTTTTTTTTCACAAAAATTTTCTTTTAGCCTCAGTTTTTTTCATTTTCACATGGGCAACAGTATAAATTGGATTCTAAAATTTGTTGGGCAATTTCTCCTGAGTACACAGATACCTCATATGTGGTCATAAACCACTGTTTGGGCTCACGGCAGGGCTCAGAAGGGAAGGAGCGCCATTTGACTTTTTGAATGGAAAATATGCTGGAATATTTAGCGGTTGCCATGTCGCATTTGGAGAGTTCCTGTGTGCCTAAACATTGGAGCTCCCCCACAAGTGACCCCATTTTGGAAACTAGACCCCCTAAGGAACTTATCTAGATGCATAGTGAGCACTTTGAACCCCCAGGTGCTTCACAAATTGATCCGTAAATAAAAGAAAGTACTTTTTTTTCACAAAAATTTTCTTTTAGCCTCAGTTTTTTTGATTTTCACATGGGCAACAGTATAAATTGGATCCTAAAATTTGTTAGGCAATTTCTCCTGAGTACACAGATACCTCATATGTGGTCATAAACCACTGTTTGGGCGCACGGCAGGGCTCAGAAGGGAAGGAGCGCCATTTGACTTTTTGAATGGAAAATATGCTGGAATATTTAGCGGTTGCCATGTCGCATTTGGAGAGTCCCTGTGTGCCTAAACATTGGAG
The DNA here is from genome assembly GCA_033576555.1 of Oophaga sylvatica. Classification (NCBI taxonomy): domain Eukaryota; kingdom Metazoa; phylum Chordata; class Amphibia; order Anura; family Dendrobatidae; genus Oophaga; species Oophaga sylvatica. The sequence goes on along the minus strand of JARQOD010000006.1, from coordinate 204,968,208 downwards.
CTCCCCCACAAGTGACCCCATTTTGGAAACTAGACCCCCTAAGGAACTTATCTAGATGCATAGTGAGCACTTTGAACCCCCAGGTGCTTCACAAATTGATCCGTAAAAAAAGAAAGTACTTTTTTTTCACAAAAATTTTCTTTTAGCCTCAGTTTTTTTGATTTTCACATGGGCAACAGTATAAATTGGATCCTAAAATTTGTTGGGCAATTTCTCCTGAGTACACAGATACCTCATATGTGGTCATAAACCACTGTTTGGGCTCACGGCAGGGCTCAGAAGGGAAGGAGCGCCATTTGACTTTTTGAATGGAAAATATGCTGGAATATTTAGCGGTTGCCATGTCGCATTTGGAGAGTCCCTGTGTGCCTAAACATTGGAGCTCCCCCACAAGTGACCCCATTTTGGAAACTAGACCCCCTAAGGAACTTATCTAGATGCATAGTGAGCACTTTGAACCCCAAGGTGCTTCACAAATTGATCCGTAAAAAAAAGAAAGTACTTTTTTTTCACAAAAATTTTCTTTTAGCCTCGGTTTTTTTTCATTTTCACATGGGCAACAGTATAAATTGGATCCTAAAATTTGTTGGGCAATTTCTCCTGAGTACACAGATACCTCATATATGGTCATAAACCACTGTTTGGGCGCACGGCAGGGCTCAGAAGGGAAGGAGCGCCATTTGACTTTTTGAATGGAAAATATGCTGGAATATTTAGCGGTTGCCATGTCACATTTGGAGAGTCCCTGTGTGCCTAAACATTGGAGCTCCCCACAAGTGACCCCATTTTGGAAACTAGACGCCCTAAGGAACTTATCTAGATGCATAGTGAGCACTTTGAACCCCCAGATGCTTCACAGAAGTTTATAACGCAGAACTGAGAAAATAAAAAATCATTTTTTTTTCTCAAAAAATGATTTTTTAGCCCACTATTTTTTATTTTCACAATGGTTACAGGAGAAATTGGACCCCAAAAGTTGTTTTCCAGTTTGTTCTGAGTACGCTAGTACCCCATATATGGGGGGGAACCACTGTTTGGGCACAATTCAGGGCTCGGAAGGGATGTAGTGACGCTTTGAAATGCCGACTTGATGGAATGGTCTGCGGGCATCTTGTTACGTTTGCAGAGCCCCTGATGTGCCTAAACAGTAGAAACTCCCCACAAGTGACCCCATTTTGGAAACTAGACCCCGCAAAGAACTTATCTAGATGTGTGGTGAGCACTTTGAACCCCCAAGGGCTACACAGAAGTTTATAACGCCCGGGCATGAAAATAAAAAAATCATATTTTTTCCACAATCAGGATCTTTTAGTCCCCAATTTTTTTTATTTTCCCAAGGGTAACATGAGAAATTAGACCCCAAAAGTTGTTGTCCAATTTGTCCTGAATATGCTGATATCCCATATGTGGGAGAAAACTACTGTATGGGCACACGTCGGGGCTCGGATGGGAAGTAGTGACGTTTTGAAATGCCCACTTGATGGAATGGTCTTCGGGCGTCATGTTACGTTTGCAGAGTCCCTGATGTGCCTAAACAGTAGAAACTCCCCACAAGTGACCCCATTTTGGAAACTAGATCCCCCAAGGAACTCCTATAAATGTGTGATAAGCACTTTGAATCTCCAAGTCCTTCACAGAAGTGCAGAGCCGTGAAAATATAAAATCATTTTTTTTCCACAAAAATAATTTTTTAGTCCCCAATTTTTTTTCCCAATGTTAACAGGAGAAATTAGAACCCCCAAAGTTGTTGTGCAATTTTTCCCGAGTACACTGATACCCCATATGTGGGGATAAACCACTGTTTGGGCATACGTCGGGGCTTGGAATAAAGGGAGCACTCTTTGACTTTTTGAACGCAAAATTTGCAGGATTCAATGGTGGCGCCATGTCGCGTATGGAGACCCCCTGAGGTGCCTAAATAGTGGAAACCCCTCAATTCTAACTCCAACCCTAACCCCAACACACCCCTAACCCCAATCCTAGCCCCTACACACACCTAACCCTAATACAAACCCTAATCATAGCCCTAACCCCAACACACCCCTAACCCTAATCCCAACTCTAACCATAAACCTAACCACAAGCCTAACCCTAATTCCAACCCTAACCCAAATTCCAACCCTAACCGTAATTCTAACCTTAACCCTAATGCTAACCCTAGTTCTAACCCTAAGGCTGGGTTCATATTGCGTTTTACCAGCCCGTTCAACACGTAGCGTTGACCGGCTGGTAACGATATAGCATAACGCGATCGCGTTATGCTATACCTGCTAGCGCAGATGAATCAGCAGATAATCAGCCACGGATCCGCAGCAAAATCAGCTGCGGATCAGCAGCAAAATCCGCTAGGAAAAAAAAAAAATTCTTTATTATTTGTCCCTACCTATGACAGGGGGGGTTCATTTACTTTTTTTTATTTTGATCACTGTGACAGTTTATCACAGTGATCTAAATAAATTTTTGTACAATGGAGGGCGCACTGCGCATGCGCCGGCCGGCGGGCGCACTGCGCATGCGCCCGCCATTTTCCAAGATGGCGGCGCCCATGAAGAATCCCGGGCAGCCGCCGGGACGGATCCAGGGACATCGGTGGACTGGGAGAGGTGAGTAGGGGGCGTCGGAAGGTGAGGGGGGGATCGGTAGGTGGGGGCAGCGGATCGCAGGAGCAGGGGAGCAGACAGTGACGGCGGTGACCGATCGCTGCCATCTTTCGATGGCGGCGGCCGATCACCGCCGTGACTTGGTGTGGGGGGGTCAGATCTCGGTGTCCAGCCATGGCAGATGCTATTGCAGCATCGGCCATGGCTGGATTGTAATATTTCACCAGTTTCATTGGTGAAATATTACAAATCGCTCTGATTAGCTGTTTCACTTTTAACAGCCAATCAGAGCGATCGTGGCCACGTGGGGGTTAAGCCATCCCCCCTGTGGTGATGCACTAAGGGTCCTGTGCCTGCGGGTCGGGTGACCTTTCAGTGACCCCGGTCTCCCGGCCCGCAGGAACATGATTTATAGCATGACGCCGACGTCGGCGTCATGGGTCGGGATGGCACAGGTTTTCATGACGCTGACGTCGGCGTCATGGGTCGGGAAGGGGTTAATGTGCCTTAGGTCTGTAGAAAGTTTCATATCACCACAGCACTAAATGACAAGGTGGGATACACCAGGCTGTTTCACATTTAGCTAGCGAAAAAATATTATTTACAATGCTATACTCGTGCATGGAGCACAATAGAAGCAGTGCACAACACACTTGTAGGACATGTGCCCTGCAGGCTTTGTCTGTGGACCTCAGTAATGGCCAAAAAAAATGCTGGAAGGTAAATTTAACAGCCACACTGGACACTAGCTAGCTACACTATCTGACTGATATACAACCACCTAGCTAATTAGCTAAAATCTGGGATGCAGCTGGGTTTTTCACATTTAGTTAGTGAATACATACTGTATTTTTCAGACCATAAGACGCACTTTTTTTCCTCCAAATCTGGGAGGAAAGTGTGGGTGCGTCTTATGGTCGGAATGTAACGTGGGGAGGGGGCAGGGGGCAGCCGTGGAGTGAGATCGCAGGAGGCAGGAAAATATCCCCTCTGCTGCAGGAAACTGGAGCTGGGGAAACCACTGGTCCGATACTTAAAGTGCAGTGAATATTCATTAGCCACCTGTCAGCTGAGCAGCAAATGACAGAGCCACATGGTTTCCCCCGCGCTGGATTCCTGCAGCAGCTGGGGAGATCTGTGTGTAACGAATGGAAGCGGAGGCAGAGGTGGTGAAGTTCACATTCGTTTTTATTTTTTAATGTGGAACCTCGAGACCACGGTCCGGGGGGCTCCGAAGGGGGCGTAACTAGTGAGCCCCGGGTACCCGTAGTAAGGCCCCTCGAACAGGACCAGAATGGAATACCCGGAGGACACAGGTGCTACCTCCAGTTAGACCCCGGACACGTGGCAGCTGTCCCAGACGGACCCAAAAGGGTAACAAGTATTTACAGAGTCCGTGGAAAGTTCTTGACAGAGAAGGGTAAGGTCCTGGTCCAGAACGGATGGTAGAAGGCTGGCTTCAGTGACCTTGTCACGGTCCACGGGTATGGATGGCTGATGGCGGAACGGGATGACACTTGCGCCAGTAATAGCCGAGATTGTCAAGATTAGCCAGCTACGGGTTAGCAATGATCTGAGGAGACAAACAGTATCAGCGAAGCACAGAGACTGCAGACGCAGCGCAGACAGAACAGGCACAGAACCGGATGTAGCAATGATAGAACACGTTGCTCCGGCACTCCCCTAATGGTGGAGTGACCAGATATAGTACTGAGTGCGCAGCCATTGGATAATTAGCTATTTCAAAAGATGCACGCTGCCCCTTTAAGAGAGGCGGTGGGCACGGCCTCGCGTCCTAAGCCGACTGTCTGGAGGCCTGCCAGCAGCGTGCCAGGAAGTGGAGAAGGACTCAGGACGCCGGAGAGCAGATGGGACAGGAGACCCCAGCCCACGCACAGATCGCCGCAGAGGGACAGCCCGAGGAACAGGTGAGTGAGCAGAACGAAGTGCAGAGGCAGCGCTGGGACCGGGTGTAACACTGTGTCTGAAGTAGAAGGAGGCAGAAGGAGCAGGGTGCAGCAGGAGGCATCACATACCTGACAGCACAGCCTGGGGGCTGTGCTGATGCGATGCTGAATGCTCCTGTGGAGGACCTGTGATGAAGAGGAGTGTCACATGACCACACAAAGCCCTGCCTCTTCATGATATCATCACAGGTCTTGCAGATGTGTAGCCCTGGTGTTAGGCACACGCAGTACCCTGGAGAGTGTGTGGCGAGACAGCAGTTTAATGCTAAATATCCATTCACTCAACATATACTAGACACACCCTTAGGGTAGTGTAGTTTACTCTTGAGGGAGTGGTCAAGGTGTATGTGTTAGAGTGATTGAGTCTGTGTTGAGACTTCAGAGAGAGAAGACGTCTGGAGGGAGGAAGCAGTCCAGATTGCTCTATCATCAGTTCGAAAAGTGGAGTCTAGTACAGGTGGTTTAATTCACCTCAGCCTAGTCAGAGCTGTACCTCATCATATACACTGGAAGGAAAGAAGAAGTTTAGTGCAGAAAGTCTTCAGTATCCTGTCTAAAGGACGGTATAAGGTTCAGAGACGTGCTCCTGCCTATTGATAACTGAGCATCTGAAACTAACTTTGAAGTGAAGGAAAAGAAAGAAGTGACTGCTCGACCCTTGGCTAGTGTGAGTGCTTATGTTACCAGCGAGGACAAGGCGAAAGGCACAGTGGTTTATTGGAATAGTGCTTACGGATTGAAGAAGTCCTGCACATTGCAACCGGTCACTGGGGACCGAAGGATCACTATTGTTACAAGCATAGTGGTAAGAAAACCAGGAATTTACCGGACCTTAGGTCGCGGCAAACAAGCCCCATATAGTCAGTACGTAACTGGGGTCAGGGGGAGTGAAGACTTTGAGTCAGTGCACGATAAGATAAGAATTCAGCTCCCTCGCAGGAAGGCTCCTGACACAAAGCTGACTGGGCGGTACAGCTATAGATTAGCTGGAGTTATTGAGGGAACTACGCTTCAGGCTGGTTGTACTCATTGTATTGGAAGTAAAGGAGGCCCCTAACTTGTCCAGCTGCTGTCTCAAGATACACTCTCCTTGGATCAGCCTCCCTGGGACCTGCCTGAACATCTTACAAGTAAAGGTATGGAAAGACGCTGACCGTGTGAGACTGTGTTCTTTATCTGCACCCGACTTCACCAACTTCATAGACTTTGAGGGACCAGTCCCACCTGTAGGGGACCCGACATCTAGCTGCCTCACCATCCCCTCAGAGATCTACAGCAGCGCTGGTACTAATTACCAGAATACTACAGGTGGCGTCACGAACTGTATATAAATCTATCCCTTGTAAATATTCCCCCAACATACGCCAGACCGCCAGGGCCACAGACCGAGCCACAGCTACCTGTGACAAATCCCCATAGACTTCTACGGGCTCGGCTCTGAGTACCCCATTGCCCTGGTAACCCACAATTGTGGTGGCGGGTCGACACAAAAATTTGGCGTCACGAACAGGATGCGAAACTCGCAGAATTGCGAGCCCTGTGTGCCTAAGGAATTGTTTTTGTGAAAGAGGACTGTTTGCACTTTTGGCGCCAAAATCGCCATTTTTGTCGCCATATTCGCGCCCTCAGAAGAAGGTGGGCGTACCTTCGTGGGCGTCTACTCCCCAGTGGCGCGAAGAAAATGCCTGCCCTCTCAAAGTGCTATTACAATATGCGATCCTGCCCTACAGCAGAGGAGGTCCGCCTCCTCTTCACCTTCCCTGCGAGGAGGAGGAGACGCAAACCCCGCCTCCACGGAAGAGACCGGATGTCTCCGCAGGAAGGAAAAAGAATCTTCTGGAACATCATGGAAGCAGGACGTGTGCAGCCGAGCAGGGAAGCGGAGGAAGGCAGGCCCCGTGCCCCAGCCAAGCTGCCACCAGCCTCGGAGTTATCCGTGGTCCTGCACCTGCAGCAGGCGTTGCTAGAGATTCGAGAAGAAAATGCACGCCTGAAGAAGATGGTCCAGCACCAACCTGGCTTTGAAGAGATCGAGAGACGCCGGCGTACCCTGGAGCAGCGGAGGCTGTGGGACACGGTGATCTCTCCCCTCAACGACCCCCCACGATTTCAATTACCGAAGATTCTGCTGCCCAAGGCGAAGGAGCAACCGGAGGCTGCCCCCGAAAGTACCGATCCTGATCCCACCGGTGAAGCGGTGGAGGCGAAGGAGGTTGAGGAGGTACCGCCAGTTCCGGAACGCCCGCCCGGCCAGGAGGCCGCAGCAGATGATCGGTCCCCGGCAGGGACACCGGAGGGGTCCTGTCCATCACTACCAGATGTGGACTGGGACGAGATGGCGCGCCTGGATGGCGTCGCCTACGCCGCCCAGTGGGAACGTGAATGGCAGAGTCGTGAGGAGAGGAAGAAACGCCAGCAGGAGGAAGAGCGGGAAGCTCAGAAGAATCGTCAGCGACAACATGCAGAGCTGATCGCGGACAAAGAGAGTGTCCGGAGAGATAAAGGTACCCTGAGGGAACCGCGGCGGCAGGGGTGTGTGACTGAGTTCCAGCTCCGGAAGGGCTGGGGCTTCATCCGTGAACCGGGCCTCTACCCAGGGGTCTTTGTCAGCAGGCGTGACGTAGAATCTCACCTGCCGCAAGGCCATCCCGGGAGGGACTTAGCCAATGGAGACATCGTCACATATACGCGGCACTGGGGAATGAAGGGATGGTATGCCCTTAACGTCACCATCGTCCGTGACCCCGTCCCTGACGCAGGTAACGTCACCACTACCGCAGCGTCCCCATCTCCAGCTCAAGCAGAATCCGGCCGTGCCCCAGCATCGCCCCCTGCAAATTCATCGCAACTAGCGACCCAGATTTCATCGCAAAGGAAAGCCACCTCTACATCGCAACATGCGACCCAGTCTCAATCGCAATCCATGACACGGTCCATATCGTTAACTGTGATTGAAACGCAATCGGTGTCACGTGAAGAGAATGTACCCGTTGCGCCCCTAGAGGTTCGCACGAGAACTGTGGCAACCCAGACCCTAATCGCAGCGCATGATTTGCTAGTCCTGGGATCTAGGGCCCATTGCATTGTTCCAGCCCCCGGGGTGGAAAGTGTATTATTTGAAAATGAATAGATAGAAAAGAAGAATCGGTGAGATCCATATCGGGTCTACCATAAGTAGAAAGTTTGAAAATGTTTTATAAGTTTTTGCACCAGTTGAAAAGTACAACGTATATGATGCATATATATATTGCTAACCGTAGAATCCCCGGCTGGGTAAACAGTAACCAGAAAAAGTTTTGCACTTTAGTATAATAATGTGATATTATATTTATGTCTTTGGTTTTACAATGGACTTTGAGGTTGAGGACTGTGCTAACCCAGAACTTATTTGTACATAGTTGCGCTTCGGTGCCTTATCTTGGTTTTACATAAACCAGCACAACTACCTCTGAAACAAAAACCCGTGTGGTGTGGCATTGAGTGAGGTCTGCAATTGGATGTCCTGCAGCCCACCCAGGACCTACGTTGAAGGTTTGGTGCGGGTCCTTCACAAGTATATTGTATATTTATTGAATGCTATTTAATACTTTTGTATTTCTATATATAATGTTATTGTTCGCAACGTTCAAGATTTCCTCACCTCCCGGATGGGACGAACCAATGTTAATTGTTTAATGTTTCATGCATAAACAAAATGTCTCTTTTGTATTTTACAGCCCGGGAGTGCTGTCTTTTACCATGGGGGAATGTGTAGCCCTGGTGTTAGGCACACGCAGTACCCTGGAGAGTGTGTGGCGAGACAGCAGTTTAATGCTAAATATCCATTCACTCAACATATACTAGACACACCCTTAGGGTAGTGTAGTTTACTCTTGAGGGAGTGGTCAAGGTGTATGTGTTAGAGTGATTGAGTCTGTGTTGAGACTTCAGAGAGAGAAGACGTCTGGAGGGAGGAAGCAGTCCAGATTGCTCTATCATCAGTTCGAAAAGTGGAGTCTAGTACAGGTGGTTTAATTCACCTCAGCCTAGTCAGAGCTGTACCTCATCAATATCACTGGAAGGAAAGAAGAAGTTTAGTGCAGAAAGTCTTCAGTATCCTGTCTAAAGGACGGTATAAGGTTCAGAGACGTGCTCCTGCCTATTGATAACTGAGCATCTGTAACTAACTTTGAAGTGAAGGAAAAGAAAGAAGTGACTGCTCGACCCTTGGCTAGTGTGAGTGCTTATGTTACCAGCGAGGACAAGGCGAAAGGCACAGTGGTTTATTGGAATAGTGCTTACGGATTGAAGAAGTCCTGCACATTGCAACCGGTCACTGGGGACCGAAGGATCACTATTGTTACAAGCATAGTGGTAAGAAAACCAGGAATTTACCGGACCTTAGGTCGCGGCAAACAAGCCCCATATAGTCAGTACGTAACTGGGGTCAGGGGGAGTGAAGACTTTGAGTCAGTGCACGATAAGATAAGAATTCAGCTCCCTCGCAGGAAGGCTCCTGACACAAAGCTGACTGGGCGGTACAGCTATAGATTAGCTGGAGTTATTGAGGGAACTACGCTTCAGGCTGGTTGTACTCATTGTATTGGAAGTAAAGGAGGCCCCTAACTTGTCCAGCTGCTGTCTCAAGATACACTCTCCTTGGATCAGCCTCCCTGGGACCTGCCTGAACATCTTACAAGTAAAGGTATGGAAAGACGCTGACCGTGTGAGACTGTGTTCTTTATCTGCACCCGACTTCACCAACTTCATAGACTTTGAGGGACCAGTCCCACCTGTAGGGGACCCGACATCTAGCTGCCTCACCATCCCCTCAGAGATCTACAGCAGCGCTGGTACTAATTACCAGAATACTACAGGTGGCGTCACGAACTGTATATAAATCTATCCCTTGTAAATATTCCCCCAACATACGCCAGACCGCCAGGGCCACAGACCGAGCCACAGCTACCTGTGACAAATCCCCATAGACTTCTACGGGCTCGGCTCTGAGTACCCCATTGCCCTGGTAACCCACAATTGTGGTGGCGGGTCGACACACAGACACACTGTACAAGAAAAAATTAATTAAAAGGTTAGTAATTACAGCACATAAAAAAGCACTCTGCCATCCTGTGGTGGACTATAACACCCAGCATGCCATAGGATCTGCAGGACATGCTAAGAGTTATAGTTCTCCCATGGGATCTTAAAGCAGCATTTCAGTGTTATCAGTGCTGGAGTGTGGCTTTAAATATAAGCCCTATGCCTCCATTCTTAGGCTGTGGTCACACATGCGAGAAATTTGCACGATTTTCATGCGAGTCTCTCGCATGAACACCCGACACTGCCGCCGGCACTCGGACCGGAGCGTGCAGCTGCATGTATTTCTATGCAGCATGTATTTCTATGCAGCCGCACGCTCCAGTCTGAGTGCCGGCGGCAGTGCCGGGTATTCATGCAAGAGACTAGCATGAAAATCGTGCAAATTTCTTGCATGTGTGACCACGGCCTTATACTCACCCTCCAGCGTCTTCACATAGTACTTTACAGACACCACACTGATCCCGCAGCACCATCTTCTACCCGTAGCTTCCAACATAATAGCATACTATTATATATAATAACACCACATATAATAGTATGTTATTTATGTTATTAAATATTTTACCACATTTTTTGCTTCAAATATATTTTTCCCTATTTTCTACCTCTAAAACCTGCCAGCGTCTTATAGTCCGGTGCATCTTATAGTCCGAAAAATATGGTATTATTTAGAATGCTATACTTGTGCATGGAGCACTACAGAAGCAGTGCACAACACACTTGTAGGTCATGTGCCCTGCAGGCTTTGTCTGTGGACCTCCATAATGGCAAAAAAAAAGCTGAAAGGTAAATTTAACAGCCACACTGGACACTAGCTAGCTACACTATCTGACTGATATACAAATGCCTAGCTAACTAGCTAAAATCTTGCTGCTAACAATGCCATTGTCAGGAGCAGCCTCTCTGCGCTGTTACAGTGTCAAAATGGCGCTAAAACAAGATGTCCACTCTTTATATGGAGAGGGACATGTGATTTCAGTAGCCAATGAGATAAGCCGTTGTGTCAGGATATTGTGGGTGTTTTCTGCGTCCTGATTGGCTAGCCGCAATGCACACACATAAACTTAGGGAAAAAAAAATGACTGCTGTGCTTACAAGAACGCCGCTCCTCTGGGCTCTGAAAACTCCCTCCCCTCATCAAACACATGCCAAACGCTCATGATACACCACCATTATCTTGCTAAAGTGCTGAAGATACTTTCCTAGCAACGCAAATATTTTCCCGCACTTTTTACTGAATGTTACCGATTTTTCCCAATTTTATAAAATTTTGCTCGTGTTTCCGATCACAAATCCGAATGTGCCATATTCATGCCGAATTTATGTTTGGCAATTGTTTTCCGGACAAATTCGCTCATCACTAATTATGTCACCAGAAGCTGTAGAGTCGCTGTCCGTAACCGCTCAGAACTGGCAGAAATTGGTGCCGGCACAATAGGCAGGTAGTCCCACCTAAACCTTTCAACATGTTTATGGATCCTATTATTTTCATGACTTCTCCTTCTTGGTGTTGCACTTGCAATTTCAATGTTGAGGAGTGTACATATCGGACACAAGGGGTTTTCATGGGGGTAGAGCTAATAACAGCCATTTGAACTGACACCAGCTTTTTATTTTATTTTTTATTCATTCATTTATTTATTCATTCATTTCACACATTGCAGCACCCCATAAGGACATAATAGGCCGTTGGGGTGAATTGCAAAATTTAAGTCCTTTTTTCCCCCTGACAAACCCTAGTACTGGTACTAGCATATTAGTCTTAGATATAGAGCAAAATCAGTCTCCTTGCTGCACGGCAGAGTTGATCTGAGTCTGTTAGGACCCTGAAGCTCCTGCTCCCTCCTGGCACCCTGTGATCAAGTGGTCACTGAGCAAGAGGAAGAACCACTATCAGCCCTTCCTAATCTGTATACACATGCTTATTCAGCACTGTGTACATAGAAATCAGAAAGGCAGAGATGGTAATAAACCATCTCTGCCTTCTCTATGGGGACTTCAGTTCTGTCTGACAACTGGCCCCCTGCTACCACAGCTGCACGAGCTTATGCAACTTCGTATTATGCAGTGACATTTTAGAACATAGAGAGGAAGATGCGGACTGCCCACATGTTTAAAGTCTATGCAATAAAAAAGTGGAGAGATAGGGGAAGTTCTGTCTGGCACAATGCTGTTAGGTTAAAAGAGCAAGAGAAGAAGGCGTATATGTTTGCTCACCTTATGAGCTATGCAAAAAAGCATAGAATAATTTTGTATTCTCTGGCTGCTGCCTACCTCCTTCTCCAGATGTCCCTGCATAGGGGTGTGGTGGGAATAGCCAGGGCCAGCGTCACCACCCGACGCATCGGGGCATGTGCCAGGGTCCTGGACAAACAGGGGGGCACTCGCCGCCGAAGATACGGGCACGCTATTGGCCCCGTGAGTCTGGGTACCTGAACGGTCAGAAGATGCTGAGGAGGCTAGAGCAGTGGTTGATATTTGATTATTTATTTAGTATGTTTTTTATGTATAGAGTAATATATGAAGCCAAATATATTGTATGGAACATTATATGAAGCCATAATACTGTATGGAGTAATATACAGCTCTGGCAAAAATTAAGAGACCACAGCAAAATGTTCCGTTTGCCTGTTTTTTCTCTTTATATGTATATTTTTTGAGTAAAATGTAAATTGTTATTTTATTCTATAAACTACTGACAACATGTCTCAGAATTTCCAAGCAATACATCTTGTATTTTTTTTTTAAATGAGAAATGGTCAAAATTAAATAAAAGAACCAGTGCTTTCAGACCTCAAATAATGCTAAGAAAACAAGTTCATAATCATTTAGAAACAACAATACTAATGTTTTAACTCAGGAAGAGAAATCAATATTTTGTGGAATAACCATGATTTTTAATCACAGATTTCATACGTCTCTGCATGCTTTCCACCAGTCTTTCACACTGCTTCTGGGCAAAAATTTAAGCAGTTCTTTGTCTAAGCTTGCCACTATCCATCATCCTCTTGATTACATTCCAGAGGTTTGCAATGGGGTTCAGGTCTGGAGATTGGGTTGGCCTAAGGCCGGGGTTTTGATGTGGTGGTCTCTTAATTTTTGCCAAAACTGTATAGGGCCAATTATACTGTATGGAGTAATGTAAGGGCCCTTTATACTGTATGGAGCATTACATGGGCCCATAGTACTGCATGAAGTGATATATGGGGACAATTATACTGTATGGCGTGATATATGGGACCCATTAAACTGTATGTAGCAATATATGAGGGCCCAATATACTGTATGGAGTAATTTGGAGACAGGGGGAGATTTTTAGAGCTCACCACACCATGTCGTCCGATATTGGAGGCTGGAATCTGTGTGTCGTGGGCGGTCCTGCTGGTGAAATTCAACCAAAACTTCAAGGATAGGGAAATGAGCGGTAGATCCTTCCACAATGTATAAAAATTCGTTCATACTATTCTGAAGGGTCATTAAAAACATAGAATCCAAAAAATATATATAAAAACCTGACATGTTTCTGGCATCCAAGCATCCTTAGTCATAGGATATGGCGGAAACATACTGAGTGAACTATTTACAAAGCTCTAAGCAAATTGCAACAGATATATATAATCAATATTAGAAATAGGACACAGGTGTTAACTGCGGGTTACATGGATTTATCATGCATATAGGACTCGTTTGCAGAGGAAATGTGTGTCATAGACATAAACAACACAAATTAAACATTTAAAGAATCTAACTGGTATGACTGTCATTATAAAGTTTAAAAAAAAAAATACTACGATACACACATGGTCAAAATTGTTGGTACCCCTCGTTTAATGACAGAAAAACCCACAATGGTGACAGAAATAACTTGAATCTGACAAAATTAATAGTAAATACAAAATCTATGAAAATGAACAAATGAAAGTCAGACATTGCTTTTCAACCATGCTTCCACAGAATTTAACCCCTTCATTCCATCAGACGTACTATTCCGTCCATGTGACCCTGGACCTAATTCCCATGGACGGAATAGTATGTCATGGGCGATCAGCTGCGCTCCCGGGGGGAGCGCAGCTGATCGCGGCCGGGTGTCAGCTGTTTATCACAGCTGACACCCAGCACTATGTGTCAGGAGCGGTCACGGACCGCTCTCGGCACATTAACCCCTGGCACACCGCGATCATGATCGCGGTGTACCGGGGGCACAGGGGAGGATCGCGCAGGGAGGGGGCTCCCTGCGCGCTCCCCTGAGACCCTCAGAGCAGCGCGATGTGTCGCGCTGTTCCGAGGGTCCGTCCTCCCTCCAGGTCCCTGGATCCAAGATGGCGCCGGGGTCCTGCAGGGAGGCGGCTTCCTTAGTGCCTGCTGAGAGCAGGCACTGAGAAGCCTGCAGCACTGCCAGAGCGATCGCTGGTGTGACAGAGTGCTGTGCACTGTCACACCAGCAATATGCTAAATTACTGTGATGTCCCACCCTGGGACAAAGTAAAAAAGTAAAAAAAATAAAAATAAAAAGTGGTAAAAAAAATCATAAAAAAATATTCCCCAATAAATTCATTTTTTCCTGGAAATAAAAAAAACAAAACAATAAAAGTACACATATTTGGTATCGCCACGTCCGTAACGACCCCCCCCTATAAAACTGTCCCCCTATTTAACCCCTTTAGTGAACCCCTTCAAAATAAAAAAAACTAAGCAAAAAATCAATGCTTTATCATCATACCGCTGAACAAAAAGTGGAATATAAATAAACATGGTACCGCTGAAAACGTAATCTTGTCCCACAAAAAACGAGCCATCACACAGCATCATCAGCGAAAAAATTTAAAAGTCATAGCTCGCAGAATAAAGCGATGCAAAAATAATAATTTTTTATATAAAATTGTTTTTATTTTATAAAAGCGCCAAAACATAAAAAAATTATATAAATGAGGTATCACCGTAATCGTACTGACCCGAAGAATAAAACTGCTTTATCAATTTTACCACACGTGGAACGGTATAAACGCCTCCCCCAAAAGAAATTCATGAATTGCTGATTTTTGTTCATTCTAACCTCCCAAAAATCTAAATAAAAAGCAATCAAAAAATGTCACATTGTTAAATAAATAGTACCAATAAAAACGTCACCTCGTCCCGCAAAAAATAAGACCTCACATGACTCTGTGGGCCAAAATATGCAAAAATTATAGCTCTCAAAATGTGGTAATGCAAAAAACTACTCTTTGCAATAAAAAGCGTCTTGTAGCGTGACAGCTGCCAATCACAAAAACCTGCTATAAATAGTAAATCAAACCCCCCTTTATCACCCCCTTAGTTAGGGAAAAATAATAAAATTAAAAAAATGTATTAATTTTCATTTTCCCATTAGGGTTAGGGTTAGGGTTGCGGCTAAAGTTAGGGTTAGGGTTGGCGCTAACGTTAGAATTAGGGTTAGGGTTGGGATTAGGGTTAGGGTGTGTTAGGGTTAGGTTTGTGGTTAGGGTTGGGACTAGGGTTAGGGGTGTGTTGGGGTTAGGGTTGGAGTTAGAATTGGGGGGTTTCTGCTGTTTAGGCACATCAGGGGCTCTCCAAATGTGACATGGCGTCTGATCTCAATTCCAGCCAATTCTGCGTTGAAAAAGTCAAACGGTGCTCCTTCACTTCTGAGCTCTGCCATGCGCCCAAACAGTAGTTTACCCCCGCATATGGGGTATCAGCATACTCTGGACCACAAGAGTTATTGTGCAATTTGTCCTATTTCTTCTGTTACCCTTGGGAAAATAAAAAACTGGGGGCGACAAAATCATTTTTGTAAAAAGAGAAATGATTTTTTTGTTTTTACGGCTGTATGTTATAAATTTTCTGTGAAGCACTTGGGGCTTCATAGCGCTCACCACACTTCTAGATAAGTTCCTTGTGGGGTCTGTTTTCCAAAATGGGGTCACTTGTGGGGGGTTTCCACTGTTTAGGCGCATCAGGGGCTCTCCAAATGCGACATGACGCCCCCAGACCATTCCATCAAAGTCTGCAATCCAAAACGTCACTACTTCCCTTCCGAGCCCAGACGTGCACCCATACAGTCGTTTTCTCACACATGTTGGGTATCAGCGTACTCAGGACAAATTTGACAACAACTTTTGGGGTCCAATTTCTCATGTTACCCTTGTGAAAATAAAATATTGGGGGCGAAAAAATCATTTTTGTAAAAAAAAAAAAGGATTTTTTATTTTTACGGCTGTACGTTATAAACTTCTGTGAAGCACTTCGGGGTTCAAAGTGCTCACCACACATCTAGATAAGTTCCTTGTGGGGTCTATTTTCCAAAATGGGGTCACTTGTGGGGGGTTTCCACTGTTTAGGTGCATCAGGGGCTCTCCAAATGCGACATGACGCCCCCAGACCATTCCATCAAAGTCTGCAATCCAAAACGTCACTACTTCCCTTCCGAGCCCCGACGTGCGCCCATACAGTAGTTTACTCCCACATATTGGGTATCAGCGTACTTAGGACAAATTGGACAACTTTTGGGGTCCAATTTCTCCTGTTACCCTTGTGAAAATAAAATATTGGGAGCGAAAAAATCATTTTTGTAAAAAAAAAAGGATTTTTTATTTTACGGCTGTACGTTATAAACTTCTGTGAAGCACTTTGGAGTTCAAAGTGCTCACCACACATCTAGATAAGTTCCTTGAGGGTCTAGTTTCCAAAATGGTGTCATTTGTGGGGGGTTTCCACTGTTTAGGCAGATCAGGAGCTCTCCAAACACGACATGGCATCCAGCCAATTCTGCGTTGAAAAAGTCAAACGGCGCTCCTTCCCTTCCAAACTCTGCCATGCACCCAAACAGTGGTTTACCCCCACATATGGGGTATCAGCGTACTCAGGACAAATTGCACAATAACTTTTGGAGCCTTGTTACCCTTGGGAAAATAAAAATTGGGTGAAAAGATCAATTTTGTGGAAAAAATATGATTTTTTAATTTTACGGCTCTACGTTATAAACTTGTGTGAAGCACTTGGGGGTTCAAATTGCTCAACAAAGATCTAGATAAGTTTCTTA
The DNA here is from genome assembly GCA_033576555.1 of Oophaga sylvatica. NCBI lineage: Eukaryota > Metazoa > Chordata > Amphibia > Anura > Dendrobatidae > Oophaga > Oophaga sylvatica. The sequence goes on along the minus strand of JARQOD010000006.1, from coordinate 204,951,520 downwards.
GGGGGTCTAGTTTCCCAAATGGGGTCACTTGTGGGGGCTTCCACTGTTTAGGCACATCAGGGACTCTCCAAATGCAACATGGCGTCCAATCTCAATTCCAGCCAATTTTGGTTGGAAAAAGTCAAATGGTGCTCCTTCCATTCCGAGCTCTGCCATGCGCCCAAACAGTGGTTCCCCCCCACATATGGGGTATCAGCGTACTCAGGACAAATTGGAGAACAACTTTTGAGGTCCAATTTCTCCTGTTACCCTTGGGAAAATAAAAAAATTAGTGACTAAGAGATAATTTTTGTGGGAAAAAAATAGGATTTTTTATTTTCATGCCCGGGCATTATAAACTTGTGTGAAGCAATTGGGGGTTCAAAGTGCTCACCAAAGATCTAGATAAGTTCCTTAGGGGTCTAGCTTCCAAAATGGGGTCACTTGTGGGGGGGGGTTCCACTGTTTAGGCTCATCTGGGGCACTACAAACGGAACATGACCCCCATCAATGTTTGCATTCCAAAATGTTACTGCTTCCTTTCCAAGCACTGCCGTGCGCCCAAACAGTTTCCCCCCCCCACATATGGGGTATCAGATAAACTCAGGACAAATTGGACAACAACTTTTGGGGTCCAATTTCCTTGGGAAAAATCAAAAATTTGGGGCTAAAAAATCATTTTTGTGGAAAATTGTTTTTTTTTTTTTTTTCACACCCAGGCATTATAAACTTTTGTGAAACACTTTGGGGTTCAAAGTGCTCACAACAGATCTAGATAAGTTCCTTAGGGGGTCTAGTTTCCAAAATGGTGTCACTTGTGAGGGGTTTCCACTGTTTAGGCGCATCAGGGGCTCTCCAAACACAACATGGCGTCCAATCTCAACTCCAGCCAATTTTAGTTTGAAAAAGTCAAACGGCGCTCCTTCCCTTACGAGCTCTGCCGTGTGCCCAAACAGTGGTTTTCCCCCACATATAGGGTATCGGCATACTCAGGAGAAATTGCACAACAACTTTATCTGCCCATTTTCTCCTTTTACCCTTGTGAAAATAAAAAAAAGTTTGTAAAAGATCATTTTTGTGGCTAAAAAGTTAAATATTAATTTTTTCCTTCCACGTTGCTTCAGCTCCTGTGAAGCACCTGAAGGGTTATTAAACTTCTTGAATGTGGTTTTGAGTACCTTGAGGGGTGCAGTTTTTAGAATGGTGTCACTTTTGGGTATTTTCTGCTATATAGACCTGTCAAAGTGACTTCAAATGTGAGGTGGTCCCTAAAAAAATGGCTTTGTAAATTTTGTTGTAAAAATGAGAAATCACTGGTCAACTTTTAACCCTTATAATTTCCTAACAAAAAAAAGTTTTGGTTCCAAAATTGTGCTGATGTAAAGTAGACATGTGGGAAATGTTATTTCTTAACTATTTTATGTGACATATTTCTCTGTTTTAAGAGAAAAAAAATTCAAAGTTTGAAAATTGCAAAATTTTCAAAATTTTCGCCATATTTGTGCTTTTTTCAAAAATAAACGCAAGGTATATCGAAGAAATTTTACCACTAACGTGAAGTACAATATGTCACGAGAAAACAATCTCAGAATCGCGAAGATCCGTTGAAGCGTTCCAGAGTTATAACCTCATAAAGAGACAGTGGTCAGAATTGTAAAAATTGGCCCGGTCATTAACGTGCAAACCACCCTTGGGGGTGAAGGGGTTAAAAAAAATATCACTCATGAAATAGGCCTGGACAGAAATGATGGTACCCTTAACTTAATATTTTGTTGCACAACCTTTTGAGACAATCACTGCAAATCAAACGATTCCTGTAACTGTCTATGAGACTTCTGCACCTCTCGACAGGTATTTTGGCCCACTCCTCAAGAGCAAACTGCTCCAGTTGTCTCGTGTTTGAAGGTTGCCTTTTCCAGAAGGCATGTTTCATCTTTTTCCACAGATGCTCAGTAGGATTTAAGTCAGGGCTCTTAGAAGGCCACTTCAGAATAGTCCAATGTTTTCCTCTTAACCATTCTTGGGTGTTTTCAGCTTCTCCCACTCCAGAGCTACATTATGTAGCAAGTGCTAACTCAGACAAGGGCCTGGCAAACAGGCCTAGTTTTTATAGGGAAGAGAAGTGGCTAACTGAGCACAGCTGAATGCAGCAATTTCCGACATGGCCGATTAACCCCTGTGCCGCTAAAAGAAATATACATGTTTAATACACTGGACAAGTGCTTCTTCTCAGCGGCGGAGCAGGAGCCACCAGACACTGCGGTCTTCTGGCTCTGCTCTGTTGCAGTAAAACCGTGACAGGGTCATTATACTGTGTTGCGCACTATATGGGGCCATTATACTGTATGGAGCATGATATGGGTCCTAATACACTCTATGGAGCATTATATGGACCATAATACTGTAGAGAGTAATATATGGGGCTCATTATACTTTATGGAATAATGAATCAGGCCCATTGTACTGTATAGAGGAGTAATATAAGGGGCTCATAATACTGTATAGCTCATTATATGAGGCCCATTATACTGTATGAAGCAATACATGGGGCCTATTGTACTGTATGGTGCATTATATGGGGTCCATTATACTGTATGGAGAAATATATGGGGCCCATAATACTGTATGGAGGACTATGCGGTGCCCATAATACTGTAAGGATGACTATGTGATGCCCATAATACTGTATGGAGGATTATAATGTCCGGTCTAAAATGAAAACTTTTGAATCCCCCCAGGTCTCGCACTGTTTGCTGCGAGGATTTGCTGGTTTCTGAGCTATTATAAAATTTCCAATAGATATCACTCATGTAATGTAAGAAGTGAAATCTTAGACATTGTACTGTACCTATATTTCTCTGCTGTATCTGTGCATCATGAATTGTGGTATGTGTTAAAGGGGCCCATTCAGACTCTTTGGCCCGGGGCCAAGAAAACCTGGAGCCGGCCCTTGGTATAGCTGCTGAATTCCAATAGTACAAAAATTAGGTTCTATCAGTTTCTGTCAACTGGTATTATCGGAATGCTTAGCGCTTGATTCTTTTTTCAATTTGGCTTATTTATTGCAAAAAGAAAAACAAAAGCATCTAATCAAATATAAGGTATTAAAGGGCTAAAACAAATGTGTTTTTGACTTTAAATAAAAGTCTTCATCAGGTAAAAAACACATGGATACAGAGGCTTGCAACTGACATGTAAAGAAAACGCAGGGAAAAAACAGCAGGTCACAGTAAGGTCACAGGTCACAGGTCTACGAAAGCCAAAAGTGATGAAAACTGCAGACTGAATTCATTTTCAAGTGCAGTTTGTATTCAGGATGCCAGTAGAGGTCCTCAGCATGACTGCTACTAATTTATTACATTGTGTGCAATAATTTTTATGGCCACTGGATGTCACTGTATATTTTATTGGTTTGTTCAAAAATTGTACTGCTAATGTGGTTGCCACTAGATGTCCTCGGAGTGGTTATTTTCAATTGGGTCTATTGGATGTAGAACTTTTTATATTATTAGGTGTCTATAATATTAGGTGTCACTGTAGGACCCTCTTTAGTTATTCTCTTTAGTTGTTTTGTAGAGCCATTAATTCCATAGCACTTTACAGAGACCACCAACACTGTCTCCATTTGAAGCCCAATCCAAATTCCCTATGTGTTTGTTTTTTTGAATAATATTGAATGTTATCAGCTTTGATGTATGGGAAACAGAAAAATGCAAAGTATGAAAATGTATAAACAATAAAATAAAAAAAAAGTATAGAATTGGCTTTCAAGTTGATGATATTTTTACTACATGGCTGGCCATTAGATTGCATTTATAAGGTTATTGAGCCCCAATGGGGGCAGTATTGGTGATCTCTGTAAAGCGCTATGGAATTAATGGTGCTCCAAAATAAATAACTAAAGAGGCCCTACAGAGATGCCTAATAGCTGAAAAATATTCTACAGCCAATTAAAAATAACCACGCCGAGGACATCTAGTGGAAACCACATTAGAATTACAACGTTGGAACATCCTAAAATATCTACAGTGACATCTAGGGGTCACAAAAATTATTACAGCCAATGAATTAAATTCATGGCAGTAAAGATGTATATCTTTGTACCGTGTTAGCCAGTAGATAGAAAAATATTTAGAGTTGAGAGTCCTCAGTGGTTGATACCTTTTAATGACTAACTGAAAAGATGGTAACAAATTGCAAGCTTTCGAGACTACTCAGGTCTCTTCATCAGGCAAAGACTAATACAAAATCTGAAGAATCACATACTCCTTATCTATGAACTGTTCCAATATTTATCCTCATCCCTCTGCCATAATGACTATTCTGCTTCACGTCACTTGTCATACCTATTGCATTTTTTCTGTGCTGCTTTGTGTACAAATATGTGATTCTTCAGATTTTGTATTAGTCTTTGCCTGATGAAGAGACCTGAGTAGTCTCGAAAGCTTGCAATTTGTTACCATCTTTTCAGTTAGCCATTAAAAGGTATCAACCACTGAGGACTCTCAACTCTAAATATTTTTTTAAATTCATGGCAGTAATGCTGAGGACCTCTACTGGTAGCCTGAATACACTGAATACAACTGCACATAAAAACGCAATACAAGTCTGCAATTTTGACACATGTTGACCTCCACAGCTCGCCCACTTACTCCACCTTTTGTCCTGATGTTTTTTTCCTTTAGAGGTCACTTGCAATCCACCATATCTATGTGCTTTTTACCTCATGAAGACTTTGGTTCAAAGTTGAAAATGCTTTTTAGCACTTTTACTACCTTATATTTTATTAGATGCTTTTATTTTAGTTTTTGTGACTAATAAATAAGACAATTTATGAAAGGAATTAACCTCTACGTATTCTGATAATACTTGCTGACTGTGACTGACAAAACCTCATTTTACTATTAATTGAAATCATCTGTTAAAAGTTTATAGGCAGTCCTTAAGTAGTTATAGGGCTTGTGGAATTTTCTAAATATCATATATGAAACCCCCAGCAGAGCAATGTTTACCTTTCATTGGACAGTTTGTGCCTGATTCAATATTGCATTTGTGCCTTTTTTTGTCTAGTGTTTGGTGTATTTCACCAGCCAGTCACACTCGGAAACGGGTAAGTCTGACGGACTACACAGCATACAACAACAACGGTATGGAAATAGGGAAAGGAAGGCCGTAACAGTAGGGAGCGAGGGATGGGGAACCTCTTGACTCCAACTTGTGTCTCTCCCTAAGCTCCCCTAACGCCCTATGCGGGTCTTTCCCCTCACTACTGTCACATGCCTAGTCCCTGATTATCACCTCAATATACCCTGGCTAGTGCACAGGCTGGGAAGGACACTAGCCCCACCACTGCAAATGGTAAAAACACGGGGGAAGTGACAAATACGAGACAGACAAAGAAAATGGAACAAAATACTCAACTTCAGGCACCAGCATTCTGAACTCCAACAGCAGAAGAAAGACAACCGATACAAATGAGCTTCTCACTCCAGGCTGGTCTTCATAGAATAACTGTTTAAAAGATGGTGGGAGTTGTCACCACCCAACATCAGCTGACCAGCCAAAAAGCAGCTGCCAGCAAGGATACAGACATTAACCCTTGCTGGACCAAAAGGAAAAAAGCAACATTTAAATTATAATAGAACCAGAGCTGCCACAAATCTAATAATGAATCGTTACACATTATTTCTTTTACGCATTAGTCTTCCGTTAATTTGCACATTCTTTTAAAGTTGTTTAGTTTTTATTTTTGCTATTGTGAGCAGAGTTTGGGGTTTCCAGATGTTTTTAAATGATTCATCAATTGAGACTTTTCATTGCAAATTTTGCCACAAATGTGAAATTTTAGCGGAGCATGTGTTGAAAGTCTCGGATTGGATTAATAAAAACTAAAAAACAGGATATTTTTTTATTTGACTCAAAATTCATGAACAACGTGCACCATTTTCAAGCAATCAAACAATCAACAAATACCACAAGCCAAAAGAAAATTACTTTAAAAAAATGCAAACGGTGAATCAGGCCCATCAGGTTATTGTGGATTTATTGTTTTGGACAATATTTTTATGTCTCAATAGATAGCTTTTAAAAAATGTATAAAAAATCAGACATGCCCAAGTCAAAAAATAAATGTGTGTCCAGCAAGATGTGCCAAATTTATTATACAGAGTGCTCTGCTGTGATAAGTTTGGCGTTGCTTCTGCTTGCTAAGTATAGCTTAATCTACTTGTAGGACAGTATTAATAAATCTCCTATAATAGGCTGACTTTAGAATCAAGCAAAGAAAAAACGTTATACCTGGGTTGAATCGTTGAATTTCCCAGTACAACTTTTAAATCTACCACAAGAGGGAGCAATATTCACATTGTCATTGACTACTAAATGAAGTACACAGAAAATAAGAGGATTTTCTCTAGTAATTGATTAATTTTTTTGTTTCCAGTAAATATTCATCTCTATCAACTATTTAGATTAACCCCTTCATGACCCAGCCAATTTTGACCTTAAAGACCTTTTGCCATTTTTTGCAATTCTGACCAGTGTCCCTTTGTGAGGTAATAACTCAGGAACGCTTCAACGGATCCTAGCGATTCTCAGAATGTTTTTTCGTGACATATTGGGATTCAGGTTAGTAGTAAATTTAGGTTGATAATTATTGCGTTTATTTGTGAAAAAAATGGAAATTTGGCGAAAATTCCTCAATTTCTCAATTTTCAAATTTTGAATTTTTATTCTGTTAAACCAGAGAGTTATGTGACACAAAATAGTTAATAAATAACATTTCCCACATGTCTACTTTACATCAGCACAATTTGGAAACAAAATTTTTTTTGTTAGAAAGTTATAAGGGTTAAAAGTTGACCAGCGATTTCTCATTTTTACAGCAAAATTTACAAAACCATTTTTTTAGGGACCACCTCACATTTGAAGTCACTTTGAGGGGTCTATATGATAGAAAATAAAAAAGTAACACCATTCTAAAAACTGCACCCCTCAAGCTACTCAAAACTACATTCAAGAAGATTATTAACCCTTCAGATGCTTCGGCATTTGACTTTTTGAATGGAAAATATGCTGGAATATTTAGCGGTTGCCATGTCGCATTTGGAGAGTCCCTGTGTGCCTAAACATTGGTGCTCCCCCACAAGTGACCCCATTTTGGAAACTAGACCCCCCAAGGAACTTATCTAGATGCATAGTGAGCACTTTGAACCCACAGGTGCTTTACAAATTGATCCGTAAAAAAAAAAGTACTTTTTTTTCACAAAAATTTTCTTTTAGCCTCAGTTTTTCATTTTCACATGGGCAACAGGATGAAATGGATCCTAAAATTTGTTGGGCAATTTATCCTGAGTACACAGATACCTCATATGTGGTCATAAACCACTGTTTGGGCACACGGCAGGGCCCAGAAGGCGAAGGCGCGCCATTTGACTTTTTGAATGAAAAATTAGCTCCAATCGTTAGCGGACACCAGACACGTTTGGAGAGCCCCTGTGTGCCTAAACAGTGAAAAACCCCCACATGTGACACCATTTTGGAAACTAGACCCCTTATGTAACTTATCTAGATGTGTTGTGAGCACTCTAAACCCCCAAGTGCTTCACAGAAGTTTATAACGCAGAGCAGTGAAAGTAAAAGTCATTTTTTTCCTCAAAAATGATTATTTAGCCTCTATTTTTTATTTTCACAAGGGTAACAGGAGAAATTGGACCACAAAAGTTGTTGTGCAATTTGTCCTGAGTACACCAGCACCCCATATGCAGGGGGAACCACTGTTTTGGTGCATGGGAGAGCTCAGAAGGGAAGGAGCGCCATTTTGGAATGCAGACTTGATGGAACGGTCTGCGGGCATCATGTTGCGTTTGCTGAGCCCCTGATGTGCCTAAACAGTAGAACCCCCCACAAGTGACACCATTTTGGAAATTAGACCCCCCAAGGAGCTTATCTAGATGTGTAGAGAGCACTATGAACCCCAAGTGCTTCACAGAAGCTATAAACTCAGAGCATTGAAAATAAAAAAATCATTTTTGTTCCTCAAAAATAATTTTTTAGCCCGCTATTTTTTATTTTCCCAAGGGTAACAGGATAAATTGGACCCTAAAAGTTGTTGTCCAGTTTTTCCAGAGTACGCTGGTGCCCCATATGTGGGGGGGGACCACTGTTTGGGTGCACGGCAGGACTCAGAAGGGAAGGAGCGCCATTTGACTTTTTTAATGGAAAATTAGCTCCAATCGTTAGCGGACACCATGTCGTGTTTGGAGAGCCCCTGTGTGCCTAAACTTTGGAGCTCCCCACAAATGACCCCATTTTGGAAACTAAACCCCCTAAGGAACTTATCTAGATGCACAGTGAGCACTTTGAACCCCCAGGTGCTTCACAGAAGTTTATAACGCAGAGCCGTGAAAATAAAAAATCATTTTTTTTTCTCAAAAAATGATTTTTAGCCCCTATTTTTTATTTTCACAATGGTTACAGGAGATATTGGACCCCAAAAGTTGTTGTCCAGTTTGTCCTGAGTATGCTGGTACCGCATATGTGGGGGGGAACCACTGTTTGGGCACACGTCAGGGCTCTGAAGAGATGTAGTGATTCTTTGAAATGCCGACTTGATGGAATGGTTTGCGTGCATCTTGTTACGCTTGCAGAGCCTCTGATGTGCCTAAACAGTAGAAACCCCCCACAAGTGACCCCATTTTGGAAACTAGACCCCACAAGGAACTTATCTAGATGTGTGGTGAGCACTTTGAACCCCCAAGGGCTACACAGAAGTTTATAACGCCCGGGCATAAAAATAAAAAAATCATATTTTTTCCACAAACATGATCTTTTAGTCCCCAATTTTTTTTATTTCCCAAGGGTAACAGGAGAAATTAGACCCCAAAAGTTGTTGTTCAATTTGTCCTGAGTACGCGGATATCCCATATGTGGGAGAAAACTACTGTATGGGCACACATCGGGGCTCGGAAGGGAAGTAGTGACGTTTTGAAATGCCGACTTGATGGAATGGTCTGCGGGCATCATGTTATGTTTGCAGAGCCCCTGATGTGCCTAAACTGTGGAAACCCCCCCAAGGGACCCCATTTTGGAAACTAGACCACCCAAGGAACTTATCTAGATGTGCAGTGAGCTGTTGTGAATGGGTTTGAGATGAGTTCTGAGCAGAGGCTCCCTCTGGTGGTTACTAGCGGTGCTAGTCTGTCCAGTGAAGATTGTGAGGACTGGGAATCAGGTGTTACTGACTGGTCTTATATAAGGGAGTCACCTTCCCATCAGGGTTGCCGGTGATCAATTGTTCTGGTCTGAATCCTTTATTCCAGTTTCCCTTGTAGCCTGCTGTGTCGTGTCTGCATCTCCTGCTAACAGATAAGACATTTTCTTCTTTTGTGTTTGTGCTATATTTTTGCATTTTGTCCTGCACTTCTGTGGGGGCCTTCAGGGTCCCCTCCGGGGGCTTCTGCCCTCTCAGTTTTGTTCAGCCACTGATGTTTGTACTTTTGCTTTTTCCAGTTTTTTCAGTGGCTGCTGTTTTGATTTTGTTACACCAGAGAATTAATTTAGGTGGAAGAGGTCGTGTGATCTCAGTGTTTTTGAAATTAGTAGAGTTGGTGCTTTTCAGGGTTTTCTGGGATTGCAGTAAGTACCCTTCCTATCCATTTCTATTTAGTTAGTTTGGGCCCCAGCGTTTGCTCATACTATTTTCTTTCTGTGTCAGTATTTCATCTTGTCTAACCGCCATTACATGTTTGGGGGCTTTCTATTATCTTTGGGGTTCTGCTCCGGGGCAGATAGCTTTCCTATATCTATCTTTAGGTGTAGTTAGTTTCTCAGGCTGTGACGAGGCGTCTAGGACCAACGTAGGAACGCTCCACGGCTGCCTCTAGTTGTGGTGGTTAGTCAGGGTACTGCAATCTCATAGATTCCAACTGCTCTGTTGTATTGCCTTTTTTACCTGCACTCCTCAGCTACCGAAACATAACAGTATCACCGGCCTAAAAATTGAAAATTGTATGGTACTCACAGAAGGGAAAAAATATTGTCAGAGTTGTCAGAGATATTTTTCTGTTTGTTGCATTTTTTTTTTCCCTCTGTATCTCTGGGTGCTGGGGAGGATCTTTTCTCTCAATGGAGTTTGCACAGTTGTATAGCCGTGTGGATCAGCTTGCCACTGAGGTTCGGAGTATTGCTATCTATCTTGCTGGGTTGCCTGTTGTGGAACCTAGGATTCCCATGCCAGATTTGTTTTTAGGGGATCGAGCTAAGTTTCAGAATTTCAAAAATAATTGTAAATTGTTTTTTGCCTTAAAATCTAAGTCCTCAGGGAACGCAGCGCAGCAGGTTCAAATTATCATCTCTCTCCTGCGCGGCGATCCTCAGGATTGGGCTTTTTCCCTGATACCTGGGGATCCTGTTTTGAGTGATGTTGATGCATTTTTTCAGGCCTTGGGGTTATTGTACGATGAGCCTAATGTCACTGATCAAGCTGAGAAAGCCTTGTTGGCATTAAATCAGGGGCTTGATGATGCTGAGTTATACTGTCAGAGATTCCGTAGGTGGGCAGTCCTGACCAAATGGAATGACGACGCTTTGGCAGCCCTTTTCCGGAAGGGTCTGTCAGATAATGTAAAGGATGTTATGGTGGGATTCCCTGTCCCCTCTGGTCTCAATGATTCTATGTCATTAGCGATTCAAATTGACAGACGTTTGCGTGAGCGGAGAAGTATGCGTGGAATGGTGTTGCCTTGTGAACCAGCTTCTGAACCCATGCAGTGTGATAGAGTGGTGTCTGGGGCACAGCGTCATGAGTTTCGAAAGCACAATGGGTTATGTTTCTACTGTGGTGATGCCTCTCATGCTATTTCAGTCTGCCCTAAGCGGGGAAGACGTTTTGCACGCTCAGTTGTCTTGGGTAGTGTTCAGACTAAGTTTTTATTAACTGTCACTCTGATATGCTCTCTGTCCTCATTTTCTGCTCAGGCTTTCGTTGATTCTGGAGCAGCTATTAACCTGATGGATTATGATTTTGCTAAACGTTGTGGATTTCCTTGATACCCCTACAGAAGTCTATTCCCCTACTGGGGATCGATTCTACCCCTTTGGCTGAGAATAAACCCCAGTTTTCTACTCAGGTGATAATGAGGGTTGAACCTGATCACCAGGAGTGCTGCAAATTTTTGGTTCTGTATAATCTGCATGACATTATCGTGCTGGGTTTTCCTTGGTTACAGTCTCATAATCCTGTTTTGGATTGGAAATCTGTGTCTGTAACCAGTTGGGGCTGCCAATGTGTTAATACCAACACTCCTGTTTTTTCTGCCTCCCCCCAGGCTCAGGATGTTCCTGACTTTTTGATTGATTTTTCTGATGTGTTTAGCGAAAGTAAATCTGCATCCTTGCCTCCCATAGGAGCTATGACTGCGCTATTGAATTAGTGCCGGGTAGTAAATTCCCTAAAGGTCGCCTTTTTAACTTGTCTGTACCTGAACATGACGCTATGCGGTCTTATATCAAGGAATCATTGGAGAAGGGTCATATCAGACCATCCTCTTCACCCTTAGGTGCCGGTTTTTTCTTTGTGGCCAAAAAGGATGGTTCATTAAGGCCGTGTATTGATTATCGTCTCTTGAACAATATTACTGTGAAATATCAATACCCGTTACCCTTGATTTCTGACCTGTTTTCCAGGGTGAAAAACGCTACTTGGTTTACCAAGCTTGACCTCAGGGGGGCGTATAACTTTATTCGCATTAAGCACGGGGATGAATGGAAGACGGCATTCAATACCCCTGAAGGGCATTTTGAGTTCCTGGTGATGCCCTTTGGGCTCACTAATGCTCCTTCCGTCTTCCAGTCCTTCATGAATGACATTTTCAGGGATTTTGTGGACAAATTTCTGATTGTTTATTTGGATGATATCTTGATTTTTTCTAATGACTGGGACTCTCATGTGAAACATGTTCGAACTGTATTCCAGATTTTGAGAGAGAATGCTCTGTATGTGAAGGGATCAAAGTGTCTTTTTGGCATACAGAGGATCTCATTTCTGGGATTCATTTTGTCCCCATCTGTTATTGAAATGGACCCGGTCAAGGTTCAGGCCATCTGTGATTGGGTCCAACCTACTTCATTAAAGGCTCTTCAGAGATTTTTGGGTTTTGCCAATTTTTATCGTAAATTTATTGGTAATTTCTCGGTTATTGTTAAACCATTAACTGATTTGACCAGAAAGGGTTCTGATGTGGTGAATTGGCCTCCTGAGGCAGTCTCTGCATTTCAGGAACTTAAGCAGAGATTCACTTCTGCTCCTGTTCTACGGCAGCCTGATGTTTCTCTGCCATTTCAGGTGGAGGTTGATGCCTCTGAAATTGGGGCAGGTGCCGTTTTGTCCCAAAAAGATCCAGAGACCTCTAAAAGTAACCCTTGTGCCTTTTTCTCTCGAAAATTTTCTCCTACTGAACGTAATTATGACGTGGGTAATCGGGAGTTATTGGCCATGAAGTGGGCTTTTGAAGAGTGGAGACATTGGCTGGAGGGAGCCAAACATCAGGTGGTGGTCCTTACGGACCATAAGAATCTGGTCTATCTGGAATCTGCCAAGCGACTCAATCCTAGACAGGCCAGGTGGGCCTTGTTTTTTACACGTTTTAATTTTGTGGTTTCCTTTCTTCCTGGCACTAAGAATGTTAAGGCGGATGCCCTCTCGAGGAGTTTCCTTGCGGACTCTCCTGAGTTATCTGATCCTTCTGTTATTTTGAAAGAGGGTGTAGTTCTTTCCGCCATCTCGCCCAATTTGAGACTTGCTCTGGAGGGGTGTCAGGAGGATAGTGTCATGTGTGCATTGCCACGAAGATCGTCGCGGTTGCACATTCTGACTTCTCACAGCTGAGTTGCTGTTTCTTTGTGTTTGGCAGTTAGGGAGTTAATTCTGTCTGTGCTCAGTTCTGGGACTGGGTGCAGTTTCTCCCGGCTGCAATTAATTATTTGTTGATTGGTTTCCTTTAAATCTCTGGTTGTCTGTGTTGGGAGTTGCCAGTGAAATTCTTCATGCAGACCACAGATAGGATTGTATCTGTATAGACTTAAGTTAAAGAGCTCCTTAGTTGTTTTAAGCTCACCTTGCTTAGAGTTTAATATCCCAGATCATTTATGTTCCTTCTGTGTTTGAGTGTGTATGCAAGTCTGTGTTTTCTCCAGTCTGTCTAATATGTCTAATCTGTGTATTTAGCAGAGATCAGCCCATATTCCTTTGGTGGTAATCAGTATCCTTCTTAGGACTGATTACAGGGTTCAGGGACTGATAGGAGACAGGGTTAGGCTGGAGACTTGGACCTCTGAACCATTATCAGTACCTCCAAGGTGAGGGATTAGTTAGGACCCCAGTTTAGGGTCAGGTTAGACCCCCGGTCCTCCTCTTTCCTGTGACAGTGTATCAAGTCCTCAAGATTAACCCTGAGTTCAACGGATATCGTGTCAGGTAAATCTATTCTATATTTACATGCTGATGTTGCTAATCTATATGTTGTATAGAGTGTTGTTCTTTTAAGAATAGTTTACTGACATCGTACACATATCATAAGACCGCGTGACATTTTCACTGGCCCATAAAATTATTCCCAGTTGCCATGGATCCAGTAGCCCAGCTGGCTCTGCAGTTGCAGGGATTATCCATGGAGCTGACGGACTTTAAGTCCAAAGTTTTGTCTCCCTCGGAGCAAACCAGATTTGAACCTAAAGTAGCTCTCCCGGACAGGTTCACTGGTGGGCGAGACAAATTTTTTACCTTCAGGGAAGCATGTAAATTGTATTTTCGGCTTCGGCCTCGATCATCAGGGAGTGAAGAGCAGAGAGTGGGAATTGTTATCTCGCTCCTACAAGGGGACCCTCAATCCTGGGCCTTCTCCCTTCCTCCGGGATCCCCGGCTCTACAGTCAGTAGATCGATTTTTTACTGCCCTGGGTTTGGTATATGATGACCCAGATCGGGTCTCTCTTGCTGAGACAAAATTACGTAAGATACAGCAGGGAGATCGTCCGGCGGAGGAATTTGCTTCTGAGTTCCGTAGATGGGCCACAGATACTCAGTGGAATGACCCAGCTCTTAGAAGCCAGTTTTGTCATGGGCTTTCTGACAAATTAAAGGACGTTTTGGCTCAGTATGATTCTCCTCCATCACTGGAGGCTGCTATGGCCCTAGCTATCCGTACTGATAGACGGCTCCGGGAGAGGTGCGAGGTAACTCCGCCCCCTGTTGTTACTCCACCTACTACTAAAGTCCCTTATGTTGAGGTTCCCCTTGTCTGTTCGGAGGAGCCTATGCAGTTGGGAGGGACATCATTTCGTAGGAGGGGATTGGCGGTACGCCGCAGGACTAGAAGGTGTTTCTTCTGCGGGAAAGAGGGACATTTTGTTGGGGGATGTCCATCCCGTGCCTTGTTGAGCAAAAAGTCGCCGGAAAACTGTTAATCCCAGGTTGTGTGGTGGACGACAACCTGGGAGTATGTATTTCGTCCGCTAGTTCTTCTCAGTTCCTTGTACCAGTGGAGGTGGTGGTTGGTACGAGAGTGGAGAGATTTTCTGTTCTTCTTGATAGTGGGTCCGGGGCTAATCTGGTTGACGCTCAGTTTGCTCAGGCTCAAGGTATGCATCTGAGTGTATTGGTCAAACCGATCCCTATATTCTCCATTGACGCCAGGCCTCTCGGCCAAGGTAGCTTTGTTCATGAGGTTCATAACATTGACCTTCGGGTAGGGGCAATACATAGGGAACTATTATCTTGTTATGTGTTGGAGGGTCTACCTACTCCTATTGTGTTGGGACTTCCTTGGTTGGTTAAACATAACCCTGTGATTAATTGGCAGTCCAGAGATATAAGCCAATGGGGGGAGTTTTGCAAAAGTAACTGCATGAACACAGTCATCAGTGCGGTCGTGCCTAGTACTTTGCCTCCTTTTTTGGAGGACTTTGGGGATGTGTTCTCTGAGGAGGGGTGTCAGGAGTTGCCTCCTCATCGCGTGTATGACTGCTCTATTAATTTACTTCCTGATGCTAAGTTACCTAAAGCTAGGTTATATAACCTTTCTGGTCCTGAGAGGCAGGCTATGAAAGATTATATTTCGGAGAGTCTGGCCAAAGGGCATATTAGACCTTCATCTTCCCCAGTGGCCGCGGGGTTCTTCTTTGTGAAGAAAAAAGATGGAGGCCTACGCCCTTGCTTGGATTTCCGCGAACTTAATCGGATTACTGTTCGAGATCCGTATCCACTCCCTCTGATTCCTGATCTCTTCAATCAAATTGTTGGCGCCAAATGGTTCTCTAAATTGGATCTCAGGGGGGCGTATAATCTGATTAGGATAAAAGAGGGGATGAGTGGAAAACGGCGTTTAACACGCCGGAGGGACATTATGAGAACCTTGTCATGCCTTTTGGTCTGACTACTGCACCAGCAGTGTTCCAACATTTTGTTAATGACATTTTTCGTCATCTGGTGGGGCTGTTTGTGGTCGTATATTTGGATGACATTTTAATTTACTCACCAGATCTTGTGTCTCACCAGGAGCATGTGAGACAGGTGTTGCAGATCTTGCGAGACAATAAACTATACGCCAAACTGGAAAAGTGTGTATTCGCCGTACAGGAACTTCAGTTTTTGGGTTTCTTGGTGTCAGCCTCCGGTTTCCGTATGGACCCTGAAAAGGTGAGAGCAGTGCTTGAATGGGATCAGCCAGAGGATCTTAAGGCTCTGCAGCGTTTTCTGGGGTTTGCTAACTACTACCGGAAATTTATTTGTAATTTCTCATCTGTTGTCAAACCTCTCACTGACATGACAAGAAAAGGGACGGATTTTTCTAAATGGTCGGACAAAGCTTGCCAAGCTTTTTCCTCTTTGAAAAAATGTTTTGCTTCGGCACCCGTTCTCATCCAACCAGATGCATCACAGCCGTTCGTTGTGGAGGTGGACGCGTCTGACGTAGGGGTGGGTGCAATATTGTCCCAGGGTCCGTCCCCTGGTAAATGGCATCCGTGCGCTTTCTTTTCTAAAAAATTGTCGTCCGCCGAAAGGAATTATGATATCGGCAATAGGGAACTTTTGGCCATTAAGTTGGCTTTTGAAGAATGGCGTCACTTTTTGGAGGGGGCAGTCCACCCGGTCACCGTCATTACTGATCACAAGAACCTGCTGTATTTGGAATCTGCTAAGCGTCTGAATTCCAGACAAGCTCGATGGTCGTTGTTTTTTACCAGGTTTAATTTTGTTGTCACTTATCGCCCTGGATCTAAGAATGTTAAGGCGGATGCCTTGTCTCGCAGTTTCCCAGGGGCCGGGAAAATGGATGACCCGATTCCTATCCTTCAGGAGGGGGTGGTAGTGTCGGCTGTATGTTCTGAGCTTGAGGAGGAGGTGTTAGAGGCTCAGGGGGACGCCCCTGCAGGACCTCCAGGGAGACTGTTTGTCCCAAATCAGTTGAGACAAAAGGTTATTGAGGCACATCATAATTCTGCTTTAGCAGGACATCCAGGGAGTAAGGCTACTTTAGATCTCCTTTCTCGCCGGTTTTGGTGGCCTAACGTTAATAAAGATGTTTTAACTTTTGTCGCGTCCTGTGGGGTTTGTGCTCGCTCTAAGACCCCTCATACCCGTCCGTCTGGGACCCTCTTACCCTTGAAACTTCCGGAGCGTCCATGGACTCATTTGTCTATGGACTTCATCACGGACCTTCCTCAGTCGTCAGGGAAGACTGTCATACTGGTGGTTGTTGACAGGTTCAGTAAGATGGCACATTTCATTGCTCTTCCTGCCCTCCCTAATGCTAAAACTCTGGCGCAGGTGTTCATTGGGGAGATTGTGAGACTTCATGGGTTGCCTTCTGATGTGGTGTCAGATAGGGGGTCTCAGTTTGTGTCCAAGTTTTGGAGGGCATTTTGTTTACGTCGGGGGATGCAATTGTCATTTTCCTCGGCTTTTCATCCGCAGACCAATGGTCAGACAGAGCGTCTGAATCAAAGCCTAGAGACTTATCTTCGGTGTTTTGTCTCAGAGAACCAGGAGGACTGGTCTTCTTTCTTGCCTCTGGCAGAGTTCGCTCTTAACAACAGGCGGAGCGAGTCCACTGGTAAGTCCCCGTTTTTTGGGGCATATGGTTTTCATCCCCAGTTTTGTACATTCAATGGGGGGGTCCCTTCTGGGGTTCCTGAGGAGGAGCGTTTCTCGTCGTCACTTGCTTCAGTGTGGAGAGGTGTATTGAATAATCTGAGTGCTATGGGGAACCGTTATAAACGTATGGCTGATAGGAGGAGAGTTTCTGGTCCAGATCTTAATGTGAACGATCTGGTATGGTTGTCTACCAGGAATATAAAACTTAAAGTTCCCTCCTGGAAGCTGGGCCCCAGATTCATCGGGCCGTACAGGATCAGTTCCATAATTAATCCTGTGGCATTTCGTCTGGACCTCCCTCCTACGTTTAAAATCCACAATGTGTTCCACAAGTCATTACTTAAGAGGTACATGGCACCAGTCATACCATCACCTCTACCTCCTCCTCCAGTGGTGGTCAATGGTAACTTGGAGTTTCAAGTGTCAAAGATCATTGACTCACGTCTGAATCGCCGGTCCCTTCAGTACTTGGTGCATTGGAAGGGGTATGGTCCAGAGGAGAGGACGTGGGTTCCTGCGTCTGACATTAACGCAGATCGTTTGGTGCGGACCTTCCACAGAACTCACCCGGGCAAACCTGGCCCTGAGGGTCCGGAGGCCCCTCGTAGAAGGGGGGGTACTGTCATGTGTGCATTGCCACGAAGATCGTCGCGGTTGCACATTCTGACTTCTCACAGCTGAGTTGCTGTTTCTTTGTGTTTGGCAGTTAGGGAGTTAATTCTGTCTGTGCTCAGTTCTGGGACTGGGTGCAGTTTCTCCCGGCTGCAATTAATTATTTGTTGATTGGTTTCCTTTAAATCTCTGGTTGTCTGTGTTGGGAGTTGCCAGTGAAATTCTTCATGCAGACCACAGATAGGATTGTATCTGTATAGACTTAAGTTAAAGAGCTACTTAGTTGTTTTAAGCTCACCTTGCTTAGAGTTTAATATCCCAGATCATTTATGTTCCTTCTGTGTTTGAGTGTGTATGCAAGTCTGTGTTTTCTCCAGTCTGTCTAATATGTCTAATCTGTGTATTTAGCAGAGATCAGCCCATATTCCTTTGGTGGTAATCAGTATCCTTCTTAGGACTGATTACAGGGTTCAGGGACTGATAGGAGACAGGGTTAGGCTGGAGACTTGGACCTCTGAACCATTATCAGTACCTCCAAGGTGAGGGATTAGTTAGGACCCCAGTTTAGGGTCAGGTTAGACCCCCGGTCCTCCTCTTTCCTGTGACAGTGTATCAAGTCCTCAAGATTAACCCTGAGTTCAACGGATATCGTGTCAGGTAAATCTATTCTATATTTACATGCTGATGTTGCTAATCTATATGTTGTATAGAGTGTTGTTCTTTTAAGAATAGTTTACTGACATCGTACACATATCATAAGACCGCGTGACAGATAGGCCCGAGTGCTGCCCTGTTGGAAAATTGTTTGTTCCGGACCAGTGGAAAAAGAGTGTGATGTCTGAGATTCATTGTTCCGCGTTGGCTGGGCATCCCGGAATTTTTGGTACCAGAGACTTGGTTAGTCGGTCCTTTTGGTGGCCTACCTTGTCTCGTGATGTCAGGGAATTTGTGCAGTCCTGCGGGACTTGCTCTCGCTCCAAGCCTTGCTCTCGCTCTAGTGGTTTGTTGATGCCATTGCCTGTGCCCAAGAGACCATGGACCCATATCTCTATGGATTTCATTTCCGACCTTCCTGTTTCTCAGAGAATGACCACCATCTGGGTAATTTGTGATAGGTTTTCCAAGATGATACATCTTGTGCCATTACCTAAGTTGCCTTCCTCCTCTGAATTGGTGCCGTTGTTCCTTCAGCACGTGGTTCGTTTACACGGCATTCCTGAGAACATTGTGTCAGACAGAGGAGTCCAGTTTGTTTCCAGATTTTGGAGGACTTTTTGTTCTAAACTGGGTGTTCAATTGTCTTTCTCCTCGGCATTTCATCCTCAGACCAATGGTCAAACTGAGAGAACAAACCAGACATTGGAGACTAGTGTTGAGCGATATTGCTCGATATCTAAAAATATCGTATCGAAATTGTATCGCCGATATCACTAAATATCGTCGATATCCGATTTCGATAGCGGAAGTCCCATGTAAGTCTATGGGAACAAAATATCGAAACTAAAAAAAACCTTTATTTCCTTGTAAACACTAAATATACACACATAGAATACATATATATATATATACATGTCATTGTGACATATATATATATACATATATGTATAGTTTATACACTTCTACATAGTAAAATATCCTCTGATTCAATTGCCGGGTAAAGCCGGCTTCTGTGAAAAGACAGAAGCACCCGACATGAAATGACACTTGGTGTACATAGGGTTAACCATGTCTTTTCATGTCGTTTGCAATCTGATTTGCACAAACAATTACATCAGTCTATGTGTGCAAAATTTCACACCTGTAGGGGTTAATTAAAGGTGTAAATTCGTTGTAAAAAAAACGGACTTTTTTGCTACGAATTTACACCTTTAATTAACCCCTACAGGTGTGAAATTTTGCACACTTACACTCATGTAATTGTTTGTGCAAATCAGATATCAAACTACATGAAAAGACATGGTTAACTCTATGTAAACCAAGTGTCATTTCATGTCGGGTTCTGCATTTTCACAAAAGCCGGCAATTGAATTAGCGGCTATTATACTATGTAGAAGTGTATGAACTATAAATATAAATATATATATATATGTGTCACAAATTTAATGACATGTGCATATATATATATATGAGGTGTAAAATTGCTGAAAAAAAATGCGTGGGCTCCCGCCCTATTTCCGCAACCAGACAGACAAAGCCAGTGAGTGGGGGCAGATAATAATAGCCCAGAGAGGGACCATTATTTTTGGCCCCCCCCGGCTACTAACATCTGCCCCCAGACACCCCAGAAAGGGCAAATCTCTAATTAGATTTGCCCTTTCTGGCACTTTGCCCGTCTATTCCCATTGCCCTGTAGCGGTGGCGAATGGGTTAATAAGGGGTTAAAATGACCTTGCAATTGAAAGGTCACTTTAAGCCAGGTTAATAATTGAGAGCTGTCAATTAGACAACTATCAATTATTAATCCTATTGTATGAAAGAAAAATCAAACACACACACTTTAATAAAAAAGAAGTTTAATGAAATAATCACACAGTTTTTGACCATATTTTATTTTCCTGCTAAAACCATTTCCTGTAATAAAAATAAAATAATAAAGCAAAATTATTCTTACCAATCCGATGCACAGTCAGGTCCCACGGTGTAATCCTTCAGAAAGGGTTAATGTTTACTGCAGGGACCGCAGCTAATGCTGCAGCCTCACAGTAAACCCCGAAATGAATGAGTTCCTCTCCTGGCTGACAGGAGAGGAAGTGGAAAGCTTAATTGATTGCTTTCCACTTTCACTTCAGGTCAGCCAGGGACACAATCAGTGACGTCAGAGGGAACTGGTTAACAAAAATAGGGGTTCCCTTTGAAAAAAAAAATGGCGTGGGGTCCCCCCTATTTTTGTTAACCAGCCAGATGAAGCAGACCGCTGAGGCCTGGATTTTCAGGCTGTTAAGGAGCCAAGATCCATGGACCTTGCCAGCCTGATAATACCAGGCCACAGCAGTCTGCATATCTTGGCTGATTAACAAAAATAGGGGATCCCCTCGAAAAAAATTGGCGTGGGGTCCCCCCTATTTTTGTTAACCAGCCAGATGAAGCAGACCGCTGAGGCCTGGTTTTTCAGGCTGGTAAGGATCCAATATCCATGGACCTTGCAAGCCTGATAATACCAGGCCACAGCAGTCTGCTTAGCTTGGCTGGTTAACAAAAATAGGGGATCCCCTCGAAAAAAAAAACGGCGTAGGGGTCCCCCTATTTTTGTTAACCAGCCAAGTAAAATGCAGACTGCTGCGGCCTGGTATTAAAAGACTGTCAAGGCCCATGGATTTTGGCCCTCAACAGCCTGATAATACCAGGCTACAGCAGCCCCACATTTGGCGCATCAAAAGATGTGCCAATTGTGGCACTTTACCCGGCTCTTCCCACTTGCCCTGTAGCGGTGGCAAGCGGGGTAATAAGGGGTTAATGTCACCGTTGATTGCACGGTGACAATAAGCCCGGTTAATAATGGAGAGGCGTCAATAAGACACCGATCCATTATTAATCCCAAAGTTATTAAATGCATAAAAAAAAGACAAAGCAAGAAAAAAGTATTTTAATGAAATAAAAGAGACAACACAGTTTTCATTTCTTTTATTGTACTCTCATTCCTGCGACGCCATCGATCTCCTGTAAAAAAAGGAAAAAAACAAACCAACAGTATACCACCTGTCCGACGCAGTCCATAGTAACGATTGTCCCACGACGATCCAGCTCTGCTACATCGCAATGACAGGCAGAGCCTGTCATCGCGACGCAGCACAGCTGATTACCTGCTTCCCCGGCGGTGACGTCATCGGACTGACTGCTTTACGGCCGGGATTACCCAGCAGTCACTGCAGTTATCGCGAGAAACTGCATGTGACCGCCGGGGAGAAGAGGATGGCGGCCATTAAGCAGTCCGGGATGTGACCGCCGGAGATCTTCTGCCAGGTAAGTGCCGCTGACTCCTGACAGACCCGACCGACGGACACTGACAGTGACAGACCCGACCGACGGACACTGACAGTGACAGTGACAAATCCGATTCCGGTATTCGATAAGACGAAAATATCGAAACAAATTATCGAAAGGCCGATAGAGCTAATATCGGCCGATAGCCGATATTTGCATTATCGTATCGCTCAACACTATTGGAGACTTATCTAAGATGCTTTGTGTCTGCTGATCAGGATGACTGGGTCTCTTTTTTGCCTTTGGCTGAGTTTGCTCTTAATAATAGGGCTAGCTCTGCTACTTTGATGTCTCCGTTTTTCTGTAATTCTGGGTTTCACCCTGATTTTCTTCAGGACAGACGGAGGCTTCTGTCTGTCCAGGTGTTGACTCTGTTGTGGAGCGTATGCAACTGATTTGGGACCAGGTAGTGGAGAGGTTGTCCCTCTCTCAGGAGAGGGCCCAGCGGTTTGCTAACCGGCATAGGACTGATGGTCCTCGGTTTAAAGTGGGGGACTTGGTCTGGTTGTCCTCAAAGAATATTCCTATGAGAGTAGCATCTCCTAAATTTAAGCCTAGGTTCATTGGACCTTATAAGATCATGGAGATTATTAATCCTGTTTCTTTTCGTTTGCTTCTTCCAGGGACATTTAAGATCCATAACGTGTTCCACAAGTCCTTGTTGAAGAGGTTTGTTGAGCCAGTGGTTCCTGATGCTGTGCCTCCTGACCCTGTTTTGGTTGAGGGCAATCTGGAGTATGTGGTTGAGAAAATATTAAATTCTCGTTTTTCTAGACGGAAACTCCAGTATTTGGTTAAATGGAGAGGTTATGGTCAGGAAGACAATTCTCGGGTGTTTGCTTCGGACATCCATGCTAGGAGACTTATCCGTGCGTATCATAGAACTCATCCTGACCGACCTGGTTGCTCAAATGAGGGTTCGGTGACCCCTCCTCAAGGGGGGGGTACTGTTGTGAATGGGTTTGAGATGAGTTCTGAGCAGAGGTTCCCTCTGGTGGTTACTAGCGGTGCTAGTCTGTCCAGTGAAGATTGTGAGGACTGGGAATCAGGTGTTACTGACTGGTCTTATATAAGGGAGTCACCTTCCCATCAGGGTTGCCGGTGATCAATTGTTCTGGTCTGAATCCTTTATTCCAGTTTCCCTTGTAGCCTGCTGTGTCGTGTCTGCATCTCCTGCTAACAGATAAGACATTTTCTTCTTTTGTGTTTGTGCTATATTTTTGCATTTTGTCCTGCACTTCTGTGGGGGCCTTCAGGGTCCCCTCCGGGGGCTTCTGCCCTCTCAGTTTTGTTCAGCCACTGATGTTTGTACTTTTGCTTTTTCCAGTTTTTTCAGTGGCTGCTGTTTTGATTTTGTTACACCAGAGAACTAATTTAGGTGGAAGAGGTCGTGTGATCTCAGGTGTTTTTGAAATTAGTAGAGTTGGTGCTTTTCAGGGTTTTCTGGGATTGCAGTAAGTACCCTTCCTATCCATTTCTATTTAGTTAGTTTGGGCCCCAGCGTTTGCTCATACTATTTTCTTTCTGTGTCAGTATTTCATCTTGTCTAACCGCCATTACATGTTTGGGGGCTTTCTATTATCTTTGGGGTTCTGCTCCGGGGCAGATAGCTTTCCTATATCTATCTTTAGGTGCAGTTAGTTTCTCAGGCTGTGACGAGGCGTCTAGGACCAACGTAGGAACGCTCCACGGCTGCCTCTAGTTGTGGTGGTTAGTCAGGGTACTGCAATCTCATAGATTCCAACTGCTCTGGTGTATTGCCTTTTTTACCTGCACTCCTCAGCTACCGAAACATAACAGTGAGCACTTTGAACCCCCAAGTGCTTCACAGAAGTTTATAACCCAGAGCCAGAGCCATGAAAATAAAAAAATCATTTTTTTTCCTCAAAAAATGATTTTTTAGCCCACAATTTTTTATTTTCACAAGTGTAACAGGAGAAATTGGACCCCAAAAGTTGTTGTCCTGTTTGTCCTGAGTACGCTGGTGCCCCATATGTGTTGAGGAACCACTGTTTGGGCACACGTCGGGGCTCGGAAGGGAAGTAGTGACGTTTTGTAATGCCGACTTGATGGAATGGTCTGCGGGCGTCATGTTACGCTTGCAGAGCCCATGATGTGCCTAAACAGTAGAAACCCCCCCAAGTGACCCCATTTTGGAAACTAGATCCCCAAAGGAACTCCTCTAGATGTGTGGTGAGCACTTTGAATCTCCAATTCTTCACAGAAGTTTATAACGCAGAGCCGTGAAAATCAAAAATAATTTTTTTCCACAAAAATAATTTTTCTATTCCCCAATTTTTTTTCCCAAGGGTGACAGGAGAAATTAGACCCCCAAAGTTGTGCAATTTTTCCTGAGTACGCAGATACACCATATGTGGTTGTAAACCATTGTTTGGGCACACGTCGGGTCTCGGAATAAAGGGAGCACTGTTTTACTTTTTGAACACAAAATTTGCAGGAATCAATGGTGGCGCCATGTCACGTTTGGAGACCCCCTGACGTGCCTAAATAGTGGAAACCCCTCAATTCTAACTCCAACCATAACCCCAACACACCCCTATCCACAACCCTAACCCCTACACACCCCTAACCCTAATCCCAACCCTAACCATAACCCTAACCACAAGCCTAACCCTAATCCCAACCCTAACCCCAAAACACCCCTAACACTAATCCTAACTCTAAGCCTAACCACAAGGCTAACCCTAATCCCAACCCTAACCCTAATCCCAACCCTAACCCTAATTCTAACCATCACCCAAATTCCAATCCTAACTGAAATTCCAACCCTAACCCAAATTCCAACCCTAACACTAATTCTAACTGTAACCCTAATTCTAACCCTAAGCCTAATACTAACCCTAACCCTAGTTCTAACCCTAACCCTAGTTCTAGCCCTAACCCTAGTTCTAACCCTAACCCTAATAGAAAAATAAAAAAAAATATTTTCTTTATTTTATTATTTGTCCCTACCTATGGGGGTGATAAAGGGAGCATTTATTTACTTTTTTATTTATTTTGATCACTGTGAGAGTTTATCACAGTGATCAAAATAAATGTACAGAGTCTGCCGGCCTGCGGGCGCACTGCACATGCTCCCGCCATTTTCCAAGATGGCGGTGCCCATGAAGAATCTCGAACGGATGCTGGGACGGACCCACGGACATCAGAGGACCGGGGGAGGTGAGGGTGGGATCGGAAGGTGGGATGAGCGGAGGCAAGGACGAGGGGAGCAGATAGTGACAGTGGTGACCGATCGCCGTCATCAATCGGTGGCGGCGGCCGATCGCCGCCGTCACTCGGTGTGGGGGGGTCGGATCTGGGTCTCCAGCCATGACAGATGCTATTGCAGCATCGGCCATGGCTGGATTGTAATATTTTACCATATTTCATCTGCAATCTCTCTGATTGGCTGTTTCACTTTTAACAGCCAATCAGAGCGATCGCCGATGTGAGGGGGCGGTGCAACCCCCCGGCGCTAAGTACACAGATGGTCTGCTGTCAGGGACAGCAGCCATCTGCACCCGATCACCGCGCGATGCCGCGCTGTGACCGGAAAATGGCAGCGCCGTACTAGTACTGCTCTGGGCAGAAATGCACCTCCCGCAGAGCAGTACTAGTACGTTGGAGTTCGGGAAGGGGTTAATGAATATATGTTAGTTGTCCTTAATAAACTATAACTAATGGAAATGAGAGGCACTTGTATACCATCTGAGATGTATACACAAAATTATTTGCCACAGGAATCCAATTTATGGTTGCCTATGTGCAAAAAAATAGAAGTGGCAAGATGAAATTAAATAAAATGTATAATTTTTTTATTATTGCATCAATTTAAAACAATAGCATTAATAAATAATAATAAAAGACAGGAAATTGTGTAAAGAAATATGGGGAGCTGGAAAATACTCTAAACATAACTAGCAGCAATGGTATCAATTAGGCATTAAACCCCAAAAAGGGGGAAAAAAAGAAACTACCAAATCAGAAAGTGTCAGTATAATAATAAAACTCACAATTTTTCATACCTGCTAAACCATTTGTCTAAGAGACTGCTGGTAACAAAAACAGGTTTGAAAACAAACTCTTAAAAAGATATATGTGCAGAGAATAACCTGTAGGCCGGCGTCACACTGGCGAGTTTGATGCGAGTAAGTCGCACGACTTTCTCGCATCAACACCCGGCACGGCCGCCCGCTCTCGGAGCCGAGTGTGCGGCTGCATGTATTTCTATGCAGCCGCACACCCGGCTCCGAGAGCGGGCGGCCGTGCCAGGTGTTGATGCGAGAAAGTCGTGCGACTTACTCGCATCAAACTCGCCAGTGTGACGCTGGCCGTATTGTCCAGCCGGTATCAAAGACTGTTCAGGCAAAGTGGCAAGTCAAAGCATTGATTTATACCCAATTCTGGTGTAGTATTCCAAGTTAGCCACATGGTGGTGTCTAACAACCTACACTAAGATACAGACCATTAAGATATTAGTGAAAGTTTGTAAAGTACCAGAAATCTAATAGTGTTAGGCATATTCTAACAGTGGTTACTGATGTCCAATTGATATACCTTAATGTAATGCAGCCGCTACGTCAAAAAGATAAACAGGAAATTTCACTTCCGGGCCCCAAGATTAGATTAATGGTGGTAAACCTACCAGATTATGTGCGCTTCAGATGTGTCTCTTGATTCCAAGATGCCAATGCTATTGTAAGGGGGTGAAGGAGTATCACTGCCTTGCCCTGCCCCTTAAGTGTTCTTAATGTTTATATTTACTAATTATTGTGTGTGTCGTAAATATTTTTATGTTACTGCTACATGGAACATGTATTACTACACATAGAAATGGTATTGCCACTCACTCCAACCTGACAGCAGAGGGTCCCTTCCCCATTCCCAGGCAGGCCGTTTGGGTGGAAGGAGTGATCCTGGATAAAAAGCAGCGGGAGAGGGAGGTCTGGCTGGAGCTGCGGCAGCCTGGTGGAGGCGCTCTGGCGGGGCGGCGTACCAGTGGGTGATTAGTATACACCGACATCGACCAGGGCTACTGCTTTAACTGGAAGAAGGAACAGACGGCAAAGTGTACGTCAACGTGGCGTCCATCAAATTTGGACGTTTGCTAAAAATGGAGACCGGGTCTCATTCTTCAAGGAAGATTGTCCTCATGGGTACTATGCGGTTGCGGTTACCCACTATGACGAGGATGACATGGACCTATTTCCGGAGTCAGTGCAGGCCCCAACATCAGCCGGCACTCGGGAACTTGTCGGCGCTACGCTGGCGCAATCTACATCTTCTGCGGCTGCAGAGATGACATTGGAAAGAGCGACACGCGGTGCGTGCCGTTCAACTTGGAGAAAAAAAATGTTTATTGTTTGTTGCATCCCCTTTGAAGCTGTTGGGACTGTTCCGCATACCTGCGGGCACTATGACCCTTAAAGGAAAACTCGCCCATGGGAAGCGGGTGAAATTCAGCCTCTGGCAATGCTGAAAAAGAAGCGTTGTCCCTGACAGTTACGTTCTTTTGGTATGTGAATTTCGGCCTAGAGGACTGCGAGCTAGGCAAAATATATGGAGCCCATGGACTCTTTTGTTTTTGTTGTGCCTGTTGCGCCTATTCTGCTGGAAAAAGGAGAGACTGTCTTCTTAATCGGAGACCACTGAAAGGACTGTACTCCCCTCAAAGTAAGGGGGAGCTCCTCTCCTTGAACTGCTGTTTCACTTGTGGGAAATGTAAATATGTATTATTCTAACCCCTGGAGGACTGGGAACCAGTAATGTTACCCGTGCACAATGGACTGCGGTGCATACTGGATGCGGCTTACATTAAGTCAAATGACTGTCGGTTTTCTTGCGTTTTTTAATTATTGTGGTTTTTGTATCGTGCCTTGGTCAAGGACAACCAAGTTCAAGGAAAGGGAAAGTGTAAGGGGGTGAAGGTCCAGCACTGCTTTGCCCTGCCCCTTAATTGTTCTTAATGTTTATATTTACTAATTATTGTGTGTGTCCTTGTAAATATTTTTGTGGTACTGCTACATGGAACATGTATTACCACACATAGCAATGGTATTGCCACATTGTCTATTGTGTTACCATTTCATGTATAATGATAGTATATGCGTTGTGTTCTTTTAGTATAATACTGTATATAATATATGTGATATGTATAGTTTAGGGAAAGTAAGATGCTTTCTTTTGGGGACAATTAGAGGAGGGCACCTTAGTATATAGTTCCTATAGAAAGGGGTAGATGTAGTTCTGTTGTGGGCCACTAGATGGGGGCATACTAATGTGCACTGTTAGGTATAATTGATAGGATGTTCATAAAGGGTTAAGTGTAAGAGGGACTGCCGGGTAGTAGTGAGAAGTTTCTAGGTAGTTAGCTCAGACAGGGCCAGAGTGCCAAAGTATCCACATGGGCTATCGGCCCTGACAGCTCAGCAGCCACGCAATGTTCAAGTGCTGCAGCCCACATTACCCACGGCCACTGTGTAATGCTTTTAGGGCAGAATTGGCTGGACAAGGAAATGAAAGGAGTGGAGCTTTGACAGATTTGAAAGACGGCTGGTGCTTCACCGGGGTCACCAAAGTAGTGATTGATGAAATTCATGTCTGGGGGTAACGGCTCAAGGAAAATTCTATAGCGAGTCAGGCCTAGAGGAAATGGGAAGCAGTCTATCACGTGGTCTGGGCGTGTACTGCACAGAAGCGCACAAGCAAGGGAAAGATCAGGAAGCAAGCAAATGTCAAATGTACCAACTGTGGATTAACGTGTGAAATCCTAATAAAGAAAGTGTTAAAGTTGTCTTGGTGTGTTTGGGGGGTGTTTGGGGGGTTTGGTGGGGTGGGGGGGGGGGGGGGGGTGAAATTGGGGGGGGGGGGGGGGGGGGTTTGGAGAAGAAATTTTTGTTTAGGGGGAAGGGGGAAAGGGGAAAAGGGTTTGATAAGTTGTTTTAATTATTAAAAGAAAAAAAAATAGGAAAAAGGTTTTTAAAAAAAAATATATCAAAAATTTAGTTTATTTAGGTTTTTTATTAAAAAAGTGAAAATATATATTATATAGAGTATTAAAACGAGTGACTATTTAATGTTTTTTTTTTTAATGTTTTGATTGGCTTAAGAAGAAAATCTAAATTATTATCTCATAAATTAATAATTAACAAAAAACCCTGCAAAAGCTTCCTACCAGTAAAAAGGCCCTTAGTCGTTTCAGTCTGCCCACATCATGGGAAACTGCTGACTTGTAGAAGTCCAGAAGGCATCATTGCCACTCCAAAGGAGGGTAACCACAAAAGGCATTTGTAAAGAAGCTGGTGTTCAAGAGTGCGTATCCAAGCATTTAAGGAAGTTGAGTGGAAGTGTCCACCTCCTTGTGAATGCAGAGCCTAGATCTCGGGGATGGTTCAGTCACGGTGACCCCGATGGCTCTAACAATCCCTAGGTTAGGTGGCAATTATGAAGGGAAATGCGGATATATGAAACTGATAGTTATGTGATGCGCGCAAGGATGAGGCCGCGGACAAAAGAAGCAACACTGTGGACCCGTCAAACTTGAAAAGATGAACTTTACTGAAGATTGGTAACAATTCTTATATCTTTCAACATAACATCATGGGTGCAGATATAAATTTCTTACACATTGCGACTGAAAAGCCTTTTCTCGGCCCCCGGCCTTGGGGGATGGCAGTAAATTTCCATTTGACTCCTGTGCTGCGGGAGGAAAGATCAACCGACCTTAATGATCAGAGTACCCCGGGAAATCTGCTATCAATTCTGCAGTCTCAGCACTCTGTTTGCTGGAAAAACAGGGCACACAAATTGGGTGCTATTTGTACTCCCCGAGGTCCCCAAAACAAGGACCCCAAGTTCCTACCTCCTGACCATGGGAACCGCTCGAACTCCCCGTTTTCATTTCCCGCACACCTCCAACTGCCACTTGTTTAAAAATCAGAAAAAACAAGTTGCAATCCCAAAAACTAAGGCAGAAAGGGCAGCTAGTATACAAGTGTAATACCACAACAGGCAGGAGAGGGAATAATATTAAATAATTTACCTCCTCCCAAGACAAAAAAGGGCCCGTTCACAATTGTAACCATGCAAAGAAAGAGAACCACTTACCAATGACTAAACATACATACTTAGAATTTTTTTTCTGTTCACTACAAATACATATACAACATGACATCATCTAGATAAACAAAACACTCAAAGTTTTTGGGGGGCTAAACAACGTTTCCCAAAAGCCTTTGAAAAGTTCCTAGGGCATTGCAAGTCCGAAAGGCATGTCATTGAATTCAAAGCGGCCCATTGGGGAATAAACGCTGTTTTCTCACATCTTCCTCCACTATGCACTTGCCAGACACATTGTTTAAATCTAAAGTGGAGAAATTGCAGCAGACCCAGAGTGTTATACTCTTCCTGCGTGGTAATGGGTATGCATCTTTAGGGTAATACTGTTTATCTTGCGGTAGTCCACCAGAATCGGATATGCCGTCTTTTTCTTCAGCAAACTAAAGGGGCTGTGCTGTCGCGAATTCTTCACACCTTCATTTCTTCTTTTTTTTTTTTAATAGGCTGATCTGGGCGGTGAAATGGGGCGGTCGGGGTCTTTAATGGGGGATGAGAACCATGGGATTGTATGCTTTATCTCCCTCGCTTTACCAAATCCATAGGATGTTTATAAAGGCTTATGGAAGTCCGGCAAGCTTCAGTACCTCTTTCGATTTGTTTGTGGGGTGGTTACCTCTCCTACTGTATGTCAGAACACCACGGGCTTCTGAACTACACTGTCCTCCCATATTGAGTCGCCTGTTGGGCTTTATTTTAGTTAAATACTAGATCCTGGTGGAAATAATGGATAATTTAGCTCAGGATAGTACCTTTTCAGTTCCACTGCAGTGTCACCTAGTTAACAGACAAATTGGTACTTCCTGCAGATACCGTAAAAAAGACTCCTTGCGGCTAAGGAGGATGCTCTGCCATGGGGGAGGGATTCTCAGGCCTGATAGTCCTTTCCTTGGATCCCTGTCCGGTACGACACCACAGCAAGTTTCATGTTGGGTTGCAAAATGAAGGACTACATCCAGTGGGGCACCGCAGATCTCACCTCGAGGATTACTGAACTGCTGCTGCGCTGACAACCTTGATAGTTCTCTGCAAGAACTTTTTTGCTGTTCTTGTGAAGCAGTGGGTATGATTTGCGAAGAGCATCTAACATTTCCCTAACAGTTGCGCGGATGTTCATGCCTAGAAACAGAGATTACAAGAGAAAAAGGTAGCACACGTAGCGCTATATTGCAAACACAAATTTTAAAAATATGAAAAATGAATTGCATCATTACCTTAGAAATAAAGAAAAATTGGAAGTTTAGCGCTAAGAATGGCAAATTATGTGAGCTGATAGCCACGTCAAGGCTCTTCCTAATAGGTCCTAACTAATGCCTATCCTCGCTTAGAAAAGTCGTCGCATGGGAACGTATGAATCCTCTCTTCGACTAAAATCACATCTCTGTGGGGGGTGATGAACCTGTTGTAAAAAAAAAGCCTGTGACCCCAGGTGGAGTGCCGGTAGAAGGTAAAAAGAATAATATAAAAAACTGACCGCAATCCAAACATAATTCAGTGTGAACAGGTGCTAAACCTAGATCACCCTCAAACAACAAGGAAAAAGGTAGCACAGTGCGCTATAGCTTTCAAACACAAATATAAAAATATGAAAATGATTGCATATTACCTTAGAAATTTTGAAAAAGAAAGTCTAGGCATAAGTGGCCAAATTATGGAGCCTGATAGCCCGCAAGGTCTTCTCGTATATCAGGTTTCCTAACAATGCTACCCGCTTTAAAAAGTCTGTCTGCATGGGAAGATAACCTTCTTCAGACTAAAATCTACAGGCTTAGTAAACAGTTACAGTACAGCAGGCACGAAGGTTTATCCGTTCTGACGCCATAATTTAATTGTCGCACCGCCTTGTAGATGCAGAGCCTAGTATCTCGGAGGATGGTTCAGTCTCGGGACTCGATCCTCTAACAATCCCTAGGTAGGTGGCAATTATAAAGGGGAATTGACGGTATATGAAATATAGTTATGTCGTGCGTGCAATATGAGGCCGCGGACAAAAGAAGATCATGCGGGTCCCTGCAAACTGAAAGATGAACTTTATGAAGATTGTAACAATTCTTATATTATTATT